>OY720681.1:85041592-85641592 GCA_963170755.1 Amphimallon solstitiale | reverse complement strand
CAAAATTTCTTTAATTAAAGTAAAAAATGAAGTTAATAATTTAAAATTTCAGTTGCAAGAGCGGTTGGAAAATATTTTTTTCCGTTAACTGCGTGCAAATCACGTTAACAAGTTCTATAGTAACTGCATAAATTATTTAGAAGACTGGACGGTACATTGCAGTGGTATTTAACATTTCCATAGGGTTACATTAACTCTTTGCTGCATATGGGATTGCAACTTGAACCACCAACTTCCAGGAAGTTGCAAGTTGCACATCGGTCCACAAAATGGACCACCTGCAAAATCATTTATATCTAGCTGCACAACAACACAAATTATGGGCTACATATTCCCACTTCCTTTTAACAGTATTTGCATGAAAGGAAAATACTAGCACGCTTGAGTTCTTTCTAATAGAAAAGTACTCGTGATAAACAGTTGCAAGAGTGTGGTTATTGATTCAATATTGTAGAAAAATTGAGGTTAGTGTTTGAGAATATTATTATCTGTGGTTGGTGTTTGTTATGTATATAGTCAACAGTTATTTAAAATTAGTTACAATTTTTCTTTTTTTGCGAGTCTAAATTTTGAACCATTATGCAGCTGAGCACGATTTAATCTGAAATTTATTTTTACAGTTTGACTCTAATATGAATTCCAATAAAGTTATTAAGTTAGACACATTGAATCCTGATGAAGCATATACTTTGATAGATAATATTGATGATGCTGAGTATATATCGAGTGGCTTAGAATCGGACATTGGCGACCTAGATGGGGAAGAAAATGATACTGATGAACCAAGGGATATTGACAAGATTGTCACTGATCCGGAAAAGTCCGAAGATGACCTGCCGTTATTTGCATTTGTAAATGACAACCAAGTGCAAGGTGGTAACCGAACTTGGCGAATAGGCAATATTCATTTAATAAGACCATCATCTGTTTTCCTGTCGGAATACGGTTTAGCAGACGAAGTTCAAAAACTTGATATTGATAGGTGTACACCATATAATCTATTTAATTTACTAATTTCTGACGATATATTAGACGAAATTACCTTCCAAACTAATATCTATGCTGAACAAGCTCACCAGCTTACTAATAAAGGACGCAGTTCACTAAAACAATATATGCCCAAAAAACCAATCAAACGAGGCTATAAAGTTTGGATCTTAGCTGGTAGTGAGGGTTATCTATATGATTTCGATATTTACACGGAGAAAACAAAAGACTATGTAGAACATGGATTAGGAGAAAAGGTGGTGTTACGATTAATGGAGGGGTTGAAATATAAACAGCATCTTTTATTTTTTGATAACTATTTCACTACTTCCAATTTAATGAAGGAATTGCAGGAAAAGAGCATAAGTGCTTGTGGTACCTTAATGGCAAATCGCAAAAACTTACCTAAGCTGAAAGAAGACAAATCTCTACAACAAGGGGAACATGACTATAACATAAGCAATGATGAAATAAGCTTCCTCAAATGGAAGAACAAACGAACAGTTCACTTGCTTTCAAATTTTCACAATCCACAGTCATCAAACGAAGTGAAAGGGCAAGACGGCTCATCAAAATAAATTCCATGTACGAATGCTCTAACAGATTATAATAAAAATATGAATTGTGTGGATAGATTCGATCAACTTGAATCCACTTATCAAATTGATAGGAAAGCAAGAGATAGTACATGAGAATATTTTGGCATTTTATAGACTGCGCCGTCGTAAACAGTTATGTATCATATAAACTACAGAAATTGCCACCTATGACTCTTAAGGACTTCAGACAAAAAGTCATAAAAAACAAATAGTTTGCTTGCAGAGATGCTAATAGAAGTAAAAACAAAACGAGAAAATGATGGGGGGTCTATTCAGAAAAGAAGTCGTAAGGTGCCTTCAGAAGTTAGATTTACATCTTCCTCACAAACCCGATCCGATTGGGCATATAGTATATGTGAGGTTCCGCTGTGTCTTGGAAGAAAACAAAGATTGTTTTCAAAAATATCACGGTAGTAATAATAATGATTCAAATCAATTAACATTTGCCCGATTGTGGAAAACAATATTAGTAAATATTGCTGAAGACTGCACAATGCTACAAAATAAGGACCACCTCGTAAAGGCCATTTTGGCAATATTTTTTATATATTTTTTGTACTATAAAACTTTATTTTGTTACTATTTCAAAGATTAAACTTTAAAAAATAAAAATTTCCCATATAGTAATATATCCGAAATTGATCTTTTTAATGAGGTATCATTATTAAAAAAATATATTGATAAAGAAAAGGTTAAATCTTGAGCACAGCAAAAATCACTATAGAGAACAAATGGTTAGAAATATTTCATCACTTTGACATAAACCATGTTCCACACAATAATGCACTAAAAATTCGGAAATTGTGGAATACGCGCTCTCCTTACCAGGAACTAATGCTGCGACTGAACGTGTTGTTTCTACGGTAAATAAAGTGTGGACATCAGAAGAATCACAATTAAGTATTGAGACTTTGAAAGCCATTTTATGTGTGAAATATAATTTATGAAATTCTTGTGAAATATATCATGACCTTTAAAACGACAGCAATCTTCAAAAAAAAGTTCACTCAAATGAGAATATGCCAAAGAATAAAATAATGCTATACATTTTTTTTTTAGTGTATAATATTTATAAATTTTACTTATGTTGAAATAAAAAAAAAATATTATATACTACTTTTGCGTTCTATTTAAAAAAATTTTTACTTCATATAGACCAAATTTTTAACCAAGAACTCCCTCCCCCTGTCAATAGTGTCCCGCTTTACCAATGCGAAAATATGGTAACCTTAAGAGTGACGTACAATTGAATGTAACGCGTTTCATCTATATATTTGTGTATAATTTGTTTTGTGACAGTACCTATAACATACCAATACAAAATATTAATATTAAATGTTAAGAGTGTGGAAAAATGGATCCTGACGTAATTCCACTTATTGTGAATGGCAAAAGTATAACTAATTGGCCCTGGCATGCTATAATGTACTTATTAAAAGATGGAAAATGGATGTCTGCGTGTAGTGGCACATTAATTTCAGAAATAATTGTATTAACAGGTAGGTGCGAATACGTTTAGAATTATACGCTTGGTTGTTTATTACCTACCTATCAATGTATTATGATGAGTAGGTATATTATGCTTGTTATTTTAATTCTGAACATTCTTACTGTTATTCTTCGCCTACGTTATATGCAACGAACTAGGGATGCGCATCGAACACAGATGTTTTCGAAACATCGATGTTTGTAATTCGATGTTGCGATGTTTTGACATCGATGTTAGTAGTTCCATATAAATCGATGTTGGTCAAAAACATCGATGTTCAATGATGTATAGAAACCTATATTTCCGGTGGGATCAAAATTTGCAAATTTGAAACGAGGAAACGTAACAGCAAAGAAACAGATAATATCTAGAGTCTCATGTACTTAAATTTATCTCAAATTACCAATAAAACCAACTTAATCAAGTTTTTAGTGATTTCTTCCAAAATTCATGTTATAAAGTTTTTTGTCAACTGTGTAAAATGATAACAAATTCCATTTTAGAATATTGTTAAAAATGACACGTTAATTTGATACTTCTAGAAAGAATTGTGTGTCTAAATTATTTATTTTCTTTTGCATCTCTTGTGCAGTTATTTTTACGTTCAATATCAAACACAAATCTTCGGTAAATTTATTTTTTTTTTATTTCGTACTTTTACACTATTGGTACTACTAATTCACTAAAAGCTTGGTGCAAAATTTGATAAGTGTAATACAGGCAAGGTCAGTAATAAATTGATCAATAACTTGCTCAAGAAATTGGTAAATGTAATACAGACTTGACTAAAATAATTCTCAGAAATACACAAAAGAACAAAATTGCTAAGCAGTAAATAATTACTGTGACTTACATATATACCTTTATACGTAAAACGTATATGTATATATGCATGTGTTTGAGATTTAAGTCTTGAAGCCATTGTCGAGAATTTCCACGTACACTGATGAGACCTCATAGGTCGAAACACCGGTGTCTGTGCGTTCGATTATTATCGGCAATGGCACTTAATGTATGTGTGTATCTCAAACACATGCATATCATATACGTTTTACGTATAAAGGTATATAGGTATGTAAGTCACAGTAAATAACCTTTCTGTGGTTTACTATTATAGTTCGTTGGTTAAATGCCACGTTTTAACGAAATACTCTTTACAGCTGCTCATTGCATATGGAAAAAATCCGTGACGCATTTAAAGTTCGCATTCGGTAAATATTATTCCGATTACGATACAGTAGATGTATTCACTCAAATTCGAGATGTACGTAGGACTTACACACCGCCAGAATACTTAGATTATCGTTCAAACTATGGATCTGATATTGCTGCAGTGATACTTTCAAAACCAGTAGAACTATCTAGATACGTCAAGCCTGCCTGTTTAGATTGGAACCTATCGAATATGCATCACCACCTCACAGATAATAACACAGGAACGGTAAGACATGTGTTATCTCTTTTTTTACATTTATTAATCATTTGTGGAAACATAAAAAGAGGTTTATGTATTGCCAACAAATACCTACTATAGTTTCGAATCGAGGGTATAATTTTACTAAATTCCGAGAATATTAAAAAAAATCGCGTTATTGTGTTCTTTAGGTTCTTTATAATTTAATGATGGTGCCGCCACAAAATATCAAGTAGTTTAGTATAAACTAATAATTAACATATGATTTACTGCTAGAGTAATCATGCAGGACAAGACTGAAATGTTGTACGTAATTAATTACTCGGTATAATAATTTTGCCAAAAACTGTGAGTTGTTTCGTACCTATATCTTATTTGCAACTACTCGTACCTACAAGGAAAGAATAGAACAGGAGAGATAATAAAGTGGTGTGGGAAAAGGTATTATTTAGACGGAAGTTACCACTTTAAGGCAGGTCAGTTATTGGTCAAATTGACTTCTTTAGTGCTTTTATAATGGTGAATTGTGTGGCTTGTGGCCGTTATAAAATGACAAGAACGAAGAATCTCACTTTTTCACCGGTAAAGTTAATTTCAAATGGGCATTCAACATACGCACCATAATTTTGAAAGTGGGTGTTTTGAATAACTTGTCATATATCTGACATGTTTAATTATGTGTTCAGTGGCGTAACAATCATATCCTAGGCATGTTTTTTTTAATGTTTTCTTTAATATAGTTAGAATAAATGTTACTATATTAAAAAGAATAAAAGGACTGAAATAATAATGCACTCACGATACTTCGTTAATTATTATTGGACTAAGAACCTGTTTTATCGAGAACATACGAAGACTATACAAAATATTTATGCAAGCCTATGCACTGTGGCGGCCATATTGAGTTACCACTTTGGACAAATATTATTTTTAACGAGACTCTCTCCTGTTCTATTCTTTCCTCGTATTATTTAATTACGAATGGAGTACAAGAAGCAAACAGACAGAATGTATAGGCGAAAATCAGTAAAGTGGCAACCCTCTGTCGGCCGCTTTACTAACTACTGAAATAGGGAAAATATTCAGTTTGCCATTGGAACGTGTGGGATAGGCGTAGTACTAATAAGTGGAAATTAGAGATAATTCAATCAAACCCATTATTTAATTACGAATGGAGTACAAGAAGGAAACAGGCAGAATGTTTTCCCGATTTCGTTGATATTTGAGAGCCTTCTAGCGGCCACTGATTTTCTCCTATAAGGCCTCGTTTCAATCTTGGCAAATCCATTTCGGTTCGTATTTAAGGTTTTCGCGTTTCTTAAGTACTACTAGTAATAATTGGATGGCGCCACGATATCCATTCTAAAATTAAATAACAATTATCTCAAAACATTTCAAGGTTATTTTACCTGATTCTTAAATTTCTACCTCTACATACGATTTGTAAGTTTTGTCTGTGCGACTTTCTTTGCTATTTGATTTTATGCTTATGTATCTAATCGATACTTACTTATCAACTTTCATGCAGAATTAGGGAGAAAGACGCGCGAAATTTAAGCATTCATTTGAATCTATTTGTAAATTCAAAAACTTAATACATATTTACAGGTTTGGCCTACGATTATCTTCCATGCGACTTTCTGTATATAGGTAACACAAAAGGAGTTGCCAAACCGGACCCCCTACAGATATACATATACGAGAGCGTCGAACACTACGTGCCCACTGTGTATAAATACTGACAACAACGTTCGTTTCAATACATGGAGTTTAGCTCGCATTTACGGTAAAAACAGACCGAACCTGTATATAATATAGTTTGACATATCCTGAATAAAATGTTGATTGCATTATTAAATACATAATTTAAATTAAATTACTTTTTATACATTTACAATTTGCATTTTCAGGTTCGAAAGTCATTTGTCACAGATCCGTTTTCTCACCAGCTCCATAATGGACTCAAAATCTATCAAATTGGCCGAATTTAAACCTACCGTCTATTCCCAAAACGTGAAATCCCTATGGTGAGCGTCGAAATTGAATCAGCCTGTATTCATTTTTCAGAAATGCAATAATAATTAAAAATACCAATTTATAGTTTTTGTCTAAATCAAATAAGGAAGGATATACATTTACAGATTTACAAACAATAGTAGTTTATAAAACTGGGTTTCTGTTCCTTTCTTATACGTATTTGCCTTTTTACAGTATAGAAAAATTAAGACCTTTTAGATGAAATAATTAAAAATAGACATATTCTCTTAAATTCTGAATAATCTCAAAATTATTTTTCTAAGCCAGCATTTCCGTTTTATAACACTTCAAATAAAATGCAATCCTTTCATTCAGCAGACGGATCGGGAACCGATGCGCTCCAACCGTTCACTTCACAACACTTGAGTGTTCGCTGGACAGGACCGCTCACCTTTATGTGATCGTCTGTCGTCTGGTACTTTTAATTGCTGTCTATGAATAACATAAATTTTTCGAGTTATTATCAACCGTCCCTGTATTTAGTACATGTAATGATGCCTATGCTTTAAACGTAATTCACCGTTCCGAAGTTCTAAAAATGAAATTACCTTTTTTCGGAAGCTTCAAATACAGTCACTTCGCGAGCATTGATTGAACAATTTACTGCGATAACCGCGTTACATATCTTCAAACTTATGTGAAAAAATTAATGCAACACCCTTTATTTGGTGATAAAATTTAGTTCGAATTTACCTGGGACAAAATGTTTATAATTCAATTTTGCTAATCAACACTATCAATGTGGATTGGTGCAGAAAATTATAACAGACGAAAAATTAGTATATAATACATGCTCGCAAATATCATTAAAATAATTACAAAATAGGGCCGTTATCGTTCTGAAACATTCGTTACTTGACAAATAAGAGACAAGGATAGGAAGACAAAAAGATTTTTTCCTAATAAATCGATGTTATCATGCTAAAAATCATAAAGAAGCGCAAAATTTAAAATATATTTGCCTGAATGTATTTTCTTTTATAAAATAGTTTAATATAATACTCCACACTTAAAGTAATAAAAATCTCTGTCTATTTGGTGTTCAAGCTCATTAGAGTTGACTAGACTTACGAGGTAGACGCCTGATATACAAAAAATAAACTTGGAACAATATAAGAATTTTTATTTTTCAATGTAATCTCGCCTAACTTCTATATATTTATTACAACGATTAATTATTAATTCGATACCCTTGTAAAAATAATCTCACTGTCGTCCTTAAAACTACGTCCCCTAAAAAATCACAAGGAGCCATATCCGGACTATACGGTGGATGTTCCAATTCTTGAAAGCCGCATTCGCGAATGGCAGCTTGTGAAATGGCGGCGGTATGGACGGGAGCATTGTCGTGCAATAATCGCACACCATTTGTCAATTTTCCACGACGTTTTGCACGAATACTGTCTTAATTTATGCAATAAAGACGCATAATATGTGCCGTTCACACTTGTATTGCGCTCTTTAAAGTCAATTAGCAAAATGCCCTCACAATCCCAGAATATTGTGACCATCACCTTTTTCGTTGATTGAAAGACTTCGCCTTTCTGGGACGAGGTTCATCAGGTCGCCGCCATTCCATGGACTCCCTTTTCGATAGAGGATCGTAAAACAGAACCATTGTTTCATCCCCTGTGACATTGGACTCCAAAATCGGTTTTGGGTCGCCTCCACACATGTTTAAAAACGACTGCGCACATTCGACTCGACGTTCACGTTGGAGAGCATAAAGAAGTCACGGTACCCATCTAGCACTAATGTTATTCATACCCAAATGGTCATGGAGAATTCGGCAAACACTTGTTTCGGAAATGTTTGTTATCACTGCTAATTCCTTCACTTTCAAACGACGATCTTCAAGCACTAAATGTTCAATAATAGAAAATTTGTTGAGGCGTTATCACTTCAATTGGTCGACCCGACAGATCAGCATCTTCCAGGAATTCTTGTGCTAAACGAAAACACTTTGTCCACTTTCTTACAGTTGATAGAGGTTTGAATGGTGTGTTGCCTATTTGCCATTTATCAGTGAGCAATTTGTGATTTTGTGAAAGTATTTTTTTATAGGCAGGGTTACTTTGAAAGTAAAGTAAATACATTGTCGTGTTCAGAATAGAAACATCTAGGGTCTCTCCATTCAAAAAAGTACTATATAAGCACTATTTTTTAATATAATTGCAAATTTGAGAGTGACTAGAACAAATATTGGTTATTTCGTTATTTCCTGTAGTGCCTTTTTTTCAAATGCCTTAATTTTTTTAATTTTTGTGTGTTTAAATTTACCATTTTGTGGCATATTGCGATCAAGTAAATCTCCCCCCGCCCCCTAAGTGCGTTGCTAATATTGTTTTACCTTATGTTTATAGATAGCCGGAGTGGGTGTAACTGCAAATGATATACCCAGTAAAAAATTGCAAGCTCTAAGAATACCTATTGTGTCGCCAACACGTTGTATTGAAAATCAAGAAAGAGATTTCAAGAAGTATGTTACATATACAACATTCTGCGCTGGTTGGGCTAATGGTATGAACAATAAATACACTTATCCTGTAATTTATATACAGCATGTGTCAATTTTCATTAGCCATATGTGATTAATTCATGCAATACGTGACAACATGGCATCCCTACTTTCCTCTCCAATGCGAGCGCGTTCAGAAATAATATTTACGCGCTGCAAGATTTGTTTTTCTTTTTCCATTCAGTAAATGCAGAGAATTATTAAGCTGCGTTCACGCTGCATGACACAAACAAAAGCGTAATTCTAATAAAATTAAAAATAAGGTAAATAAAAAAGGATTCTGAAAATAATAATAAACTAGTAGATCATGAGATCGCGGAGTCCATTTGATGTTTCCCGTTCTAGTAATAAGACGGCTTTTATGGCAGACTAGATCGCAACGTGTTCGCAGCTAAAGATTGAATGTAAAATCTGGTGGGGAGATCGGAGAAAGTCGTTGTAATGTCGATTGTTGCCGGGATTGGTGACGGAGAGTAGGGGTGACACACGTTGCCACATATTATTTGTATACGTATAAATCGCACGCAAACATTGAATCCCTATAGCTAATGAAATTTGACACATGCGGTATATATATATAACAAACAAAATGAATTTTAATATGTTGTGTATATGTAAAACTGAGAAAGACAATATACAATTGTCGAAACGTTTTTTAAAATTGACTTTTATTTTACCATAAATGAATGAATAATGGTAATAAATCAATAAATGGTCGCAAATGCCAAGAAATTTACAGTTGGATTTTTATATAAAGGAAACGACCAAGAGCAAATAATTTTATTTATATATATATATATATATATATATACAGGGTGTTGAAATTTCAAGAATTTTTCCCTTTTTACTGTATAGGTCCTGCAGTTTTTTTACGATTTCTAATGTCAATTGTCAAATTAATAAACTCAAGTGATTATCTGAATAAAGCCAGAGCCTGCTAGACCATTTTTAAAAATTTAATTTGCTCTGGCGAATTACAGAAAATTGTTTTCTATTTTTTTTCTCGATAACCGTCAGAGATAAGAAAAAAATATAAGAGATCAAAAAGTTTCTAAACAAGATAGAAAATTTATTGCGTATTTTAGAATCTAGCAGTGGCGCATCGCAAAAAAGTTCAGGGTGAGAAAAGAGGGCATGACTCCGAAAAAATTATTACCCTGTAGATTTACATAATCATTTGGCATGGCTAATGATGTAGGCCTTATAGCGTAACCTACCTTCCAAATTTGAACAAAATATCTCAAAAACTGCAGGAGCTATACAGTAAAAAGTGAAAAATTCTTGAAATTTCAACACCCTGCATATTGGTAACGAAGCGTTTGCAGACCTATGTTTATATGAAATTTTAGGCACAAAATAAACCAAATAGTTACCCCCTTCCTTATGTACATGATATTTAGGAACACCCTGTATATATATATAATATCTTTTCTTGGTCGTGCTTTTACAATATTAATTTATTTTTTCCTGGAATTAGCGACCTTTATTCTTCTACTTAAACACAATTAAAAACCATTTTTTTTAAACGTTTCGACACTTTTTTAATGTCTTCTTCAGTATTTTACATATATCACAATACAACATGTTAAAAATTATTTATGAATACTAATTCATACATTAAAAATGTACACGCACTTCGTCAGAAAACATTTTTATTTTTTTCATGTTTTTTATTTCCCTTTGTTAACCGGAAATTTAAAATATTCGTACGCGTAACATCACAAATTTACAACATATCATATCGATGACCATCAATCTTAATGTATGAATTAATGTTCATAAATAATTTTTAACATGTTGTATTGTGATATATGAAAAATACTGAAGAAGACATTAAAAAAAGTGTCGAAACGTTTAAAAAAAAGAAAAAGAAAAAAAAATGGTTTTTAATTGTGTTTAAGTAGAAGAATAAAGGTCGCTAATTCCAGGAAAAAATAAATTAATATATATATATATATATATATATATATATATATATAAATAAAATTATTTGCTCTTGGTCGTTTACACAACATATTAAAATTCATTTTGTTTGTTATATATATATATATACCTCATGTGTCAAATTTCATTAGCCATAGGGATTCAATGTCGGTCCGGTCTCGACTCCTTTAAATTGTACTGATATACATATACATATACATATAACAAGTAACAGATGGAAAGTAATTGCTGGTATACCATTACTTTCCATCTGTTACTTGTTATATGTATATGTATATGTATATCAGTACAATTTAAAGGAGTCGAGACCGGACCCACGGTAGCGTAGTGGCTAACGCACCTGACTGGTAATCGGGAGAAAGCGGGTTCGATTCCTGGACCGGTGCAGCGGTGGGTAATTTTTAAAAATATTAGAAATTACCTAATTAACAATTAAACTAATTTTAAATTAATTTGAAATTAGTATGACCTCTAAATCGTCCAAGAAATTTAATTATATATATGCACATGTATATATATATATATATATAATAATAATAATAATACTGTCTTCGGTATTGGTATAAAATGAAAAAAATAAAAAAATATATAACGTTTCGTTCGTTTAATCAACAAACATCTTCAAAACTCTGTAATTTCTTTTTATTTCTAAATACATAATTCGAAAAATGCGGGCTGTTCCTTTTCTACATCATTATTTATCAACGGTGCATGGCATCTTGCTGTATATAAACACTTAAATTATACCGTGAGATCAAAAATTATAATGATAAAGGTTTGCCATGGAACGTAAAACGTATGTCTTAGGTATCATTCTTTTGAGATAATTCTGAATAAGAAATAAGAAAATTAAGGCATCGCCGTTGTTTTTTAAACTTATTTTGTAATTTTAGAATCTCAAATTTGGGTTAGTGATGCGAAAGGCATAAATTTATAATGTCAAGGTCAGTTTTTGTACTACTTTATTTTCTTAAGAAAGTTATGTGTTTTAGAAATAACCACAAAAATGCATGAATTTGCTTAATGTCTACTATTATAACTAAGGCTGGTAGGTACAAAAAAGAAAAAAAACATCTACGCGCCAGCTGCACATTTGATGTACGATATAAAGAAAAAATCAAATTTATGTAATTATTTTTAAAGATAAAAAACATTAAACAGTAAACATTGTCACGCACATCTTACACGAGGTTTTTCCAAGCTAATCGCGTCGTCTATTCCCACTTTACGGTATCTCTACCAGTCCTAGCGAAGACAAAAATCTATCGGAATCGGTCGACTATTGCAGACTTAAATGCAAGTGACAGTTTAATTACAAACTGTCACTCGCATTTAAATGTCATATATACCTGTAATATTCGAGTGTATAATAATGTAATAGTTATTGGCAAGCGAAAATTGGCTTATTATATAACATCAACAGTTCCGTAAGTACTCATTCTTTATACATTATGTTTCCCATCTGTAGTATTCCTTTATCTATGACAGAATCTGTGAACAAATTGCAATAAATGTTCAAATTGACCCCCGCCTTGTTCGATGCACACGTGTACGCGGCTTTTCATGATATCAAAAGCATTTTGCAACATTTGTGGCGTTGTGGTTGCACATACTTCCATAATCTTTTGTTGCAGTTCTTGCAAATTATGTACAGGAGCTCTGAAAATTCTATTTTTGCAGTAAGGGAACACAAAATAGTCCATAATAGTCAAACCAGGTGATCTCGGAAGAAACTCATCTTGCGTATGCGAACTTAGAAGTCCATCATCAAAAAACTCACGGCGAAAGGCTCTAGTTTCTCGTGACATATGTGCTGTTGCGCCGTCATGTTGGACATAACCATTATGAAGTTCATCGTCCTGTAGCTGTTGAACAAATTCATTCAAAATGTTATTTCTGTACCTCTCTGCATTGTTGATGAAATTGAAAAAAAAACGGCCCAATTATGCTTCTCCTGGAGACTGCCGTCCAATCCCCAATTTTTTGAGAATGTAGTGGAGATTTAACAATAAAATGCAATTTATTAGTGCTCCACATTCGCATATTTTGAGAATTTACATACCCCGAAAGATGAAACCATGCCTCATCGGGAAAAATAATTAATTTTAAGAGGTCGTTATTCATTAAACTGTTGACGAACCACTGGCAGTACGCAAGACGTCTGGGGTGGTCTGTTGGCAAAACAGCTTGATATGATTGCATCTTATATGGATGCATGTTCAAATTCTCCTTTACAATGGTTCGGCATGTTCCATAAGAAACTCCAATTTCTTGGGACAGGCGTCAAAGATTTTGTGAGGTCCTGTTCCATACGATTACGA
Source organism: Amphimallon solstitiale (assembly GCA_963170755.1). Classification (NCBI taxonomy): domain Eukaryota; kingdom Metazoa; phylum Arthropoda; class Insecta; order Coleoptera; family Scarabaeidae; genus Amphimallon; species Amphimallon solstitiale. Next base: position 85,628,283 of record OY720681.1, on the reverse strand, counting down.
ACGTCAATAATCACTTCTTCTGTACGACTAGTTGGCCTACCAGCACCTTTTTTTATGAGTAACAGATCCAGTTTCGCGAAATACACCAACACTATGTGCAAGGCACATATAAAAATCTTGTTCTACTACTGCTAAATTTGGGAAGTGTTCACGAAAGTTATCCAAACATATATAAACGCTTACTGTATTCCCAAATACCATTAACTAGCGCACCTGTACTAAAATACTCTTCAATCATGTAGGTTTTGTGTGCTGTGGTGTAAACCATAATTGAATAATGACTAATATTAATGACAGTATGACACTTAATGATATAACCTAAGCCAGACGTTTTACATTCCATGTCAAACCTTCATCAATATAATTTTTGTCAGGAGAATTAGCTGGCCGTCGATTTCGACTATTCAATCGATCACCACAGTATCCTTGCAAAAAATTAATAGTTTGTTGCGCAGTATATGCAGTTGCCCCATCTTGTTGGAAGTGCCCAAGGGTCAATTTTTGTGAAGGCTGTTAGTGAACGGTTCCAAAATTTGTTCTCGGTATCATATTGCGTTAATTGTATCATAGACAAAAATTGATCCAATAATCTTTTCGAGATTGCAACCCAAACACCACCTTTGATAGGATGAAGAATATTTTCAACAAAAACATGTGAATTCTTTGTTGACCAGGTAGGGGAAAGTGGGGTAAAGTGACATACTTAAGGAATAAAAATTATTATTTTTTAAAACCTGTCACTTACATTATTTTTTTCATTACTATACAATGCAATATCTATTTATATATGTTTTGCCCATATTAGGAAGAAAAATCTTGCTAAGGGCTACATATTTTTTATTTTTTTTCTTGGTGGTGCATTTTTTCCACTTTACCCCATATAACGGGGTAAAGTGGAACGGTATGTGGGGTAATGTGGAATGGTAGAAAATAACATAGGAAAACAGTAAAAACGTTTATTACTACGTATTATATATTACTTAAATACAATTTTTCCATAACGTATGCTTGAAAAATGTGTTAGCACACCCTTTATTTCATTATTATATATAATACTGATGTCATCAACATCAGGAAATATAAATGTATCATAATGTGATCTGTAATTCCTCATGAACTTTACCTCATAAGAGGTGTTTTGATTTGCAGCAATTTCTTCAACAACACGTATTACTTTAGCTACAAATTCTTTTTCAGTTTGTTTCTTCTCTTCTTTTAAAGAAACAAGAATGAAATCGTCTTTTACAATCTCTCTCTGCACCAAAGTAAATATTTGCTCCTGCTTATCACGCATGTCTGGTATTTCCTTACTTTCAGCGTAATCAGAATTTGAATCATCTTCACACAGATGATCTGTTTCATAATCTTCAGAGTCAGTAGAATTATCATTACATTTAAACTTTTTAGAACATTGAGCTGTTTCTTGAGATAACAGTTTTCGTTTTACTTGCTGTATAGATTTTGCAGGTAATTTAGTTTGATTATCTTTAAGTTCGTTCATGTATGGCGATGCAGTAATAACAGCTGTTTTCCCACGTTGACGGCATCTATTGGTGATTTGTTTTGGTATAACTTTCGGTATTGGCATGATATCTTCGACAGTAGTGCAACAAGGACTCGTTTCTTTTACAAAAACCACTGCATCTACAGAATTATTTTTTTGGTCGAGTAGTGAAGTTTCAGCATGATTGGGATCTTCTCTCTCGGTTAAAGTTGCAGCAGTAAAGTCAATGTCTGTAAATAGATGTGCGTTATATGGGTAAATTCCTGTAGATCTGAAGCCATTTTCTACATTAGCTAGTGTAGCAGCTCTAGAATAAGCTTTTCCAAAAATTTGCCCTACGTCCGACAACTCTATAATCTTATTTTGTTTATTTCGCTGCCAATTTTTTAATTCTTGAGTATAAAAATTACTCAACGGAAACATAAAGGACACGTCAAGTGGTTGCAATTTATGAGATGTATGCGGTGGCAAACACAGAATATGTACATTATTTTCTCTAGCTCTCTCAATTAACTTCAAGTTTTTTACATGAGTTGCATGCCCATCTAGAATTAAAAGAATTGGATTTTCTTTATTAGGACGTGCGTGTTTTAAAAAGTGAGTAAACCAAATATCACAAAAGATATCAGATTGCATCCATCCTGATTTATGAAAAGCTACAACAGTTTCTGGCGGCAGCCCGACTTCGTAAATTGGATTTCGTCGTACTCTAGGTATAATTAGTAGTGGAGGAATGTAATGTCCCGATGCGCTAAAGCAAATTTCAGCTGTAACTAGTAGCCCTCTTTCTGAAGAGCTGAAACTTCCGACTTGCTTTTTACCCTTTAATGACATCACTTTAATTGGCTTATTTGGCACAGTTGTGATGCCGGTTTCGTCACAGTTGTAAATATTGCTTGCGCGAAAAGAATATTTGTCATACAATTCACCTAAAAGATTGTAAAATATTTCTACTGAAACTTTATTAAACCCAGCGGCTCTTGCAGCCGACGTATTTTCCGGTGTTCTTAATGTCAGTTCCGGATGTCTCTTTAAAAAGAGATATAACCAATCCCATCCTGCTGTCTTATGTTCCTTATTAAAGTTATTTGGTATATTGTTTACTTCTGCATATTGGTAAGCTAGTGTTCGAAGTTCTTTATAAGAAAGGCCAAAAAATCTTTTGTCCATTTCAAGGAGGTAATTAACTAGAGTTCTTTCTTGGTCAGTATTAAAGACAGTTATGAATCGACCTAATTTTTTCTTTGCGGCTTCTTCATCGCCTTTTTCTGACTTAACGCGTCTATATAAAGTAGCAATTGGTATTTCAAATTGTTTTGCCGCTTTATTTTGGCTGAGATTTCCCATTCTTACAGCTGCAATAGCAGATTTCATATTCTCTTCCGACCACCCTTGTTGATTGGTTTTTCGCTTATACTCTCGCATTATCTAAACAATTAAAATTAAATGAAATTACCATTGAATAGTCTCTATACCGCTAACCATCGGCCGGGGTAAAGTGGAATGATATTTCACTTTACCCCGACCAATGATATTTCACTTTACCCCAAAGTCATTTAGCATAAATAACGCGCCATGAAATTTTTTGATCATAACCTATATGGACAATTCTACTGAATTAATATAGCAAAATGTTTCTACTATTGTGTGTTTTAACATGAGAATATTAACTATATATAAGTAATACCTTGTGTACTTACTGTTTAATATTGCTTCCACAACTACTTCATTAATTATTTTTCTAATAGCGTTTGTAATATTTATGTAACCACTCTGCCACTTTATCAGGAAATAAATGTGCTACCATAGATACTTAGGAAGCCTGCAAACCTAGATGGCAGCACTAATATGAAAATTATTATTAAATTTCACTTTGCCCCGATATTCCACTTTACCCTACGCTCCCCTACGGTAATTTTGAGAGTTGATATACCCAGACAACTGAAAAATAAGTAAGAAAGTAATATTTCATTAAACCAGTTGCAATAATTCAATATCTGCCCAAAGAAATTGAGCCGTAAATGCTGTAGTACAGAAACTTTATATGGGTGCATCTATAAATTTGTTTTCAGTGTCTTCTGAGTACTTCCATGGGAAATACCTACAATTTAAATACATAATGCTGCGTAGCAAATTACGTATAAGTTAATTAGATTTTTTGCCAGTTTGAGCAGACAACTTTCGTACAGATTTTGTGGGACTAACTTCCATTCGCTGCCTAATTAATGTCTGCGACATCTTTGGTTTAAACTGTTGGTGCTTTTTCAGGTTTACATTTACAAACTCACTGTTTCCTTAAACCTCCCAATCACCATATTGTGGTGACGAGAGTGAATGTGTCCAAGTGTATTTCCAAATTTCCATATTCCGGTACAAATTGCTACCAGGTATATTGTCATGATATACATAGTAAAGCGACAATAAAACAATGAAAATACTTAAAAGCACTGCTTTCATTCAGCAGACGGATCGGGAACCGTTCCCGCTCCAACTGTTCACTTCACAACAGTTGAGTGTTTGCTGGACAGAACCGCTCACCTTTATGTGATCGTTTGTCATCTGGTATTTTTCATTGCTGTCATATGTTAAAATTATACAAATTAAACCGAATAAACAATAATAATAAATTGCTTTTCTGCATTAAGTTTTGGCGTAGTTTTTAGTGTAAAGGGTTGGTTTTTCCAACCCAGAACAAAATATTGCGTGGACTCCAATATTATAATACATTTATTTCTGCACAATACCTTTTATTTGCTGTATATTACTTTTCTAGTAACTTTCTTCAAAAGTATGTATTAGGTTGGTCTTGGAATGAATCAATGGCGCATGTGTACAGAATACGCTCACTAAGTGAGCGCAGAACTTTTCCGCTCACAAAAATGGAGACCGCGCCTGAACATGTTCAGAGTGAGCGGACGTTTACTGAACATGACCACTGAACAGTTGCGCAGCTGTTGTGTCTGCTGAAGGCAAGCACTGACACTTCGATACGTTATGGTTTTGACATCTGACATGTAAATTTAGTATAGACAATTCACGAAAGTAAATATTTCCTAGTTTTTGATAATACTGGGACTTTTTTGTTGCCAACCCGGGACAGTTCAAAATGCTCACGTAGTACCACGCGATCATTTAAATTCTAAATTATAGCAGGCGGGATTTTTTTTATTAGGTTGTCCAGAATGTCAATTATTGTTTAATTGAAATTTGCGGTTATGTTATACTTTGTGACATTTGTGAATCTTATGTGTAATCGATTTAAATTTAATGGAAATGAAAGCATTACAAGATAAATTAGTTTTATTGTGAATTACAAAAGGTGTTCAAAGTGTTCTCCCCCTGTTGCAATGCAACTGTTAACCCTCCGTTTCATATTTTCAAAAGCATTTGCCAACATCTGAACGGTTATAGCGTTACATGCATTAGAAATTGCCTCTTGTAGTTCTTCAAGATTTTGTGGTTATTTTTGTAAACTGTGTTTTTCAGATACGGATAAATGAAATAATCAAGAATCGTTAAGTCCGGACTGCGAGGCGGAAATTCAATGACTCGATTATCATAAAACTCGCGAATTCGAGCCATACTTTCCCATGTTTTGTGAGCTGTTGCATTGTCCTGTTGGAAATACCCATGTAAAAGTTCGTCATCATGAAGATTTTGTAAAAACGGTTCAAGTAAATTATTTCGATATCTCTCAGCATTTATCGTTCCTTCAAAAAACACAGGTCCAAATATACGCCTTCTAGAAACCGCTAGCCAAACACCAATTTTCTGCGGATGGAGAGGCGATTGAATAAACTCATGAGGATTCTCCGAAGACCAAATACGCATATTTTGTTTGTTTATATAGCCGGATAGGTGAAACCATGCTTCGTCAGAAAAAAAATGTTAAATCCAAAGTATTGTTGTTATTTAAATTATTCAAAAACCACTGACAGTATTCTATTCGTACAGGAAAATCTCGGGGGAATAGCTCTTGAACGACGTTAATCTTATAGGGATAAAGATTTAAATTTTCTTTTAAAATTTTTTGACAAGTTCCATATGAAAGGTTTATTTCTTGGGCTAATCTGCGAAGAGATTTTTTGGGAGACTGTTCCATTCTTTCTGCAACATCTGCCACAATCTCAGTTCCAACATTACGAAATTTCGCCACACATGTGTAAATTTCTTGGATTAATTTTGGATAATCCGCAGGAAAATTAGGGAAGGCATTTTGAAAATGATTGATGCAGTGCGGTACTGAATATGTCCATTCACCATTCTCTTGTCGTTCGGCGATTTTAAAATAACTTTCAGTAAGAAAAATCTTATGTTCTAAATCAAACATTTTGAAACGTCACTTTGACAATTCAAACTAATTCAAATTGTAAATTAGTACTTATATACCAACTTAATTTAAATTTCACAAACTGCTCTAATTTAGAATTTAAATGATCGTGCGGTATATGTATTTGATAAGAACTTTCTTAGAGTAGCAGCCTCTTTTTTTGGAGTGATTCTTATTTAAAATTAGTAATAAAACACATATTTTGTTGTGTTTTCGTTACGATTCAGCAACGTATTTATTGCCCTTTTCAATCATTGTGTAATACATATATTCGTACAAAAATTAAATAACATATTAGAATGGATACTAACAGATTACGATTTTTATGGTGTATAAACTAACATGCATTTTTCGCTATGTGGATTTTAGCCATGTTTCTTACTTTTTTTTTAAAAAAAAGTCATCAATTGATTACACACATACTATAGATACTATTATAGAGCGGATGATTGTCCAGAAATAGCTTGCATATCATCATTGATCTATCTAAAGTGGAATGAATGTGTCTAGAGAGCTAGCATATGATGTGGATAACCAAAATTTAATTTTAGGTACCAGCGTATGTAATGGCGATAGTGGAGGAGGACTTCTTTTCCAAGATGTGGTGGACTCAGATCGTTGGATACTCCAAGGATTGGTTAGTGTAAGCCCAAGAAGGAAAGGCAGTAATCTATGCGATAGTTTTCGATATGTTATCTTTACGAAAATAGCACTGTATTTGAATTGGCTAAGAGACATTATAAATACAGAACTGTAGATTTCAATAAAATAATATAAAACTTAGAAGTGTCTGAAATTATAAATTTGCGAAGTAATGTAAGAATTCGTTATCATTTTCAATTAAATTGTATACAAGCTGTAACGTTATCGCGTTATGTTTATTATCAAAAACAACACTTATGTCATAAACACTTTATTATGGTTGTTGACATTACCTTACTATGTATACGTTCAGTAAGTAGCTTCTTTAGATAGGCTACATTCATATATCGTTACATCCCCCCTTCTTTATAAAAAATAACATATTTCAACTAAACATTACAAACAAGAACCAGAAATGAGTGAGTACAAGTTGTTACAAATTTAATCTTGATATAGGTTTTATTGTTCTGCCTGAACGCGTAGTCACCGTTTCTTCGGTCCTTGGCTGATCCACTTTGGAATCCTGGTTGACTGGGACGACTGAATCTTCCACCTGTTCCTTTGAGTAGGTTTCGCAATCCTGGTGTTGAGTTTTCTTCCCTCGGTCGTTGGTTGGCACTGCTATTATAGCGTCACGTATGGTGGCCCCCGTTTTGTGAAGTAAGGAGGAGTTTCTTCTGCACACAGTACCATTCTGTGTTCTCACAATTACCGATCTGGGATTGATAGTTTCCTCAATGACGTTACCGCTAACCCAGTGCCTAGGAGATGCTTGGATCCTAACTTGATCTCCCTTGCATAGTTCTTCTGGTTTCTTGCTTCCACGGTCTGCATACGTCTTCTGCTGTTCTCGCACTTTCGACAACTCCGATGACACTCCTTGCCTAACTATAGGGTGTAGTGCAGCCTCTGATGTTGGTAGTGTTGTTTTAGTCGCTCTACTCATCAGTCTTTGTGCTGGGGATCCTAGTACATCATTTCTAGGTGTGTTTCGGTAGTTAAGAAGAGCCATTTGTATGTCTGACCCATCTTGCAAACATTTCTTTATTATGTTTTTTGTAATCTGTACGCCCCTTTCAGCAAGCCCGTTACCTCTTGGGTGATAAGGACTTGATGTCTGGTGGTTAAACGACCATTCTTTAGTGAAGTTTGTGAATTCTGCGGAATTGTAGCACGGACCATTATCGCTCTCGAGCACCTGCGGGATGCCGAACAAGGCGAACCACATTTTTAAATGGTGTATTATTTCACTTGTAGTTTGTGATTTAAGTTGCCTTAAGTCGACAAACCCGGAATAGCTATCTATGATAGAAATGTAGTCCTTGCCATTACTGGAGAACAAATCACTAGCCACGATTTGCCATGGGTATGTAGGTATTGGTTTTGTTTGTATCGGTTCCTTGTTATTCGAACGTTGAGTTTTCTCACACACACCACACTCTTTAATATAATCCGTGATGTCTTTGGTCATGTGGTTCCAGAACAATAGTTCTCGTGCTCGTTTCAAACAACTTTGGATACCAAGATGTCCCAAGTGAATTTGTCTTAACATTTTAGGAATCTGGGATCTTGGTACAACAACTCGTTCTCCTTTGAATATTAATCCTTCGTAGTAGGATAATTCTTCGCAAAAATTAAAGTATCTGCGGATTTCGTCCGGTAGTTCATTTTGGTTTGGAGGAAATCCCTGCTTAATGTAAAAGAGTAATGTTTGTAGATCATTGTCCTGTGAAGTTGCCTCAGTGAGCTCTTCTCGTGCGGACTTTGACATTGTCAGCACAATTTGTATTTCCAATTCTTCTTCTGCATTCTCCGTTTCTTCATGTTTGCAGTCACGACTAAGCGTGTCAGCGATAGGAATATTTGTACCCTTCGTATATGATACTATCGGAGAGTACTGAATGACATCGAATAGTATCCTTTGCAATCGAGGCGGAGCGCACTGTATTGGTTTCTTGAATATTGTTTCTAATGGTTTATGATCTGTTTCGATCTGTAGTCGCTTGCCATAAATATATTCGTGGAATTTTGTACAAGCATATCTGATGCCAAATGCTTCTTTCTCTATTTGCGGGTAATTTCTTTGGGCAGTTGATAAAGCTTTAGTTGCATACGCAACTGGTTGGTCATCTTGAAGTAGCACTGCTCCTATAGATGTTGAACTAGCATCTACCGAAATTTTTACATCTTTATTCACATCATAAAACTTGAGTACTGGGGGATTGCTCAGTACTCTCTTTATTTTTTCGAATGCTAGATTTTGTTCGAATTCCCACGACCAGGCCACGTCCTTTTTCAATAATTTCCTTAGTGGTTCGGTCAACTCTGACATGTTCCTAATGAATTTGTTTAAATAAGTAACCATGCTTAATAGTCTTTGCAACTGAGTTCTGTCCTGTGGTTCCTGCAGTTGTTGTATTGCTGAAACTTTGTTAGTATCTATGCACAGTCCGTCTTTCGATAATACGTGACCCAAGAATTTAATACTTTCTGCTTCAAATACACACTTTTCATAATTTAATTTCAGACCAGCTGTTTTCAATCTCTGGATTACTTGGTTTGTGATTTCCTGTAATTTAGGTTTACTCTCAGCATAGATGAGGATGTCATCCATGGAGCATTCGACATTGGCAATGTTTTGTAATAGATTACTCATTACTTCTTGAAATACTTCTGGAGCTGATGCCAGGCCAAATGGTAGCCTGAGACAACAATATCTTCCCCATGGGCTTGAGAATGTTAAGTATTTTTGAGTTCTTTCACTTACTTTTAGTTGCCAGAAACCACGCTTGCAATCCAATAGGGTAAAATACTTGGAACCGCTGACTCTGGTTGTAAGCTCTTCAATGGTTTTTAACGGGTAGTGTCGTCTAAGTATGTTACGGTTGACATCGCTTGGATCTATACAAATTCTGATCTTTTTGTTTTTCCGCACTATTACCATCGGGCTTACGACTGGTGTTGGCTCCTTTATTTGTTTTATCACCCCTAGACTGACCATGGTATCTAATTCCTGTTTTACAGTTTCCTTTATTGAATGTGGTATTCTTCGAGGTGGTATTATGTCAAATTTTGGGTTTTCAATTAAATCTATGTCATATTCGTAGTCTTTTAGGCATCCCAGCCCCTTAAAAATGTCATTATTTGGGTTTATCCTCACATTTAGCACTCTTTTGACAAACTCTAAGCTTTCGCATGAGTTTTTGCCAAGTATACTGTAAACATTCGCATCTACTACTTTAAATATAATTGGTACTCTCTTACCTCGTGTGATGCATTGTAAGTTTACTTCTCCGACAACTTTTGCACTATTATTTGTGAAGCTTACCAAATTTTTTGTTTTCGAGGATGAGATTTCCTTTGTTGCTCCTAATTCTTTAACCATTGCAAGTGGCAGGACATTGCACTCTGCACCTGTGTCCAATTTAACCCTAAATGTCTTTCCTTTGTAATTTAGATCTTCGTGCCAGGCATCATCATCTGTTTCATAATTTATAAAACAATGCACATACAGGGTTTCACCTTCTGTTTCTGAGCTGTCTGCACTTTCCTCTTCGATACACTGTACTTTCTGTGACATTTTCCTCCTGGGTTTGTCCTGATTTGTTTTCGTTGCTGTTTTCTTCCAGCACTGTTGTTTGAAATGTCCTTTTCGGTTACACTGTTCGCATACTTTATTAAAAGCTGGGCATTCTCTTTTCTTATGTTTTTCACCACATCGTTTACAGTCAAATTCTTCAGCACTATTTCTATGTCTGCTTCTCACTACATTAATTTGACTTGAATTTTCCATTCTTGCTTCTTTTAATTGTTTAGTTGCGAGTTCACTAGCTCTGCATATTTGTATGGCCTTATCTAAGTTCAAGTCTTCTTCTGTCAACAGTCTTTGTTGTACTTCTGTGGAACTTGTGCCAAAAACAATTTTATCTTTCAGCAAACTATCGTGTAGTTTTTCGAATTCACAAGTTTTGGCTTGAGTGTTTATTTCAGTCAGGAATTCATCAAAGTTCTGTCCCTCTTTCTGTTTTAATTTAAAGAAATTTAACCTTTCGAAAGACACGTTTTTCTTTGGTGTAAAGTAATTACTGAATTTCTGCCTAATCACTGTCAGATTTGTTTGTTCTACCTCGGTTAGGTTAAAACTATTAAAAATCGTAATCACTTCTGGGCCAATTAAACTCATGAACGTTGCTGCTTGAATTTCCTCTGACTTTTTTATCAGTTGTGTTGCAGTAGCAAACCATTCGAACTGTTGTAACCATTGCTTCCAGTTGATTGCCATGTTATCACTCGTGAATACTAAGGGTTTCGGTGCCCTTATGCCATGTACACCGCTTATATTTTCTGTGTCCGGCATTTTTATTCTTTAGCACACCTTTATTTATCACTTCTGACACCATGTAACGTTATCGCGTTATGTTTATTATCAAAAACAACACTTATGTCATAAACACTTTATTATGGTTGTTGACATTACCTTACTATGTATACGTTCAGTAAGTAGCTTCTTTAGATAGGCTACATTCATATATCGTTACACAAGCCACATAATATTTGACTTTGCCTCCACCACTAAATGTCTTTTCAAATGTATAAAGTAATCTACGGAGAAAGAATAGAACAGGAGAGATAATAAAGTGGCGGGGGAGTAGGTATTAGACGGAAGTTACCTCTTTAAGACAGGTCAGTTATTGGTCAAATTGACTTCTTTAGTGCTTTTATAATGGTGAATTGTATGGCGTGTGGCCGTTCTAAAAGTACAAAAAAGAAGAATCTCACTTTTTCTCTTCATCGGTAAAGTTATTTTAAACGATATTTCGTTAATTATTATTGTACTAAGAACCTATTTTGAATGATTATCGAGAACATACGAACTGTACATATATCCTATACAAAATATTTATGCACCCCTATGCATTGCGGCGGCAATATTGAGTTACCAGTTTGCACAATTATTATTTTTAACGAGACACTCTCCTGTTCTATTCTTTCCTCGTAAAAATTAATAAACTCACGTAAGTTAAAGAGGTCGATGTACGCTCATAAATTGATTTTCAAAATTGAGTTTAACAGACTCGTACAAGTTCTGATGACGTTTCTGAAGAGGGGAAGTACTTGCCATTTATCCATATCGCATTTCTTTAGTTGTTGCCCAACTGTTTGGCAGAAGGCGCTACACTACATACAGCATGTGTCAATTTTCATTAGCCATAGGCGATTAATTCATGCAATACATGACAACATATGGCACCCCTACTTTCCTCTCCAATGCGAGCACTGACTTGGGTGTTTGTAATGCGTTCAGAAATAATATTTACGCGTTGCCAGGATTTGTTTTTCTTTTTCCTTTCAGTAAATGCAGAGAATTATTAAGCTGCGTTCACGCTGCATGACACAAACAAAAGCGTAATTCTAATAAAATTAAAAATAAGGTAAATAAAAAAGGATTCTGAAAATAAACTAGTAGATCAGGAGATCGCGGCGGCCATTTGATGTTTCCCGTTCCAGTAATAAGACGGCTTTTATTGCGGACTAGATCGCAACGTGTTCGCAGCTAAAGATTGAATGTAAAATCTGCTGGGGAATCGGATAAAATCGTTGTAATGTCGATTGTTGTCGGGATTGGTGACGGAGAGTAGGGGTGACACACGTTGCCACGTATTATTTGTATACGTATAAATCGCACGTAAACATTGAATCCCTATACCTAATGAAAATTGACACATACGGTATGTACAAAATTTCCTCCCGCGACGCGTAGCAATTGCACAAATGAGAAAATTTACTCTGCACCAATGATATATATATAAGTATCTATGATTTCTTCGGGTCGCTAACACTTTACCAAATACTTGTGCTTTTTCGACAGAAATTCTATCTTATTGTTAAAAATATGTTTGTTAGTCGAATATTCTACTTTTGGTAGATTATGCTATTGTTCGTTAATTTATTTTTGTACTGGTAATTTAACTAAAACATACGTGTTAGATGTTACTTATTAATAATCATAAATGTACTTTGTACCTTTTCTACGTAACAATATTAAAGTGTAATTATTTAAGTAATTCTTTTCTTTAAAACGTTATTGTGTGGTTACAGCATTGTAATTGAATATCGTACTGTACACTGTTTTCCTTAGAAATGATTCCTCATTACTAAGAGAACTAGTAAATAGTATGCAATTTGATTAAAGTGTTGTAATCATATACCGCGAGATCAAAAATTATATTGATAAAGGTTTGCCATGGAATGTAAAACGTCTGTCTTAAGTTATATCAGGAAGTGTCATACTGTCCATATTTGTCATTATATATTCTCTTATGATATAACTTAAGATAAACGTTTTACATTTCATGGCAAACCTTTATCAATATAATTTTTGATCTCGCGGTATTAAACCCTAATTTGTAATAAACTTTATTTTGAATTTCCCGCTACCAAATACATTTTGAATTGCCCGCTATTTGCTTAGTGTTATTCCGTGCGTTCAGGGAGTTACGGCGCTGGAAGCGTATACCGCTAGAGCTTGTGGCCAGCGCCTGAAGTCATTGAACGGGTCATAGTAGTACATTTTAAAATTGTTGCTTGGACATGCGTACTTTTACTACTTCTGAAGTCTGACAGCGGCAATATGGCGTTCTGAAATTTATTATTATTTAATTTAATTATTATTATTATTGTTTGAAGTATGAAGACGTGACATACGTACTTTTAAAATCTAAACTAAAAATAAAGTCAACGTATTTGGTGTGTAACTAATATATGATAGCAATATAAATCCTTATTTTAGAATTGACAGAGAAGATGGTAAATTATTTATTATAATATAAAGTGTGTCTAAATATTTAATACTACATTTTACACTGTATTATAATATGGATTATGTGGAAGTTTTCGATGAAGTTGGTGTAATCTATTATCAATATTATATCAGCAGTTTTGGTTGATATATTTATCGGCACTGTGAACAGTATTCATTTCAATTTTAATTAGTTGATGAATTTTCTGAATGCTAATGTTGCAGTAAGAGTAGGTATAACCACAGAATTATAACGGATACATAAATTTATTACAAAGAAATAACTTTGTGTATTTATTTTATTACTTACCTATTGAACTTATTGAAATCTGATGTTAGCTAATTCGTTGGAATGTTTTGAGGTTTTAGTTGAAGATGATGTAACGATTAACACTATTATATTAGCAGTGTTGGTTGAGATACTTATCGGCACTGTGAATAATTTTAATTAATTGATGTATTTTCTGAATGCTGCTTTGTAATAAGTGTATAAATAAATCGCCTATCCTATTGATAAATAAATATGACATAAACTGATAATATTGTGTGGTTGTTTTATTGTTGTGGTTGAAGAAGCAATATTATTACAACATTTATCGTACTGGAATCTGATGGTAGATCTTGTGTAAAACTCTTAAGTTACGTTACCTAATAGACTATGTAGCTATCTATACTTATGCATGCAATACTAATGTATTTTAGAACACGAAAATATAATAAGAAGATAAGGCCCAAAAACAAACAATATTACATAGCTCATTAGTTTCAGTAGCAGCTCTTAATATTTTTGATTAAATTTAGTGCCAAATTAGAAGGAATTATGCTGTTTGACATTACTTGTTAATTATATCTATTTCAAAATACATTTCAATACCTATATAAACATATTCACTTTATATGCAAACCGAATATAATAGTACTTATCAACATCTATTTTATATGATAAATTTACCTATAACTTTCGCATAACATTAAATATAACAACAAGTACAACAGCAACCGTAAAAATAATATTTACTACTACAATTAATAAATTAATATGTTTATTAATCCGTGGGTTTGAATTTTTAAATTCATATTTGAATATTCACCGCTTATCCCCACTTCTTTCTAGCGCCGCTAGGTCATCGAGCGAAATTTATTTTCGCTAGGCAAGATGGCGACCGCTAGCTCGAGCGCCGGCACTCAGCAGTCGCGTTCAGGACACCGCTCGACCTAGCACAGCTCAGCGCTAGCGGCGCCGTAACTCCCTGAACGCACGGATTGAAAATTGTAATTTTTTGATGTCAGCGCCATCTATATTTGCCCGCAGGCAATACAAAACGCGGATAAAAAGTTTGGCTGATTGTCATGTGATTCTAAATTGTGCGTTTACTATGAGGCGCTTGTGACTTTCGAGTCCCGGCACATATGATGCACATGCCATCTATAGAGTTTTTCTCCAACTGTAACTTGAAGTTTTGTACTATGGACTTTCATTAAAGAGAATAGAGAATACCCCCTCATTGAGAATAACGGTGGACAATTTTGAACGTCTTTTGTAAAATGTATTCATTTTGTGAAATAATTATGGGATTATGTTTTACAATAATAAAATTGTAACGTATTTATTATTGTTTATGATAAAAAAATAAAGTGCAATTACTATATTTCTACAAAAATTCTTTCATATAATTCAACTTAAAACTAACTCTATTTCATTATCATAGTATAATCGGTACCAAGATAGTTGGCAACGATGGTAGATGGTACCTAGAACAAATATACACAAACTTCACACTATACAGTTCATGACTAACATAACCTACAAATTTAAGTACATTGGTAGCATGAGAACTTCATTAATTTCGTTATTTATTCAACGCTCATTCCACTTATCATCAAAAAGATATTGGGACGTACAAAAGCATCCCCAGTTGGATATTTCCTATTTATGTAATGAAAATAATTTAAACAAAATAAATACAAATATTAAACACAGAAAGGGGGTAGGAGATATTCACTTAGTACAGAAATTAAAACGCGAATTAGATACCTTAGACGTAACAGATGAAAATTACGAAAATGTGAGGGACAGATTTTATACAGAATGTAAAAATATACCAAATGAAACACATCCAAAAGTGATCCATTATGGAGATCTAAAAATTATTAAATATGTTAACGAACCAAGACAATTTGGATTTAAAGCTCTGGAATTTCATGAAATTGGCAAAAGACTCAATCTTATTCGAACAGAACATTTAGGTTATTTGAGTGGAAATAGAAGTTATTTTCTTTTGGGAGAATTAGCTGAATTGGAGCATGCCTTAATTCAGTACACATTAAATAATTTAGTAAAAAAAAAATTCAAGTTGGTTACTGTTCCAGATGTTTTGAACAGAGACATTATTGAAAGTTGTGGTCAAAATACGAGAGGAGAAAGAACCCAGGTATAAATAATTTCATATGTATAAAATAATGCATGGAAAATATAGATATATACATTAAGTAATTAGTTCAGATCAAAATTATTCAATAACATATGCTGGTATAGCAAAACCTGATTTATATATTTCTATTAATGGAATAGGTATATCAATTAGACCGTAGACATGGACATGATTTATGTCTATCTGGAACATCTGAAATGGCATTAGCAGGGTTCTTGGCAAACAAAGTATTGTCAACAAATGACTTACCTTTAAAACTCGCTGCTATTAGCAGATGCTTCAGGGCTGAAACATCAAGTATTGCAGATGAAAGGGGTATTTACAGGTTAGTTTGTTGTGGTAACCATGGATGTATTAATATATATATGGATTGCGCATAACATTGAGAAAGAATAGGTAGGAAGTAGGAAGACGACGTCACGTGTTCAAACCAGGTACAGGTCCGCCAAATTGATAACACACTTATGTCAAACAGGTAGTGTTGGTAAAAAGTGAAGTGTTTGTTAAGTGCATCGTGTATTAGAGTTATACAATAAGTTAAATATTAAAAAACATTATCCCACTTGGCAAAATCACAATTTTAGAGAAGGATGAAAATACGTATTTGCTAATGTAGAACAAGTTAGAATATGAGTGATTTTGCCAAGTGGGATGGTTTCTTGTGCTCTACATAGCTGCAACAGCAGAGAGGGCGTTGATAAGAGGAATTCGTCTCACATAACATTTCGTAGATTAGTGTAAACATGACAGATTATATATATAGATATATTTTGAGTAGGCCGGACTAGGTGAGAGCCATATTTGTGCCACACTTAGCTGTGCCCAATCCCCCATTTTGAGAATACAGCAAAGATGCTTTACAGCGTCTCCATCGTATTTTTCCTCAGTGGCGCATACTGTTCCAACATTAGAGTGAGAGATCGTGCGAGTGAGATAGAGCTAGTAAAGGCAAAACATTAATGTACTCCCATAAGGTTTACATTGTTATTTTGGTTTTGTTTACGAATTATCCGCTTATCTCGTGTAATATTGATCAGATTCCGAATTAAATATTTAGAACACGTAGCGAAGGAAATGGACAATAACTTATAGTGTGTTAATTATCAAAAATTCCCACGTAGAATTAAATAATATAGTAAAAAATGTTAAGTTCGTGTTTCGCGTATGGATGTACGAATCGTTATGTTAAAGGTGGCGATATAAATACCATAGGTAATCTAACTTTATTTAATTGATTGATAAAGGAGATAATTAACGTTTCTTTTATAGGTTTCCTACTAATATACATTGCAGAAAAAAGTGAATTATTGCTTTATAGAGGAAGAACTTTGAACCATCAAGAACAACTGTACTTTGTAGTAATCATTTTACTGATGGTGATTATGAGATTAATGTACATGGTAATAAAATATTAAAGAAGTATTCTATACCAAGTATCTTTAATTTTCCACAACGATGTGGTAAATCATTGTCCAAGCCTAGATGAGTAATTGAACGTAGCTCAACTTCAACCACTTGTGATGTCCCAGTATATGTCCATGTTCAACCTGAAGAGCACAGAACCACATTACTTTGGAGATTTTAAAGAGTACAATTTAGAAAATCCATCAAAGTAAAGAAAAAAATGAAAAACTATTAAAAGAAGAAATATTATATCACTTTAACGTTTGCCCAAATTTTGGCAGTATTTTTTTGTTTTAAACTGCTATTTTGATATTTGTAACTATATAGCTAGCATTTTTGGATGTGCATAATAAAATTATTGATTTAAAGTTCTTACATGAAATAATTAATTTTTTTATCCCTATTATAATAAATACATTTCCTCTTTCACGTTATTCAAATTTTATATATATGTACTTCTTTACTTTATGGTAATCTACTTGTTGTTGTAATCTATATTTTACCAACTTAAGATGTATGCATAGCCATGGAATTTTAGGATATCGATTTTTAATTTTTCTTATTTTGCCTTAACTTTCATTCGATGTAGAGATTTTATAAAAACTAAAAGAGATGTGTTTTATGTTATAAAGTTTATTTATTTATTTACTATAATATGCACTTTTTCGTCAATTGTTATTTAAGCAATTAAAAAGTCAATATTCGTATTCTCCAAACATAAAAACTATTGTGATTCACCAAATGTTGAGCAAACCCCAAAATTTATAAGGAAAAATTCCATACATTTTCTTCCTTTGTGCAACCCAACATCAAAAGGTAAATATATTATTTGAGCGGTGCACTTAACTGTGATTTAACATGTTTCATACCTATACTTGAATGCATTGATAAACTTTTTTTTTGATTATTTTATTTAATAGTACCGCGCGATCATTTAAATTCTAAATTAGAGCAGGCTGTGAAATTTAAATTAAGTTGGTATATAAGTACTAATTTACAATTTGAATTGTCAAAGTGACGTTTCAAAATGTGAATTAATCAATAATTGACATTCTGGACAACCTAATAAAAAAAATCCCGCCTGCTCTAATTTAGAATTTAAATGATCGCGTGGTACTTGCTCAGGTATTTACAATAAATAACACACTATAACTTAGTACTTTTATTATTTATTATTATTAATACATAAGTTTGTTTGAATACAGTTGTAGTTGATATGTAGATTGAATTGATTCAAGCATGATTATGTATATGTACAGTGTATCAGTTGCACATGTGACAGAGACTATCCAAGGTGGTTTTATCCATTATCCTATGCATATACCACACACAAGCTGACTTACATATACATCTTTTTCTAATTCATTTCAAAAATCCCTTTTTTCAGGGTTCATGAATTTACCAAAGTCGAAATTTTTGTTGCTACCAAACCAGAAAATTCCGATAATATGCTGGATGAAATTTGTAAAATCGAGGAAGACCAATTTAGTGAATTGGGTCTGCACTTACGCTTATTAGATATGCCTCCTCATGAACTGGGAGCGTCTGCTTACAGAAAATATGATGTTGAAGCCTGGATGCCTGGTAGACTAATGTTCGGTGAAATATCAAGTTGTAGTAATTGTACGAGTTATCAATCGAGAAGACTAAACATTAAATATGACAATGGAACAGATCTAGAGCATATTCACACACTTAATGGAACGGCATGTGCTGTTCCTAGGATGCTGATAGCGATAATAGAAACATATCAAAATGATAATGGTACAATCACTGTACCAGATCGTTTGAGACCCTATTTTAGAAATAAAGAATTTATTTGTAGACAAAAGAAAATTCCAGTGTTAAAATTAATAAAATCAAAAAAATAGAAAATGAGTTAATGTAAATTAGTGTATGTCCTAATATAATTCCATTTTGTTATCAAACTGTATTATATACAAGTCTACGATCACAATCATCTTCGTTTAGTTCCTGAACTGGTGGTGTCACTTTGAACGGATGATATTTGTTTTTTAACACATTAAACCCACTGATGACAAACGTTGTGGTTTTCCGCTAGCCTTCTTGTTGATTGGTTTGGATTATCTTCAATTTCTAATAATAGATCAAGTTTTTTTTATCAGAATCCACAGTAGGTCTTCCTTTACCTTGAACATCACGAACGTTACCATATTCTTCAAACTTTTGAACAGTTTTACTCACACAAGATTGAATTATCGAACGATTTCTGTAGAATGCATCTACGGAGTATTATTAAGAGAATAGAAGTACTTTGAATAGGATTTTGAATAATTATAATATAAAACAAAATTAAAACGCTCGTACGTATAAGAAAGTCGTGTGGTGGTAACACCTAATTTTTTTTCTCTGATTTCAAACACGAAAGAGCAATCGAAGAAGCGGTTACTATGACTGACCCAGTATTTCAGATTACATGAAGGAGAAGGATATAACGTATCTAAGGATGTTGTGTTTGTCGCCTCGGTTTAATTATATGTATTAGTAAAATGAAAGAAAACACATCATGAAAATTCTTATTCAAATAAAAACTGATCACAAAGGTTAAAAATATATTCAATGTTAATAGTTTACTAATATCTAAACATAGGCTTTTGTATACACCGGCGATATTGACAATATGAAAAAATAATTATTTAAAACACATACCAATTATTTAATCAGAATTTTAGATGGAGCATTAAAGGAGCTGAATAATATAAATCACATGTAGATACTAGACACTATGTAGTGTAAGTTATGTGTCTGTTATTATACATTATCTATCAATAAAAAAATTGCTTGAATTTATAATTGTAATATAATAGAAATATCAATAAGTATAATAATAGTATATTATGCAATGAGCATTTAATAACGGCTATTATGACACGAGTATGAAAATTACGATACGAGCCGAAGGCGAGTGTCGTAATGAATACGAGTGTGTTAATAGCGATTAAATGCGAGTTGCATACACTATTTTTTCTACGACCCCATAATAGAACATTACTTTTTGAACATTCCATTTCATAAATTGAGAGTAAAATTTTCCGTTCATTTTTGCCGATTTAGCTGGTAATAAATTGTTCGTGGCTATTAAGGCTTCTTCCATAATTTTTGGTGGAGTCAAATTTTACATTTCAGTGTCACTATCTCTCATTTTTACTGTTTATGTTTTCAAAAAAGCACAAATTTGAACTACCTACTAGTAAATTGCAGAGAACTGTCAGATATGTAGTCATGGCCATATTGAATATTGATTGATTGTTGGAATGTCGCATTCCTATTGGATGTAAACTTGTATCTTAATGAAAAATCTGTATCTTAGTGGACATCATTAAAGTACAGGTTCAGCATATCTAATAATACAATTAAAGTATGGGAGAAGAAAAAGAGACGTAACAACACTGTTTGCGCTATCACGAAATGATTATAGTATACCCAACTCCGATTTACTCAACTCCTTTATATTAAACTGGTAAGTCTACTTCAATTTATCACAAATTTTATGTTTTCACTTGAAATTATTTTCATGAGAAAATGAGAATGATAAATTATTGAGGATATTGATTTCTACATCATCTTGCATAAAAATAATACATATATACAAAAATAATCGCACCTGTAATTCCTACTGGAATAAAGATATATGTAGAGCTGCCATCAGTATAGTTGAGGAAACAACTTTATATACCTAAATTTGATATTTATCATAAAATTCAAATTTTAATGAAAAAACATATAATACAGTATCATTAAATTAGGATCTGTTGGCAACTCCGAATAAAATCCAAGTCTAAGCTTTGTGTACAAAAAATATATTTCATAATATTATAGAACAAAGATATTATTTTTCTTCTTCTAAATTTGCAGTGGGAACATAAACATAATCCTTCCTATAGCTATGTATTACACCCGCATTGTACATAAAACAAAAAAAATAAAAAACTAAAATCCGTACAGGTTTCGTTTTGTAAGACCAAATATAAATATTTAATTGGACTAAATTTCATTTAAGAAATAAGTTAAAGCATTTTCGAATTATTTTTTTTACTTGGATCAATACTGTTATTATATGGAGGGGGTACTATCGTCGATTGCGTTTCTAATTTCGGTGGTGGTTTTGTGCCTGAACTAACTTTCTCTATATGTTCTCCTTTTGAGAGTTTCGTTTCGTCAACTTTCATATCTACTTGTGCGGACTTGGACTGTTTCGCTGCTTCGGATATTTCTTTTTCCTTTTGCAGAGCCTTTTCAATTTTCTCTTCCACCTCTAAGATTTCTTCTTTATCAATTAAATCGATGATTTCCGTTACTTGTTTGGAATTGAGTTGAACATTTTCCTTACCAATGAACTCAATTACCTAAAAATAAAATAACTGCATAGGTAGCAAAAATAAAGAAAATAGTACACAGAATGATTCATCTAGCTTGTCTCTTAGAAACTGAATATGGTAGGTATTTCAAAGAAAATCATAAAATTTTAGAATGGTTATTTAAGCAATATGTGCAAGACATGCTTGCCGTGTTGAAACCACTTCACGTAAGATGTTTCGGCCAGCGACATAAAGGATGTTACCAGAACAGTGCGTAGATGTCAATATAGTTTGTCATTCGTGATTAGTTCTTCATAACGATCTTATTATTTACTATTTTCATTTTCACTGTATTTATACATCGTGATTATACATACAGTTCAGTGGTTTTCATAACAAAATCAAGCCTAAACCGTTCCGTGAGGAAACGAAAAATATCATTCACTCACTAACCATGTACGTCGAAAATGAATACTATAATAATGGACCATTACTCCAACTATCGGCAGTTTAAGACGTAATATTATCTATTATAAACGCGCAAATACTAATATTATTTATTACAAAAAATAGCAAATGTTCATCATATTGCAACTGTAAATGCAATCTTCTCTATGTGAAACATAATGATGATTTTACTCAATGTGCAATTTGAAATACATTCTATCTACGTGTATGGCACAGTAAGTTTAATGATCGTAATGATGCAAAACAAGCATTAATGGATCTCTCACAAATTGTATTAAAACGAGTTACTTCTGTATGAAATATGAAAATGTACAGGAATTGTTTTTCTTAACGAAACTCTTGACAAAATAAATCTATAAAAACAGTGAAGGCAACAAAAGTGCCTGGTAAAAGGTACAATCTATTTTTAACAGTACAACAGTTTATTTTTAACAGGAAAAGTTAGAAAAAAGGTTTGTGTGCATGATATTGTATTGTGGTACCATTTATTATTTGTAATAAAAACTGTGATAGTAAAAGTGACTTATTATTGTCTAGCACAAGTAGATCACATTAATTTCTGCAGAAAATATTTCTGTATATTTACAACCTTTGTTTTTGTATGTTTGCATTCAATTTGCTTCAGTTTTACTACCAAATTTGATATAAATATGAATAGTTTATGATATTTTAAGCGCATCTTCCTTTTGGAAAGAAAATTTCATTAAACATTTATAACCTTGTGTTCAGCATAATAGGTTATGTCAAACATCACATTTAATCCTCAAGTTCGAACAAATTTGACATATTAGTCTATAAAACAAACTTTTTCTATTCCGGTGCTATAAAGTTCACTTTACGACACCCGTTTTGGTTGCATAAAGTATTACTTTATCGCACGCTAATTTTATTTTTTTGAAGTTGGTAACAAAACAAATGGAACCAAATCGTATTTAAATGTCAAAATATAAGCCTTTAAAGTAACAAAAATGTGCAATAAAATTGTACAAAGAATAAAAAGCACACATGCTAACATTTCACTTACTAATTAGCAATATAAATTGTTAAGCAGAGTTGGATGATAAGTTTTCGGATGCTACTATTGACATTTACTTACCATGTTGAATAGTACAACTGTTATAAATAGTTATTTAAGATACAAGTGTAAAAAGTCATTCTTTAGTGCACGAGCGACGTAGTTAAAAACACGAGCGTAGCGAGTGTTTTTAAAGTCGTGAGTGCACTAAAGAGACTTTTTACACGTGTATTTTACAACGTTTTATCTACGATCATGCCAATTTTGGTCAGAAATAATCAATTTTTATGAATACTTGTAGTATATCGATCTTTTAATAAATGTCACTTTGACGGGTATCGTATTATTCAAGTACTCCTATGCTATCATGTTGGATGTTATTCTGTCACTCTATTACCTGCTATTACTAAGGAAACAACGGTATCAACAAACTTTATTAGTATGTCATTGTTGCTTCTGAAATTATTAATTTAATCTGTTAAATATAAAGTATAAAATGATTGATAATGATCATAGTGATACAATTGTAGAGATCGCACAAACGGCTACAGCGAGTCTAATACCAGAAAAATCAAGAAAACAGTATGAATTGGTATATAAACGATTCAACGCCTGGTGTATTTCAATGAAAGTGGAGAATCTTACGGAAAATGTGTTCCTTGCTTATTTTTCAAAAAGGGCTAAGGATATAAAGCCATCAAGTCTATGGTCGGAATATTCCATGGTGAAATCCCTCCTATTAGCCGAAAAAGACATCGATCTTAAGCAGTTTTCGAAGTTAACCGCTTATATGAAGCGCCAATCTGTAGGATATCGTCCCAAGAAATCCAAAGTATTCAGTAAAAATGATATATTCAAATTTATAAATGACGCACCTGATAATAGATTTTTAGTGATGAAGGTATTTTAATGCAACATTTTCTTTGAGTGGTCAGTGACTAAAATTAGACACTTTTTAATTTTAGGTTGTAGCACTTTTTGGTATTGCGGGTGCTTGTAGAAGAGATGAGTTTCATAAAATGAGCATAGATGATGTGGAAGATGTTGGTAATATGTTGATAGTCAAAATTCCAACATCTAAAACCAATAAGCCTCGATGTTTTATTATTGGCACTGAAACGAGAGATATGAAAAATATGGTTGAAATATACAGAAAATACGTCAGCCTAAGATCACCAGCAACAGCACATAATCGACTGTTTGTCAGTTACAATAATGGAAAGTGTTCTGTTCAGCCTATAGGTATTAATACTTTTGGAAAAATACCAAGCCAAATAGCTAGTTATCTGAAGTTGCTTAATCCGCACGAGTATACTGGCCATAGTTTTAGACGGTCATCTACCACCATACTTGCAGATGCAGGAGCAGATGTTCTAGAATTAAAAAGACATGGTGGTTGGAAGTCATCAACGGTGGCAGAATCTTACGTGGAAGAATCCGTTCAACATAAGGTCGCGATATCAAATCAAATTTTGGGCAGAGGTCCAGCTGAGACGGTGGCAGCATCTTACGTGGAAGAATCCGTTCAACACGAGGTCGCGATATCAAATCAAATTTTGGGTAGAGGTGCAGCTGAAGAAGCAAACTCAAGCAATGCTACTACCGATATACTTCCTTCTACATCAAGAAGTCACGAGATTCCTCAAATTCTTATTAAAAATTGTACTAATTGTAAAGTAAATGTACATATTTACAGAAATGAATAAAATATCTTACTGATATTTTTCTTATTATTCTATTAGTTAAAATTGTGCAATAAAACCCGTGCAATAATAGTATATTATGACACTAGTGCATAATCAAGCTTTTAAAGCACGAGTAACGAGTTTAAAGCCACGACGCGAAGCGGAGTGGCTTTAACGTTTCGAGTGCTTTAAAAGCTAATTATGCACTGTGTCATACGATATTTTTTAGTATAAATGCAACAATAATTTTAATTAGAAGAAATCAAATCAATAATTTCAATACATATTATCGAGTGACTTGTCATTTGACATTTCCTGACATTTCAATGGACTATTAAACGCTTGGGATTGGCTGTTACCAAGCAACCTTTATACGCACGC
Source organism: Amphimallon solstitiale (assembly GCA_963170755.1). Classification (NCBI taxonomy): domain Eukaryota; kingdom Metazoa; phylum Arthropoda; class Insecta; order Coleoptera; family Scarabaeidae; genus Amphimallon; species Amphimallon solstitiale. The sequence continues at coordinate 85,603,304 of OY720681.1, read as the reverse complement.
CGTGCGATAAAGGCCCGATTATGCACGCTTATGGGTGTGTTTTGATTGGTTTATGATGCATGCATACTAAAAAAACTTTTATTGCACGGGTTCAATAAATGCTAACTTTTTACCCTAAAAATCATGCAAAAAGCTATTACATGATCGTAGATAAAATATTTTTTCTATTCCGGTGCTATAAAGTTCACTTTACGACACCCGTTTTGGTTGCATAAAGTATTACTTTATCGCACGCTAATTTTATTTTTTTGAAGTTGGTAACAAAAAAAAAAGGAACGAAATCGTATTTAAATGTCAAAATATAAGCCTTTAAAGTAACAAAAATGTGCAATAAAATTGACCAAAGAATAAAAAGCACACATGCTAACATTTCACTTACTAATTAGCAATATAAATTGTTAAGCAGAGTTGGATGATAAGTTTTCGGATGCTACTATTGACATTTACTTACCATGTTGAATAGTAGGTACAACTGTTATAAAAGTTTGTTTTGATAAATATGTAGAGAGTTTGTGGACGAAAGATTTTGTAAATTGTCTTCTGCTATTTTGCGAATATCTGGGGGCGTACAGTTATTTATTTCGTCTTTTTTGTTGATAATTTGAAATAATTTATTGTATAAATCAGTCTGAATTTTAAACACAATTAGGTACATATAGCACCACCGATATTCAAATATTTAAAACGTTCTACTTAAAAATCAGAGTAACCAACTTCAAAAAAGCAAAATTTCTAAAATATTCGAACAAAACATGTCTCTTATTTTAAACTTTTTTGAACTTGTAATAACCGAAATAGAAAAAATAGTATAAAATACACGTTTCATAAGACATTTTGCGCACTTGTTCTTTAGAAAAAAAAATCGTGTCTTATGAAACTTGTATTTTAATATACTATAAAACGTTCTACTTAAAAATCAGAGTAACCAACTTCAAAAAAGCAAGATTTCTAAAATATTCGAACAAAACATGTCTCTTATTTTAAGCTTTTTTGAACTTTTAATAACCGAAATAGAAAAAATAGTATAAAATACACGTTTCATAAGACATTTTGACAACTTGAACGCGTGCGCAAAAATCGTGTCTTATGAAACTTTAATTTTAATATACTATTAGTTGTAATCATGGTGTGCACAATAAAGACGTATTTTATTATCTTAACGTTAATTGTTTTTTGAATGCACATATGTCCAAAGAAGAAGGAGCTGAATTATTTAATTCCAGCGTTTTTGGGCAAAAATTAGTATTTCAAACAAAAAGAAATATAGATAATTATACTAATTTTACAAGAGCACCACGTTATTTTGGCCCAATTTCTTGTACTGAGCTGTGACATACATTAAAACTATTAATAATTTACTTAATATTAGTCTAGTCATACGAAAGAGAGTAATATCAGAAATTTCTGTATTTTCTTTCTTATATTTCATCAAGATTATTGCCTTGTTCATTTCAACATTCAATTGAAAATTGTTACAAATTTAGTTTTTCTCTAAAACGAAAATGTTTAAATTACCCGCGATAACGTAATGGATATGCGTTAAGTTCTTTCTATATTATCAACACAAGAATGCAGTTCAAATCGTTGCCAATGCAGTCGCTACTGTTAAAGATGCCAACTATTTACATGATATTGCCAATTCTATTATAATAGTTTCTCTATGAATATATACCTTAATAAGCGCTAGTGTAAAAGTTCAAACATCTAATTAACATTAGACAAGTCTACACAACAAATTTCACTGTAATTTTTTTTTCATATTCCTAAATGTATTTTACAAGATATCTTTTTACGATTATGAATACGCTTTAAATTACTAACATTTGTAAAATTACGAATAGTATTAACATTTGATGAGCTTATGTACCTATATGGATACATATTGTCAAATTTTCCGTTGAAATAAGTTTCTTTTCATTTACTTGATTCATATTAATAGAACAGAATGCCCTTGGATAGATTATTTTACGATACTGTTGCGAAATATTCAAACATCGGCCAAAATTTTGTGCAATATTATTTGGGTAGGTATATTGTTATTAACAGTTGAATTACAAACGTTTTCGTACATCCCATTATCCCATCTACTATTAATCTATTTTTGCTCTCACTTTCCGGAAGCTCTTCTTATCTTCATACGAATTTACTTATTATTTCGTTAATGCGACATTAAATAACATTACAAAAAAATACAAAAAGCAACAACCTTTGGCGAATTTATAATATAGCTGATATTATTGAACACGTTATCGACATAAACGGTTACCATGAGAATCAATCGACTGCCTTAATCTCTAATAATACCACAGTATCTCCTGATCTATCAGTGTAATTAGGAATACTCGTGTATAATCAGGTGTGAAGAGTGGCAACTATACGAGGTTGAAGGGATTACACACTGGCAAAGTGACACGACGCAGGCGGTACAACAGAACGAGCACTAATTGGGAGTTCGTATGGTATTCAATTAATTATTAATTAATGTTTACTGGTGTTAAGTAATAATGAAAACATCTCACATTTATGCTTTTCCGTGACGACTGTGTTCTTAAGATACATTCTTGTCACTGTAATACCAAGTAAGTCCATCAAAACGTGCAAATGATTGATTGATACGAGGTCCACCTTTTCAGTTTTCGCAAACGTACGATCACTAGGTAGCGTTCAAATGTAGATATTATACGAATTTTCCCAACTCGGGTTCGTCAACGCGACGCAGCTGGCTTCCCCCTTCTTGCCTTCAATAACGATATTTACAAGTTTCGATATGTATATATAATAATAATAGTTGCAGCTATCGTGGCGAATGTAGTCCACGTTGCAGGGCAGATCTATTGTTTACTTTTATTAGTTGCATGTGTTCTATTGTGTAAATATGTCTCGTCCACACCTGTCCCAAGATATTGTGGTGGTAAATGAGATCACGCGTAGAAAAACATGTGTCGTCGGATACACATAATGCACGCATTTTACAGGCTCTGCAGCTGGTTATGAACGGCAGAAAGTGTTTAATTCGGAAAGTGCTGGAGTAGCGTGTAACATTCCATGGAATAAAAAACATTCCGAGTTTACTCATTTTTTACACAATTATGTTACCGATCATAAATATAGTGACTTGTGTGTGCCCAAAGACTCCAGCTTGAGAAAATATTATTTGTTGTCGATGTACGATGGAATTAAGACTTCAATTGCCAATAAAATAAACGATAAACATATTCGAGTGTTACTAGATGAAACTGCTGATGTTAGAGGGCGCAATATTACATATGTTTTGCTTGGGGTGATAGGCAGCGACACGGCAATGTACAGGGTGTTTCATCGGTTGGGGTATCGCGAATTAAAGTGCCTAAATATAAAAATATCGACTTCAAATTTTAACCACTTATAGAGCTTTTAAACCGCTACCAGCAGGTTAGGTTGTTTTTGATAATATTATTTTAATTAATGCGTAAATTAAAAAAAAACGTATTATCAAAAATTAAAAGTGCTCAAAAAATGTTCAAATTTGAATGGTGATACGTGGAAATATCACCCATATTAACTTCACAATCAGAATTTTTATAAACGAAACCGTTTCTCAAATAAAGTCAATATTAAATAATGTCGTTTTTCTTACGACAGATTTATGGTACTTAACTTTCTAATTGTGCTGTCCGCAAACAGGTAGTCCTTTTAAATTTATGACGGATAATAAATAAAAATTTATTATAAACTCAACACACAACACTGTAATAAAAAACCCATAAATTCTTCAACGTCTTGCCTTTAATTTTGAAATTATTGTAAAATATTCAATAATTGATTAAGTTTTAATTTTTTTTTCAATTGCATAGTTGATTTTATAGACATATCTTTTTAACACCTGAATTTCAATAAAATCTGAGTACTTTTGATTTTTTGAACGAAGGTTTTTTTTTATTTACGCATTAAATAAAATAATATTATCAAAAACAACCTAACCTACTGGTAGCGGTTTAAAAGTTCTATAAGTGGTTAAAATTTGAAGTCGACATTTTTATATTTAGGCACTTTAATTCGCGATACCCCAACCGATGAAACACCCTGTATACACATCTACTTCTAAGTCTAAGAGACTCGAAAGAACTAATGCAGAATCCATATATTCAATTTACACGATAAAAATTAAGAAAAAGAGATTTTATTTGTAACTGATAGGGCTGCATATATGAAGGCGGATGGTCGGTTCTTACAACAAGCATACAGTAGTATGACGCATATTACATGTTTCGCATGTTGTCTTCGTCAATTCCTTTACCAATTATCTGGTGCAGCTGCTGATAATGTCAAACAAAAATTTGAAGCAGTTCTAAATAACAATCCAGGAACTCGTACTGTACGCCAAATTATTGATTTGTTTACTGATAAAGAAGTAGAATTTTCCGGAACGGGTATAAATGTGACGGCTGTAAAAAACTTGATGTACTTTAAATATGCCCTTCTTACAACGGTAGATGTTGTACGGTCGTTTTCAATGTCAACAGTAGTATCAAATCAATACAGTTGCAGTTAGAGATTAATTGCTTCTATTGTGATTTATTGATAATATCACCCAGTTATAAAAATCTTTGGCGGTATTAGTATAATATCCACAATGTTATCACAAATAGATATTATAAATTAAAAATATACCTAAGTAGAAATAGTCGATGTGCATCTTGTTAGCCTAACCAATTTTATCAGTTAATATGTTTTATCAGTAGGTACAATTAAGTTTGATTATGATATTATGTAATATGAATTAATTTAAAAATAAAGAGAGATCACCCTAAAGGTAACCCATAATGGGAATATGAAACTAAGGATGATAACCTTTAATAACCCTTAATTAAATATGTTTCCTAATAGATTGGTAAAAATTTGATCATAAATGATATATGATACATTGTTATAACATATATGTTACCAATTATTGCTTTTAGGAACTGTCATAAATATACACTTATCAAGACACACATTTTGACAAGCTAAATAACACATTAATAAAAAAAATGTTGACTTAGTTTGCAAAATTAACCTGTATAGAAATAACATTGTGAAACTTTTCTTTCTTGATTATAATAATAATATTGTTTCAATACTATATCAACACTGTTATCCAGCAACACCAACCAAAATCTAAATCCAGCTCTACCCATGCACTAATCTAAATACTTTTTACATGATTATTTTAAAGTAAAATAATTTACCTTCAGTACATCCTCAACTTTAATTGAACCATCACAGTCATCATCCATTTTGCTCAATACATTTTGAATTTGTACTAGTCTAGATTCATCTGGAACTTTCTTAATATTCTTAATGGCTTCCATAATATCGTCAATCTTGAGAAGTTCTTCCTTCTTCCGTTCTGTTTCCTCCTCACTTTCCAAGTCCTTCTTTAACTGTTGTTCTTTTGCTTCTAATTCATTTAGAACTGAATCCATTTTATTTATCATATTATTGACTTTCTTGAATAACCGCTGAGATGCTTTACTTTCTCTAATTTCCGGTTTGGGCATTTCTGCAATTGCCTTATTTAGATCATCAACATCCTCTTTGTATTCTGCCAGCTGTTCCTTTAATTCTTCAATACCAACTTTTTCAACCATAACTTTCTTTTCTTTAGAAATTGTATCAAGTGCATCTTCTAGTACTTGCATATCGTTGGATCTTATGTGCTGATCATCAAGTTTCGGTTCAGTTGCAACATCAATAACTTTTGCTTTGTCTTGCATAGCTGGTGTTGCATCCGCAGATATCACTGGTGCTTTATCTGTAAGAACTTCTTTTTCAGCCAGTTCAATTTTTTTCTTAAGTTCTCTTTGTTCTTGTCTCTCTTCCATAACTTTCCTTTCTTCTTCTTTAATCACCTGAAGTTTCACCCTATTGTCTATCTTGCCTTCCTTTTCACCGATAGCAGCTTTAGTTTGCGTAATTATATTTTCTGGTAGCACAGATATAGTTGCTTTAAGTTTGTCACTAGTAGGAATTGTTTCTGGTAACATGAGTGCTCTTGACAGTAAAAGAAGTGATGGCGGTACTTTTTCATTAAGGCTTAAGTCCAGCCATTGTATAAGCTGAGATCGTAATCTTGCTTCGGATACACCAAATGCTCTCATGCCACGGGCTCTACATGCTTGTTGCACTTCAGCAAGTGTTAAAGAATTAATACCCTCCTTTTGAATCATTTTATCATCGGCTGCCAGACTTCTTAATTTCATTCTTAACTGAAATTTCAACATATTGTTTGTACCTAAAGTTTGAACTTCTAATACCCGACAAAGGGCTACTAACTGACTTCTAGTTAAAGAATCTAAAGTTATTTCATCACGAAATAATTTAGAAAATTTTAATATTTCCTCATTTGATACTTCCTCACCAGATGTTCGAACCTTCTGAAACCATTCTGCAAATTCTTTTGCTTGTTGAGAGCTTCTGTCTTTATGTTGAGCTGACATGTCATCTAAAGTTTGTTGTAAAAATTTTGCCATTTCTAATTTAACTTTCAATCCCTGTTTCAGTTTATCTTCCCTTTCAGTGGCAGTTTGAAATGTAGAAGGCAGCATTCCAGGAAATAATTTTATAAATACTGGCAATAAAAACTCCATAAAAGGTACAATAATGAATACAGAAAATGGTACAAGTCGAAACATATCACCCACAGTTCTTATCAGTAACCTGTATTCTCTTCTTGACAAAGTTTTACCATTTAATACTCTCCATACCAAAACACTGGATATTTTCATATCAATAAATAATAACCGAAAGCCATGATAATAATGAACTAATTCATCTATTATTCTTTGTTTCAAAGGCTTTTTCACCACAGGCTTAGATACTTCACTAGGCTCCTTTTGTTTTTTTAATTCTTGTACAGTTTCTTCAATTTTTGACGATGGTTTCAAAGGTTCTTTATCAAACTTAATTGCGGATAATGAAAAATACCTGTGTGTTGACAAAAGTACATTATTATATTGGATTTTTTCATTTAGAAGTATATTAGATTTCTTAAATAAAATACCATTATCTCTAGCTTGAAGTGACAGACAGTGCTCTGATACTTTAAAATCATGATTAATTCGAAACTGACTGCTGCATACACACCGAATTGAAGGATGACATATACGACAACCTAGAATAATACAAGAATTCAATTTCATTAAATATAAAAATTCAAATTATGTGAAATATTCAATAGTTACTGTCAGTAATTGAAATGCACACTGCAGTTTTTTTAATATATATCTCTATTTCCATTACAATATTTCATAATGTTGATTATGTGTGCAAATATTTTAGGATATCTAATAATAATATCCCAAATAATTATACATACAAGGATTGTACTGGTTATTTTATAAAATCCTGTTTGTTTAGTCAGTCTATGCATTAAAGAATGAATGCTATTCTGAGGAATTACTTACATTTCAATATATTGTATGGTCCATTCAAAACATGTGTAGACCGAAAGAATACATGCATTTTGAATTCGGAAATTTAATAAAGTGTGTTACAAAAATATTATATAAACACGATAATCTATATCGATAGCCATATATAAAATACTACTTTATGTGCATTACACGCAGTCTTCAGTGTGTAATTTTGACAACATAATTTTCCAGTTACAAATATACAGCATGACATCAACACATGACAACTGATATTGCCAATAGCACATTCACATAATTAAAAGGACTAGAATTTATCACTAACTGAATGTTGCATTAAATTTACAATTCGGCTAATATCGTTCCTCAGCCATGGACAGCACGAATTTCAAGGAAATTTTCCACCACTTAGTTTATTTGTTCTTATTCCTGATATATTCCATTAAATTTAATTGTTCACTTAAGTAACAACATACCTATTTTTGTTTACGTAAATTATTTCTGATCCACCAAAAATTAAATCCGCAGTTTTAAATGAATAATGCTTAAACTTATCAATAAGTTTAAAAATTTATAACAAGGGCGTAGATTACATAGTTTTTCTTCTTGTAATTTTATATAATACAATATTCAAGTAATTTATATTACCAGGCCTGAGACAAGTCGTTATTAGTGTATTACACACGTTTTAAATGTCAAAAATAAAGTTAATAAATAATAAGTAATTGCAAGAAAAGTCATACGGGACCTGTATGTCAAAATGTCAACTTTGATTCTGAAAATAAAATAGCGTCAAAATTTTCTATTTCGACATTCCACAGTTCAAACGTGACTTAAAATTATTATTAATCTTTTTATTAAAACATCATGACGGAATTCTCTCTTAAGTCGATGTCCTTCTGTGTGCCGATTTAGTGTTAAAATACGATATCGCAAAGAACATCGTTATGGCAACAGACACGGAAAAAATACGAACTAAAGACGGCGATTCAGTACCACAAATTCCTATTGACGAAACAATTTGCTCCATTCAGTCTAAGAATAAAGCATTGGGAAAGATAGGGCTTAAAATAAACGTTTGTGATTGGTTGAAATCGAGTGTGCATTTACACCGGCAAAATAATCGCATTTAGCTCGTTCTGTCAAAAATTTGTTTACTGACAGTTTTGTTCAAAGATTTTGTCGATTTCCGTATTTTACATAGTTATTTGTTGTTAATATTCTTAAAAAATAGTTCTTCTTAGAACTCGCAAGTGAAATATTCATTTGTTAAGGTATTTTATCAATTTCGTTATCGCTAATATTCTATAGTACGGCGGAAGCATTTTACCAGGTCCTTCAAAAAATCGTAAAGGGAAACACATAAGATCTGGACAAAGGCAAATGGCTTATAATGTGTACATTAAGCATAAAGACAATATGTCTAAAACAGCTGCAGTCAATCAAACAGCAGAGGAAGTGGGTATTAATAGGAATACAATGTACTGCATTATTAAAGAAATGGAATTATATGGAGTTCCAATTTCTCCTCCAAGAAAAAGAAATTATCGTCATACTTACAATAAATTGGATGAAGCACAAAAAAGTACAATTAGACGACATGTGCATTCCTTTTTCTTGAGGAATGACTTACCAACTTGTACAAAAATGTACGTAAATGTCAAAATATAATGATATCAGATATGTATATCCCTGCTATCCATCTGACAGTAAACATATGTTTTACTTGTTTTCAAAATACAAAGTTCATCGTGTGTAAACTGTGCTCAAATTGTAGCGCCATCTACTTTATTCTTAGACTGAATGGAGATTAATATTTGAGGATAGACCTATAGATTGCATTGCGCTAGTAAAATACTATTGTGTGAATGCCAGTTACTAACTGAATAATATAAATAAAGTTATATAGGTATCCATATTTTATTTAATACTTGACTATTCTGTGTAGTAGACAAACAATTTGTATTGTTCGGAAGACAATTATAATAAGTGTCAAAGGATGTACGAATATTCTTTATGATAGTTCTGAAATGGCTTTTGTTCGTTATGTTACTTGACCAGATAGAATGTTGCAACATCTCAAATTTGATGCCATTTTAAATTATTATCGGTTGCTAAAGCGATTCTTAAAATGATCATTTACCAAAGATTTACACACATCATCAAGACCGACGCGACGGTAACGTACACCCGACATTTTATTTTTACACGTTTTCTATCTGTAAGAAATTACATTTATGTGCTAGTTGTAACTGCCGCTTGCATAAAACCAAAGGCATCTTAGAAATTGTGTTATTGGGGAGACGCATTGATTTCTAAAACAGAATTAAAGTTGTCTTATCTAAATAAACAATTGCCTATTATTCTATATACTTACATATCGTTTGTAAACTCTAAATCATATTCTAATTGTGCCAATAAATTCAATACCGTTGGCTTATAGTCAGTCTATATCGGCGAAAAAACGAAAGATCATCTACATTATTAAAATCATTCGTTCTATCATAGATGATACGGCTTGGAAAGCCAAAATCTATAATTTCCAAAATATCAAAGTCATCTTCGAATAACTTGTCCCCATTCAACATTCATGTGCAAACGGGCATAAGGGGCGTTTGAATCATAGAAAACAAAAGTAATTTCGTTACTATCAAAAAATAACATTTTAGTTCTAAAAATGTCGCGCGCTGTATCAGAACTCATCATCTCAAATATACAAATAATTGAATTGGCAGAATTTGTTTGAAATAACAAATAGGTATACGATCACTATTAAATCATTTTAAATAGCTTAGATATTAATTATTATAATTATCTGTTAATTTTCTTAGGGAATCCTGCAAGGCACAAAATACAAATATGGCCGTTCTTTACGAATTATTTAAAATATGCAAATAAACCAAACTAATACATCATTGTCAAAATTTTTGTTATATTTCTCTTCTACGAAACATGCGTCATAGAGAAGGGGTTCTTTTGATAAAATTGAAATAAAAAGAATTTGTGTAAATTAAACCCCTATACCATACGTAGTACATTATGACTTATTACATACAATAAAATAAAAAATTTATATTAAAACGGACATTTGCATAATTGTTTTCTATGATTCAAACGCCCCCTTAAGTATCTGATCTAGTAGATACTAGAATTTTTTCGGTACATTTTTCTCCCGCCAAAACCTTTTCAAACACAGCTTTAAATTTCTGTCAGTATTCGTTATATAAATTACTGCCAACAATAGGTAGCTTTACAGTAGTGTTAAATGGTAAACATGCAGCAAAGATATTAAACGGCCGACGATGAGGCGAAAGTAGGACACGAAACATCAGATGATCCGATAATACAGTCACGATGGTCGTGTTCTCTAATATGATTTATACAGGGCTAGTTTTACATAGCGTCATTAAAAAGAGGGGGATGAAAGTAAAATATGAGTAATGCCCGTACAAAAAAATTGTGATCCAATGTGCACGCAGTGACGAGAAATTGATTTTTCTTTCCTCGAGTCTGAGCCTGTCGCAGTTATTATAGTAACATAATAATTTTCATGTGAAGGAATTTAAGTTTCAAAATAAATATTCTTCTATTTAAGGGGAAAAAACACGGCAATGCACGCACCGAAGTTCTCGACTTTTTCCGCATAAAGGCGTGCTATTCCCAAAAAAAAAAAAATCGCCAGAGAAAATCTTTTCAATTGCCATTCATTCTCTAATAAAGTTGTTTGCATTTTATCGTTTTTTTGGAAGAACCTTAAACTGGAATTACTAGTGGTTTTTATCTAAATGCGTATAGGATAAACAAAGTTATGGATCGACTTTAACTACATTTTGGCCCTAAAAATGTAGAAATTTTTGATCAGTTACAAATAAACTTCTTTTTTGATTTCCAGTTAGACATTTATACGTATCTTCAGATTCGCATAGCCTGGTACCTATTTAGCGGTAACCCTGTATATTAACCAAGTAGGTAATTTCAACGAATTGTATTTTGCTCTTAACAAATTTAACATGTATTATACTTACCACATTAACAATTTTGGTATACCAGTTGTGTGTACAACAATTCTAATTTGAAAAATCTTAATTATACACATGTCGTTCTAGTCCTCTGTTCTTCCGCAGATCTGTGCAAATTATACTAAAGTACTAATTTGTCTGCAAAAGTAGTGATTTTTCGACTCACAACTAATGTTGTTGAATAATGAATTTTGCCACTGCTCATCGAAATAACGTCACGTTTATATCTGAATAATAGTCACTTTTCCTCATCTCTTTGATGGGTTTCAAAAAAAAAAATATATTTCTTTGCTTTGTACTTGTATGGGAAAAGAATTATATTAAGATCACGTGAAAATGGTTTAAAATTGCCAATTCAAATTTTCAAAAGGTTTCAGAAACGGGAAGGAATTGGATAATGATAATAATAATAATAATAATAATACACACATATTCGTTATGAGTACTTGTTTTTATTTGATTTTAGAAATTTTAATGTCCAAGAGAATGTAAATGGTAATCTAAAACAATATGGCAATTTGAATTTTCATTACAGTATTTCAAATACGATTTTTTTTCCAATGACTACTTAAGGAAACAAGTACATATCCATCATATACAATTCATATTACATCTTTGTAACATGTCGGGAAAAAAAACAAAAAAAAAACGAAATGAAGCGCCTAAAATTTCGGAGAAAGCTTCGTTTTCTGACTTCTTAGATTTATTTTATTTGTATTATTTCTTTCTATTATCTACATATTTAATATTATGTATTACAAGCAACAAACTGCAAGATATTTTTTTGTGTAAAATTCACATGAAGTACATGATTTTTTTAAATTATTTTATGAATATTACATTGACAGATTACTTCTTGTTAAGGCAAAGGTAATAATATTTAATTAGGCACTAAAAAAAATGTTAGAATATTCTAACAAGTGAAATTAAATATGTCCGATTGGCTAAGAATTACGGCGTATTTTTTTTTTGATTATTAAATTTAATTACAAATTACTTCAGAATCGCCAATCGCCGTGAAATAGACAGAAGATTTTTTTGTTCAGCAATATCCAAGTTCACTGCAAAATATCTACTAATTTTGATCAAGCTATAGTCATAAAGAAAATTATGTACACCAAAAAGTTGAAGTTAAATTGGATGACTAAACACACCTATAAAAACTACAGTGAACAAGTTTTTTATATTTAGTTATATTGTAATTTATTATTGCAATATCGAAATTATTTTCACTATGCAGCTCAGCCGTTATAAGCTACATAATTTGATTTTTCTTTTTGTATAAAGCACCACAAACAGAAAATGACATGTTTTGTCACAAACATTAAATACTTTCATAATTCACAATCATTCAATGGCACATATTCAGTCATTCAGCTTCATACAAGTTACTTTTACAGTGCAGTTTAATCATTACATGCACATCCTTCATTCATACAGTCAGACAAACGACTAACACTTGTTTATTAGATGATTGGTTTGTAAGCAAGATTCAGAAATCAAAATTATTAACGAAACACAAGTGTAATAACATAACAGTCAACTAAAAATAAAAGAACAAAAAAAACACTTTCATACTGTCGCTATCGAGCCAGGGTACGACAGTTTTAATATTTTCTGAACTTTGTTTACAAACAGCTACCATATTTAAAAACTAATATTTATTTAATGGAAAAACACAACACTAAATCTAATGTTTTTTATTTTTTTTTTTTGTCAATTATGTAGTGGATATGATGCTCCACAATAAATACTGATTACAGAGGGGCTTAAACGTAAATCTGTGTTAGCATATATATAAATGCAACTTATTTATGATCATAGAAAAAAAAAAAGGGAAAGAATAAACTTTGGCTTCAACTGACTATAATGATTCTATATATATGTATATTTAAAAACATAAATTTGATTAGCCGCTCTATAACCGTATTAAACTAAACTTAATAAACAAGTACATATAGTACTTTTACCTTTTTCCAATATATTTATATACTTGAGTAGGTATACATCTAAATTGAGATTGATATATTTTACAGTATTTTCTTTATTATTTTTTGTGTAATATACACAATCTCTAGCAACTAGGTGGTTTTGATGCTGCACTTATTACAATAAGAGCTATACTAAAAATGCCCTATGATTTTTTTTCATTTTTTAGGATATACATAAATATACTCTTACTAAATGTTTATTAATATTTTATGGAAGTGGAATAACAGAATATACTTTTTTGAAGACCTGCACTGTGTGTACACCAACAGCTTCTACAAAACTTTCTAATATAAGTAGCGGTTATCTTTGAAAGCGGAAATCAACAAAATCTGCTCTTCTTTCACGTCAGTGTTGTGAAAGTAAAAAATCAAAATAAGAAATTGAATTAAATATATTAGTGTTAGTGTAGAAGTGTTGAATTAACAGGTTTTTTACTTTTCGAGGCACTTCCGGTATAAATAAAAAAATATGTATTTTAAAGATATTCAGTCATCTCAAATACATAATTATTGATGGAATGTTCATTTGACAAAAACTACAATAGCTTAAATTTAGTAATGATATTATTCGTATTAGATTTTTGATCATCTACTATTTGTATGCTTTCTAGTATTTTCTTCACAAAGGAGACGAGAAGTAATCTCTTAATTTTCGAATTGGTATTAATTAATAAGCACAGCCAAGAATAAATACGAATAAAATCTATACAGCAATTAAAAAGAAAACAATAAACTTTCAGTAAAATATTCAGTGAGAATTTTAACATCACTTTCACTATAAACAATCAAGATATTGAGAGCAACACAGAAATTACTTAATAATAAATACACCATACATTCGTTGAACTTTAAAACATTGACTATCGATACATAGTAAGGAAGCGGCAGAAGATACGGATAGAACGATAAAAAACTAAATTAATATGTATTGTGAATCTATTATTGCGGCACATATTCATAGGGTTCATCTATTAAATGTGATACAATCAGAAGTAGCGGCACTAAAATGGTGGACTTTTAGTTGAATAAAATATTTTAGCATACATACACATAAAAGGACTTTGCACACGACCTTGCGACGTAACCAAACATTTCCGTCAACACATCAAATGAAAGAGGGCATGAACATCGGAGTCCTGCCTTGTTGAGTTAGAGGATGATGTGACCGCTCAAACACGTATGATTTTCATTATTTAATTACTTGCCACTACCAATTTCAAACAGGTCAATAATATGTGTGCTAACATTGCTCAATAAATTATATATGTTTTAAGATACTCAAAGTTTGCTATGCTGGGTGCTTTTTGATTATATTCTTCTAATATAATTTCATTTATGTCTTCATTACCTAGATTACATGAAACAGTCATTTACATCTTGTTGAACCACCTCTAAATACACCACCGCACATCTATATATAGTAGTTTTTGTCAAATATTTTTGATTCTTGCATTAATACTCTTTTATTAAACTTTCACAACACCAACATGACGTATAAATAAGGTTACTGTTCAGTTTTAGTCCTTCCATGTAAAACTAAGGCAATTTTAGAAAATGGAAAAAAAAACTCCTCCAAAACAGATCTTCGACAGAAAAGAAAACTGAAAATAAATAACGTAAAAGAATTATGCTACAAAATATTTACAAAATCTCACCGATCCGCAAGTGCTTAATGAGATATTCATTGATACGACACAATGTTATTGGTCGGTGATATGTATATAAAATGTATGAACAAAATATATATTATATATGTATAAATATATAATATGTATGTATGTATGTATGTAGTAGACTAATGCGTAAATAATTTTACATACAGATACAGTTAATACGATAAATAATTAATACATAACTGTATACACTATATAAAAATAGATATTTCAAACGCAAAAAAATACAATATTTTTTTAGATAAAAAATCTTCCGTTTGCTATTTGGATAATTAAATGAATTGAGTGAACAGCATACAATACTAATAAATCGCATGTTTGCATTGCTTTTTGACGTTCCTGTTATATGTATTCGCAATAACCTAACCTGTACTACCTGTACAGAGGCTAAAATTATTTGCATTTACCTTACCTGATACTTTTGATGTGTATCATTGGTTATTAATGTTGCAAGGTGCATCGTCAAAATTAATACAATCCTAAAGTTCTAATTCGAAGGTATATTTCGTCTTTCCGCAGTTTAATACTATAATATCCGGGTTTCTCTTTTTAAATTCTAGATAAATGTAAATAATTTTAACAAAACAAAAATAAAAAAAACAAAACAAAACAATTTTAAAAAGGAGACTTATATACAACAATACCTGAATTTAGATAAAACAACAAAAACGCCTAAATCTTGAAATCCACTAAACGGATTAAAAAATATAACAACAAAACGTAATATGAAATATTTACTAAGATCAGAGGTAATTTATAACCCTCTTTCGTGGGACATACAACTCCGTATGCTATAAGGCAATATCATAGAATTCATCGATAAATATAAATTTATCGTTCATCTACATATTCTTGTGGGTAGTTGGCGTGATTCTACAAAATTGCCGTTTTTCTTCATCTTATTAAAGAATAAATTATATATCGACACACGCACACACACAATGAACGCTTAAAACTAAAGGGGAGGCTTCCTCAGGCCTCATCTCTGCACTGAAATTAATATGGCAGTTTGCTTAAGACAAATTACTTTTACGTCTAAATTAAACGTAAATTCATTGGGGGCAGACACTGTGTGTGCTTGGTTGTGTTTACATAAGTTTGTCGAAACCTAACTAAATTCAAGTGAACCCTCTCAAAGAGTCACTGAACGCAATGTGGGTATAGTAGCTATCTTCATCAAACAATCTTCCTCTAAACGTGTGGCAAAACTAAAGCAATCCTCTTGTACGGAAACGGTACCTTCGTAGTTAATGGACGAGTGTCTCCTTTTTCTTTCTTTCATGCTGATGAGATCCGATATATTACAGGATACTTCGGCGACAGGCAATTCCTCCATGTACGATTTTTGTACAGAACTGAGATCGGAAAGAAGTTGTTCACCATCCTGCGTTATATCTTCGCGTAATTTCGACTGCAGTCCAGAGATGGAGCCGTGCGTGTTGTTGTTCACGTTCATGCAAGCAGTACAGACTTCGCCGTCGCTCCATATGTCCCGAATAGACTGTTTGTCCAATTTCTTGTCTAGGTCTTTAGATCTGAACCAGTAGGATGATTCCCAAGAGGAATTGTTGTTACACAGACACTTACTTTCGTATTTTCCAAATATTTCGGCCAAAACATTGTCGTCACCGTATATATCCAAATTCTCGATCGCTTTCTCCTCAGTACATTCCGAATTGTCTATCAGCAGCTCTTGATCGCCGGGAAAATAAAACGATTCTGGTTCTTTGATATCTTCAACCGTGTCATCCAGGCGTTCTACATCGGTTTGAGACGACTTATCGTTCTGAGAGGCGACGTGAAACTTCAATGAAAAGTCACTAGCGGTCGACCGCCGAAATTCCATGTATTTCTTACCATTTCCCAATTCGTTTTCCAAATACAGAAATCCACTCTCACTTCGTTTGTAGTGTACACGGTCGACATTATTCGGAATTATAAAAGTTGTTCCGTCCGCAAACTGACCGTTACTACGCGCTTCCGTTTTGTCATTTATCGGCTTGAAATGGCTGTGAACGGAGTGCAACAGATCATCTTCATCCTTTTCTAATTCCAATTTTTTCAGCGCTGTCTCTTGCATCAATCCAACAACATTGTTCGTACCGAAAATGTTCAATCCGATTTTACCAGGACGCGGTATCACTTCAGTAAACGAGCTCTCTTCCTTGCTGTGGTTCAGTATCGAGAGGCTGCGCATGATATCGTTCGTTTGCACTTCATTCTCAGCTTCAGACCACTTTTGGAACTTCTCTTTCGAGGCTATGTTCCATGAAAAGCTGCTGTCGTCGAGCAAAGATTTGTTCAAGTGTTCAAAATACGAATTAGTCTCATTCTCAGCTATTATATCACATGGTGGCCATTTACTTTTGGCGTCGATTGAAATTGAACTAAATTTTAAATCGAGGAAGGAGTCCGTGGTATTTTCATCGAGAGCTGTGTTAAAAGTATTTTCGTAAATACTATTCGCTTCGTCCATAGCGGCGTCGTTCGACCAAATTGAGCTAATTATGTTAGTGCCACATGGTATGAAAGTCTTGTTGCCAGTATCCCTCATATTAGCCAAGTTCATCATTTCCACTGTATCATCATCCTCCTGTGGACTAGGAGAATCCAATAGTTCTCGTATATCCACGGGCAGATCATCGTACATATTCAAGCTGTCATCTAATGTTTTCCATGAGTAGTGATTCTCCGAGCAGCTGTCGCTGTTTTCGTTCACAAAATTAATTATATCCTTCGGTTGGGACCAGCTGGTGTTGGAGCACTTATTCTTTGCATTATTATTATTATTATTGTTATTATTGAATAAATACAAGTGGCCGCCCCAATTACTCATGTTTTCCGTTTTATCCATTGACTTGCTAACATTACGACAATATCCAAAATCTTTCTTGTTCCGTGAAAAGTAACTGTAGCGTTGTTTGCCGGTACTCCTTGCCTTCATATTGTCCAGTTCGACTTTACAGTGCAATTTTTCTTCGCAGCTAGACGAGCGAGTTTGTTTTCTGGGGGTTCGCTTCTTCGGTGACCCAAACCACTTCGGTATCAAATTAATTAAGTTCGGAGAATTTACAGATGAATTTCTAGATAGAGGCGGAAAAGCAGCGTAGTAACGTTTAGCTGGATCTTGCGGAGACACAGCTCGTTTTTTTTCTGGTAACAATTCTTTGCCGTTAGTGCTTTGGTTACTGTTAATTTCTTTCAACTTTTCGCACAGTTCATCTACCAATGACTCAATACCGCATTTCTGAAATGTTAAAGTAATCTTTAAGTATTAGAATCAAAGCACATAGACAGACGTGTCCATAACAGAACGACACAAGAGCCAATTTTTCAATTAGGAAACCTTGTGACACCATTCAATAGAGTTTAAAATTTTCAATCAACCTGTCGCTGTGGGATAAACGAAAAAAAAAATGAGGAAGTCAAACGCTTTATATTATAATCGTGGACATTAGTGCGATATTAACCAATTCGCATCACAAGCACAATTTTGCCACTGTGTGTCATGAACGAATACTGTGCGTTTTATCATCGACTTGGAGATAATTTTAAGGTGGGTAATCACTAATACTTAAAATGATCTTTCTTTCGTACTTTGTAAATGTATGTGTTATGGGAAATACTCTTAAATAGTGTTTGTAAATGTGATGTTGTGCCAAACCTAACAATGAAAGAAGATGAATAACATTGTAACATTTTCCATTAGAGAATTATTTGAAATTAATCTGTTTAGCATTAGCGCCACTGTTTACACTGAATTGATAAGGGGGCATTGATACTCGCGGATAGCTTCAGTTCTGGTAATTTTGTTTATCGCCAACCGTCAGTAAAGCTATACGTTACCATAGCATTTTACGGAGGTAAACAAACACTTTATCGTACTGTACAATAAAGTACTTTACCTGCCGCTAATATCTGTCAACGTAGACATGACTGATGTCTTTAAACATAAATCGTTTGTCACTGTCATAAGTTATTATATCTTTATTTTTAAAATTAACAATTTTCACGGTTGGCGATAAAATTTTGTATGCACCACGTCAGTAAAGTACCTTTATCGAACTCGTCTTTTACTCGCCGCGCTCGCTTCACTCGCTTGGCTCGTAAATCAGGCTCGTTCGATAAAGTATCACTTTACTGACTTGGTACATAAATAACTATTATCGCCAACCGTCAATAAAGCGATGCGTTACCATAGCGTTTTACAGAGGTAAACAAACACTTTATCGTACTGTACAATAAAGTACTTTACTTGCCTCTAATATCTGTCAACGTAGCCATGACTGATGACTTTAAACATTAATCGTTTGTCACTGTCATAAACCTTTATTTTTAAAATTACCAATTTTCACGGTTGGCAAGTACCTTTATCGAACTCGTCTTTTACTCGCCGCCCTCGCTTCACTCGCTTGACTCGTAAATCAGGCTCGTTCGATAAAGTATCACTTTATTGACTTGGTACATAAATAACTATTTTATCAGTGTTACAATAAGGAATTGCTTTTTATTCAAATTTAACTTCGTTCTACTCCGACACAGGTGTCACCTAAATGAATTATAGTAAAATCTGTCAAATGGCACATTTTGACCCATGCGCCCATATTAAAACGACTGTTTTCATTTCGTTTGACACAACAGTCTTCACAAACAACATGCGACACCAGTTAGGGTACAAGCACTTTAGAGTGAAAAACAGTCTGAATTTTGAAATTAATCTGTCAAATAAATATTAGGTTACAGCACAAATTGTCTTCACTGGTGTTTGTGTTCTTTTGTCATGGACTCGTCGATATATCTGATTAAATAAAAGATTTTATGTGCTACAACTCGCTGAGAATAGGTTTGCCAAGAAGATTGTGCCAGTGACGTCGTACGTCTCAAACAGATACTTTCTGCGGTAAAAATAATACGATGTGAATGCTATGATCACTTTTGTGGAAATGAGATTAAGCTTTTGACTGTTATACTGTCTGATGTACGTTCGATTTTCGCTAGCAAAACTATTGTCATTGAACTGTACATGTATTGAAATATTGCTATTACCCAAGAGGCTTTCCTTATCAAGAAATACCTTTTATGAGTCGCTTATTTGAGGAACTCGACAAATCCACCATATTACATATAGTCGAGTCGCTTTGGTAACCGACACGGCCAAAGTACGAACTAAAGACGACGATTCAATACCACAACAATTACAAAACAATAAAATTAAACTAATTAATTAATATTTCAGGATATATATCTTCCCATAGTAAAATACTATTACATGAAAACCAGTTACAAATTAAATATTATAAATAAAGCTATTAAATATTATTTTTTCTATACGTATATTTTATATAACATTTGGCTATACTGTTTAGGAGGCAAGCATAGTTGACAAATTTAAAATGTTTAGATGACAATTATAACAAACGTCAAAAGATAATTAGGACACATGTCAAAAGGTGTATGAATATCATTATATATGACAGCCCTGAAATGGCTTTTGTAGGTTATATTACTTGACAGGTAAAATTTCGCAACAACTCAAATTTGCGTCATTTTAATTTAGTGGCGCATGTCGGTTGCGAGAGTGACTCAACTATATTCGACATTTTACGAAAAATACGTTTTTAACAGCAAGGCGCACTGTTTGTTTTATAAGCCAAACGAATGCATGCACTCTCCTGCGCGGTGCACGGCATTTAATATTGTATTTACTTTCAAAACCCGATACATATATCCAGGAGTTGTAGGGTTTCTCAAAGAAAATCGCAGCTTGGATGTTTATGGAACTTGTCGGGTTTCTCAAATAAGTGATTCCTATTATGCAGAGTTACATTTGTACCACAGAATGCATGCAATGAAGGTTATAAGAAATATTGTTATTTCCGGACTACATAATTATTAGTTAAGGGGGGCGTCGATAAGATAAAGAGAAATAGATGGTGACGCAATAGAAAAACAGCCTTATTTCATAAAATACAAATCTCACTTTAGAAAAGGTATCTAAGTTTAAATTTAAGTTACTTTAAAAGAGGATATAGTAAATAAGGGAATAAGCACGATATTACAGTAAAATAATCATAAATATGGGACATAAAGCTTTATAAACATTACCAATGTTTTTATATAAACTGAAAAAGTGAGTCAAAATTCGTATGTTATGCCCTTAATTAAGTGTTGATTACTGTATATATAGTACGTAAGTAATTATTATAATTATTTATTTAATAGAAGTTAACAACTGAGTTGTATATGTCTAAATAAATGCGATAATGTAGCTAATGGCTTGTAGATGGCACTGTACGCTATACAACCCTCATGTAAGTTTTTTGTTTTTGCTATATTGGAATAAAGTACAATTTATAATTTTCAAAAATACGAATATATTCTGTGGACGACTTTTCTTTGTAGAATAATTCGATGAATCATTAAAAAAAATGATGTTTTTTTAAATTATACATCGACGAGATAAAATGTTCTTGGAATACAAAATAGACAATTGTGTTTAGGTATTTGTGAAGAATGACCTAACAGACGAAGTTGTTCTTTTAAACAAAACTATGGTTCATCCAGCAGTATTACATTTTTTAAAAGAGGTGATGATAATTTATTTATGTTAAATAAATAAAAGTCATACGAAAAAACCTTAGAAAGAACTAGAACTAGAACACTATACTTACTATATATATATATAGATAGATATATAATGACTCAATATTATCCTTTCAAAAAATTAAGTACATTTTAGATTTATTTACAAATTATTTAAACAACATTTTCAGTGTAAAACAAACAACAGCCAAATAGTCATACCTATATAACAGCTTGTGGCAGATTGTTGACGAAATGGTCTTTATCAGAGCTATTTATCTACTGTACGTATGTTAAGAATGATAAGACAATAAGTACCTGGTCAGATGCAGACATAAGGCATTCCACTGCAGCTGAACGTTTCAGCTTATCGGCATCAGCCAAATCATGTCCCCACCACCCAGAAGAGCGACGAAAACGCTTGCGGCCTCCACCAGAACGTCTCACTTCCTACATTTATTATAATTTCTATTTAGGAAACTACATTATCAAAAACAACTAAAGAACAATCACAAATAAAATCTTAAGCACAAACACACAACATATACAAGTCATATTTGTTTTGTACGTTAATTATTTTATTGAAAGTATTCATCAGAAAATGATAACAAGTTCTTGTCACTGTAAATTGTTCTGTTTATGTTTTTGTATAATATCATAGTGTATGTACAGCAATTTCGGTTCGATAACACTGCTTCTGGAATTTCACAATTTCATTTATCTTATTATAGTATCACAGGGACCCACCCAGTTATTCACTTGAGAATTCAATATTGTGTACATAGCTGATGGTTGCATTCCAATGACAAAACAGAAACAATTTTCAAACGTATCGGAAATTCACAACTTTCGATGTTGCACCGTTTAAGCGATCTTATAGCAGTTATAGCTCACAGAAATAAAACAGTTTAACCAAACCTAAAAAGCTATCACACCCCTTATAATTTGAAATAAATTTTTATTAAGATATTAATCATCATTTCCAAAGTATGTTTTTAATTTTCAATTCAAGTTTTTAATTCCTGACATTTTAAAGTTCACAAGAAAACAATCAATTTGAAAACTAATGGAATTAAGTAAATTCATAACTAATAATATGATATAATAAATAATGAAAAATATCTACAAAATAAGAATGTTAAACGAAAATGTAAAATATTTTTCATTTTCTGTTTTCTCTTACGTATTTAACTTTTTATTTACAACTTCAAATTCTTGAACATTGTGAAAACCCAGAAACAGCCGCATACCAAAGATCAAGTGAACCAACTAATAAGAGCCGACAAACGAGCCAGAAATCCTCACTCTAATGTAGTTGGAAAGGCTTGAACACAAGAAATATACAGTTGTGCACGACGTGTTTGAATAAACTGTTCATTGTATTTATTATTTTCGTCACGCACCCAAAAATAGCGTTATGTGTTTCTGTGAGTAGGGTATTTTGGACAGTTCTGGCTCCTCCTCCTACCTCCACTGCATCCCCCCACCACTGCCTGATTCGAACGGCTTTCAAACAGCTTTGAAGTGCTTCGAACAGCTTCTGAAGAGTTTTTGAACAGCTTCTAAAGAGCTTTGAACGGCTTCTGAAGAGCTTTGAACGGCTTCTGAAGAGGCAGTGGTGGGTGATGCAGTGGAGGGAGGAGGAGGAGCCAGAACTGTCCAAAGTACCCTACTTCTGTGTAATCAACTTATCATCCAAACATGAAAAAGATAGTATATATGTATATGTATATATACCATGTGCTTGCCAGCGACCTGCGGATACAGCTTACTATAGGATAAAACGACGACACCGAGAGTTTGTATGAGTACGAGAAAGCAATACACAAACTGCTTTTTGGTCGAGTGTAGTGTTGGAAAACAGGGGATTCGAGTACATTTACGCTGAGGCTAGACGGGCTAGACTGACTCTCGTTTAATCAGGGCAACAAGGATGGATAGCAGCTGTACTGCAGTTTGTATACTGCTTTCTCGTACTAACTCATACAAACTCTCGGTGTCGTCGTTTTATCTTATAGTAAGCTGTATCCGCAGGTCGCCGGCAAGCACATGGTATATATACCGGGGTCGGCATATTTTAATTTCTGATACGAAAGTAGAAAGAGGAAAAGAGCGCGACGAAATAAACTAAAGATAAACATAAGCGAGGCGGTCACACTCGACAAACGTTTGCTATGAAATGTAAGGCGTGGGGTCCCCCGCCACTGCGTTGCTCTCCCACCACTGTTAGCAAGCAGGCATCGATGCATGTCATAAGGTCATCTTCTGCATATGATAGAGTGCAAACCGAAATTAAAATTTGACGACTATGGTATATATATATTCCAAATATTATCGACCGTACAACACAATCAAAAAAAAAAGGGGGGAATTACGGGAATGCGGTCTGTATTAATATTAAAACTCAATCGTTCTACTCAATATTTCGACATGTATTTCATGTCATCATCAGGAATAAAGCTACATTGATACAAAATTACAATAACAACTCTAGTAATTTAATATAATGTCTTTAAAAGAAAAAAAAACTTACAACACAAAGTCAGTCATTGGCAACTAATCAAAATAGAAAGATTACGAACTTTACTAAATCTAAATATCATATTGTCGTTATATATCTTAAAACACAATAAAAATACATGTATATAAAACTAACGTTCGAAAAAGAATGAAAAGCAACAACTTGTCACGATGATAACAAAACAATTTTTTTCTCTTTTTTCTACAACAGATTATACGATATTTGTACATTTTTATTAAACCTGATAAAAATAAGCGAAACCCGAAAGAAAAGAAAACAAAAAAGAGAGGAAACCAACGAACAAACACAGAAAAACAAAAATTAACATAATAGAATAGTATTAAAGATTTAAAATATTAATATAAATAACACTAAGTTTATCAGTATCTGAGTTGTAATTAATACTTTGTTTATTCTTGTATATGTGATAGGCCTCCAAAAATAGTCGATTATTATAATTACCTTTCACTGTCAAAACCTTCACATTATCGAAATCAAAACCGTGTCCCGTAATTCCCCCTTTTTTTTTGATTATATATATATATATCATTTTCTTGTTCTGACAAGTCTGGGAAGATAGGATTTTGTTATCGATTACGATGCGATATGTTAAATTATTAAATTAAGTATGTATTTCAAAGTAATCACCTAGCTAGAACGGAAAAACATTAGTGCTTACGAGTGACTTAAGAAGTGTATCAATGGGATA
The DNA here is from genome assembly GCA_963170755.1 of Amphimallon solstitiale. Classification (NCBI taxonomy): domain Eukaryota; kingdom Metazoa; phylum Arthropoda; class Insecta; order Coleoptera; family Scarabaeidae; genus Amphimallon; species Amphimallon solstitiale. The sequence continues at coordinate 85,578,418 of OY720681.1, read as the reverse complement.
AATTATTAAAAGTATCTGAAAAGATAAAGAAAGAAAGACATCCAACAATATAACAGAAAGTTTCTTGCAATTGTATTAAACTGGATATTTTAAAGCCTTGACAAATGACAGAGAAAAAATGTTTTTCTATCTGGGATGCAGTAGAAGTAAGAATTTAAAAAAAAACATTTGTCGAAGAATCAGACTTATTGTTGCCTTATGTACCTCATTTAAAGAAAACGAGCGTATATTTTGGATATCACTAAAACCACACTTGAAATGGCTATTGCAATGAATCGACAAGCCTGGCACTTTTTCTGCAGCAATATTTTCAGACAAGGTCATATACAATTTTTTACAGCAGTTTCTCACTGTCACTCTCTAAAATAAAACGATTTTTATGTAGTTTCTTCATCATAGAAGTAAAGACAGCAGGAAAATGAGTGTTCCTGTAAATTATTACAATGAAAATCAACACTGATAATTTTGGAACTGCTTTTACTTGGCAATATTTTAATTTCAGTATATTAAAAGTTTTTCCTGTTAGAAAGTAAAATTAAATCATTCGTACAGAAAGAACGTTCGTGACCCCCTCCCTAGTTATTTTTATAATTGTCCAATGAATTTCTTAGTATTAATTAAATAAGGATCATTGTAACATGAGGTGAAATAATACTGCGTCAGCAATAACATTTCAAAAAACTATGAAGTAGCGGCCATCTATGAAACCATCATCATCGAAATGAGTTAAAAAAAGTTACAGTCTCCTTCTTGTCGAGCGCGACATCGAAATGGTGCTATTACATTTACACGGATACAAAACGATTAATTAATAGAAGTAATACACAGTAATGAACAAATATTCAGTTTTTTATGTAAAAACTGAAAAATAACTTTTGTAAATATACAATTTAATAACAATAATATATAAATTATTAATTTCTTATGATTACTACGAGCACAAAAGAGAAAATAACAAAAATCTATGCTTTGCGTACGATTTAACGGATTTATCTTTTTCATAGGAGTATATTCCCGTCAACAGGCAGCGGTTTGGTAAAATCATCAATGAAATCCTTTGCCCCACATGTTGCTGTACAAGTCTGTTTCAGCCCTTGCTGAAATACCTTCTCTACCTTACATCGGTTGTTATAAATGATCTTATTAGTTTCTTCTACATGTAAATCCTGACTTCATCTAAACACTGATAAGTGTGTTTTCGTGCTGCATACATTGAAGAGATTTCCATAATTACATTTTTAGTATCAATAGTTGTAATATCGGCGTTATCTTTTTAATTGTTACATTTCATGATCTCCAGAAATTACAGAAATTATATTACTTTCTTATACGTAGTATAAGGAAGTATTGTGATGATGAAAATTTTCGACCTCGAGATTTTTGTAGATGTCCACGTTTTGAAGTATCCTGATACCAAAAAAGTGGTTTTTAAAAAATGCCTGTGTGTCTGTGACCACGATAGCGGTCAAACCGCTATAACTATCTATTTCAAATTTTAGTAGTATAATCTCCCTCTTGAGAACTGATTAGATTTTTAGCAAATTCGGCAGACCGGAAGTAGTAGTTTACTGCAGTGAAAAACTCGAATTTTGCCTATATTTCGTCAACTACCAAGTTTAGACAAATTCATATGTACTTAAAATTAAATTTGAGAAGAATTTTATTAAAAAAATTTTCGAAATTCCAACCGGAAGTAGGTTTTTTACTCTTATCGAAAATCGGTTTTTTGCAAATATGTCGTAAATTATGCATTCTATATATATTTATGAAGAGTACAAAAGTATTTAAAGTTGGATTTGGAATATTTTTTATATAAATGAAATTTCAAAATTCGGACCGGAAGTAACACTTTCATACGTATAAGAAACTCGTGTGGTTGCCACACCTAATTTTTTTTAGACACGAATTTGTTTCGTCAGTGTGGGGAATGCCTTTTACATCATACATTGTAGTAGCATTGGGAACATATATAGCGGTGTTTTCTAAAATATTTATGCTTTGATACTAATGGTCAGTATCCCGACAAATGCCATTTCGCAATGATTTGGAAAAGTAGAATTCATCATCATTCCAATTTTTCTTTTTTGCCCAACATGTTTAATGGCGTAATTGATTGCACAGAATTTTTACAGATTTCTTTCTAAATATTACGTCGTTTTCCAAGTTTCCCCCTTGATTATGAAAGCATGTTTGTTTGAAATCCACCTCTGCAATCACCTCCTTTTGTAGAAATTGTTTAATTTAATAGGACGCTTAACTTTCTTAAATAACATTTTTATGTAGTAAATGTCCATTTTGTAAAGGATTAGAATGGAAAAACACAGTAATATTACTATCCTCTTTTATTCTTTACAAAGGGTATCAGTTTACTCCGAGTACTAGTTTCAGCACAAAGCCATCATCAGCTCAGAATAGTCAAAGAAAAATCAAAAAATTCCATATATAATGCGGATGCATATGATATTATAAGAATAAAATACTCATTTTACTTAAAAATTAACACGTTAAAATTTCTTTAAAAAAACGAATACAAAGACAAATATTACATTACAAGTTAAAAATTCAATACTTTTTGAAAACAAAACATGACAGGACAAAAGACGTTTCCAAAAGTTACCACAAACATTTTTATGTTTTTCATTCAACTTACATTTTACTCCTCTGGAACAGTATATTACATACTTTCATAATCAAGTATCCCGCTGCTTAATTTTTATCTCCTACTGTATCATTTTTATCATTGTCCATACATTTAGTCGAAAATTTTTGATTCATGCAAAGTATGTAACAAACCAGAAAAGTAATTAATTGATTGTGGCTTTATGAGTAAAGATACTTCTAAGCCTTTTTTTTTGCTACTATAACCGCTCATTAGAAGCACCTTTTTTTTGAATTATGCAGAGTCTTCCATAGCTTCATGGCTGACCATAGGTATAGTTTTTTAAATGGAACAGCTGTATATTGTTATATTTTGTATTTCCTTAACAATTCTTCAATGATAAAAATAATAATAAGATAGTATAGGCCCCTAGAATTTAAAGTTTCAATTTATAACCATTTCAATGTTTTAAAAAAAAGTATATTTATCAAAAAAGACGCAATAAATGGCCATCATTCTTTGTAAAGTTGTTCATAATAATAGGTCTTAATAGACGCATATTTTTTTTTCAATTACTAATTGCATGTGCAAAAAGCTGGATTAAACTTGCATGACACATTTGTCTCAAAGTTCAAATAGAAAAACCTGTATATCCCTTTATTTTTGAATTGCTTATTAAATTTTACACCAAAAACATACAAGACATTATTACTTTAAAAGTGAACGTTACTGAGCTATTGTCATTTTTTGATATAATTTTGCCAACTGCAATATTTGTTTGAATATGGTATAGCAATGATATTTACTGCAAAATTGACAGCTGAATAGATGACATTTATTAAGTTGCCCATGAATTGACCAAGCATGTTTTTACAATTCCTGGTTCTTAATTTTAGTTATGTTATAAAAGACTTATTTCATGGGTACTAACGTGAAGACGTGTCATAGGAATTCATAACTGATTTAAAGTCAATTATTTTAAGCACACTAGTGTCGATAAATTACGCCTGTCAAATGAGAAGCAACTTATTAAATATCGTATCTATTCAATTTTCAATTTCGCAGCAATTACCATGGCTTACTACACAATATTCAAATAAAAAGCATAATAAGGTTGGTAAAATTCTATCGAAAAATGCCAAGAGCTCCGCACTGCCCACTTTTAAGAAAATAATGTGTTTTTGGTGTAAAATTTAGAAAGCAATTCAAAAATGAAGCGTTATACAGGCTGTTCTATTTGAAGACAATGGCTTTTAGATAAAAATGTGTCATGTAAATTTAATCTAGTTTTGTGCACATAGAATTAGTAGTTGAAAAAAATTAAAAATGCCAGTATTTGATTTTTATTATGAAGAACACTACAAAAATGGTGGCTATTTAGTGTACGTTGTTTTCGAGAAATCGACGGCGTCCTGAAACACTCTGTATAATACAAAATAATTTTGAGACGTGCGCCCAATTACACTGGGCAACAAATTTTCGAAAAGTTCATGCTTCCAAGCTGAAAATAGTCATTTCTTAATGAATTCAATGTGCTGAACACGAAAATGACTAAGAAAAAGCTGAATTGGCTACGGGTTTTCTGTAATATGTACGCATATTTCAGAAAAAGTGTACTTATGTCAATATTATAATACATGGTAAGAAAACATTTACGCATATTTCAGAAAAAGTGTACTTATGTCAATATTATAATACATGGTAAGAAAACATTAGTCTGCTTCCGGCTTTCGACTTCTTTTGGCCTGCCGTTTGTAGTGGACTTGTGGAGCATCTCTACTGATTGTCCAACAATAGTCAGCTAGCATTGACGTAGACCATTTGCCTTGGTACCGTTGCTCCATGGTGGCAATGTCCTGATGAAAGCGTTCGCCGTGCTCATCGCTGACCTGCCCGCAGTTATCAGGAAAGAAATCTAAGTGGGAATCAAGAAAGTGGATCTTTAAGGACATATTGCAGCCGAATTCATGAAACAAAGCCAACATATCCTCAACCAGACACTTGTAATTTTCTGCCTTGTCATTCCCCAGGAAGTTTGCTGCCACTTGATAGAATGCATCCCAAACCTGTTTTTCTTTACCTTGAAGAAGTTCCTCAAACTTGGGGTCTCGGAAGAGCTGTCTAATTTGAGGCCCCACAAAGATGCCCTCTTTAATTTTAGCTTCACTGAGTCGAGGGAATTTGTCATGCAGGTACTTGAATGCTGGTCCATTCTTATCCATGGCTTTTACCAAGTTTTTGACAAGACCGAGTTTGATGTGTAAAGGAGGAATGATGATTTTGTGTGGCTGTGCCAATGGTGGGTGCTGTACATTCGTTTCTCCAGGCTTAAAAATGCTCTCGGAGGCCAGTCTTTCTTGATGTAGTGCAAATCGATTGCTCTGCTGTCCCACAGACAAAGAAAACAGCAGTACTTTGTATATCCCTGCTGCAAACCCATCAACGATACTACCTTCAGGTCAGAACATATCTGCCAGCCATACTTGCTGTAGTTAATCGTCTCCAGTAGCTGCTTTATATTGCCGTAAGTCTCCTTCATGTAGACCGCATGTGCAATAGGTATGGATGGAAGCTGGTTCCCATTATTCAACAAAACCGCCTTTAGGCTCAGTTTTGAAGCGTCTATAAACAGCCGCCATTCGTGGGGATCATGTGCAATACCGAGAGCTTGTAGTAGACCATCAATATCGCAGCAGAACACAAGGCTTTCTTCTTTCTTAAAGAAAGATTCGAAGAGCTGATGGCGAGTGCGAAATGAAGTCACTCGGACATTCTGTTCCAGAAGATTCCACTGTCGAAGTCTTGAGGCCAGTATCTCCGCTTTGCTTTTCGACAGATCCAAATCGCGAACAAGATCGTTCATTTCATCCTGGGTAATTTTATGTGGTGCAGATGTTTCGTCAAAGCACGAAAAGTCATCATCCTTACTGCCACGTTGAGGAGAACTCGCCGACGCATGGCCATCCTCATCGTCTGAACTGATAGAAAAACCTGTAGGAGGTTCCGGAATTGGGAGTCCTTCGCCATGAGAGACAGGTCGCAGAGCAGATGGTATGTTAGGGTATTCAACTGTCCACTTCTTCTTCTTGGTGATGCCTCCAGAAGCTGGTCGTACCATACAGAAATAACATTCGTCAACGTGATTGGTGGGCTCCCTCCAAATCATGGGCACAGCAAATGGCATTGCCTTTCTTTTGCCATTAAGCCACTGTGAAAGATTTACGGCACAAGTGCGGCAGCATACGTGTGGGGCCCAGTCTTTGTCCTGGTCGCCTATCTTGCAACCAAAATACAAATGATACGCTTTCTTAACTGTTGCACTGATGTTCTTTTTCTGTGCAGCAAATGTCACTTCTCCGCAAATATAACAGAAGTTATTTGCACTATTAACACAGTTACGGCATTGCTACTGTTTAGTTACTTTACACTATAGCAATCACTTATGTATGCTAGAGCTTCGAAAAATATGCGCGAATGAACGGACATTGCACGAGTTAACTGTCACGTCGGCCATTTATAAATAAACTATAATTAGCTATTGCTTGATATTGCGCAATCAATTTCGCAACACTCTCAATGGAAACTTACAGTAAATGCTACATTAACTTCTTTGCATGAAGGGGTGATGCAATATGACGCAAAATTTCGTAATTTCTCACTAAATTGCATTACATTATGCAATAGCATCCATACAATGGACAAAACGTCAATATCTCTTGAACGTGAGCCAATCAACTTTTTTCAATGTGATATTCGTGTTCAGCACGTTGAATTCATTCAGGATTGGGTACTTTCACCTAAGAAGCAATTTCACTGTTGACCAGTGTTAGCGGCCATCATGTGGAAAAACAATCTTTAATCATAATAACTATACAGCGTGTCCCAGGATTGATGTTACAAGAGGTGTGCGGAACTAAAAATCTTTGAATCCGAATTTGATTTTTTGTAAGTAAGCCCTGCTTGGTTTGAAACTTCTTTCTAGTATAGTTTCAAGTTTGTGAAATCACGTAGGCCTTGACAGTTGAGCAAGATCTACTTCTGTTTCAGGTAAAGTACCTTTCTCGTTAGCAGTACCCTGAAATATTATTAAGAAAAGTTGTTTAGAATGACAAACTATAGCCCTATACAAAATTTCAGGAAAATCTACATACTTTGATTAGATCGTTATTTTTTAGATTCACCAAAATAAAATTATATTTATTCACAAATTAAGTGTACGAAATGTAATAATAGTAAGATTGATCGTAGAGCAATACTATTATTACATTTTGTACACTTAATTTGTGAATAAATATAATTTTATTTTGTTGAATCTAAAAAATAACGATCTAATCAAAGTAGGTAGATCTTCCTGAAATTTTGTATAGGACTACAGTTTGTCATTCTGAACAACTTTTCTTAGTAATATTTTAGCATACTGTGAACGAGAAAGGCACTTTACCTGAAACGGAAATAGATCTTGCTCAACTATCAAGGCCAACGTGATTTCACAAACTCGAAACTATACCAAAAATAAGTTTTAAACCAAGAAGGGATTACTTGCAAAAGATAAAATTGAAATTCAAAGATTTTTAGTTCCGCACACCTCTTGTAACATCAATCCTGGGACACGCTGTATATACATGCACACTTTAATCACCTTCCCCGCGGAAATGATTCACCCTGTTATCATCATATTATTAATATTAAATTTCATTTTATTCCCCATTTAAAAAAAAAACATTTATTTTGCAATTGAAGATTTAATTTATACGTTCTCTATTTCATACACTAAAGATGTATTTGAACTTAACAAAGCAGAAGGAAAGCTATGAGGAAAATATAATGGCTATAGATTGTGACAGTAACGTGATAACAGAAACTGGCAAAAGCGATTTGATGTTAGGAAATCCAGTTTCCAAAAATGCGTCAAAGTCGAATGTTCCCCGAAGCAACAAGATGTTTGAATTTTAAAAGTTATTTTTGAAACGCAATTTGATTGAAAAATAGTATTTAATCATGCAAGTTCACGAAAAATGAGACAATGATTAGATACAATTAGAAAATGCTTTTTTCCTTTGCTATTCAAAAACTACAAGAAATAAGTAATTGCCACATAGCAATCTCAAGTGTATCAGTAGAATATTGGTTAATATAATTATTTAATAGCAAGAAAGTCAATCATCGGGTAACACGGGTCTAGAGAATACAATCCCGGGATCCCGGCCGCTTTTTGATCCCGAGCGAGAACACATACCAGAGGTAACAAAGGATATATTTCAAAAGATCACCATTGAAAAATGAAACAGTACTTCAAAAATATGTGAAGATTGAACATGAAAGGGAGCTGTCACTTCTTCTAGACTGTAAAACCAGGCAGAATAGTCTATTAACTATGCTGGAACGATTTTCTGTTTTAAAAACCTGCATTCAAAAAGCTCTTATAGATCTCAATCATACAATCTGTTTAGAAGATTTTGATTTTGACTTGGTAAATAAAATTGTTGATTTTGACTTGGTAAATAAAATTGTTGATGTGCTGACCCCAATAAAAGTAACAGTCGAAGCAATCAGTCGGCGAGATGGTAATTTATGCACAGCTGATGCCGCTTTGAAATGACTTATAAAACAATTGTCTAGCAAATACTGAGCACTCGCCAATAAAATGAAAACATCCTTAGTGGAACGTATAAAGCAACGACGAAGTGATGATATAACTGGTGTGTTTAATCATTTACAAAAACCACAGGCTTTAGTGAGGAAGCAAATAAGGAGTATTGTTAAAAGACTAAATGGTCGAGAGGACACGGAAGAGGAAGAAATGTCAGTCACAAACAGATGATGAGCCAAGGCAACTAACCTTCCAGCCTCAATTGACACTAAAGGAAAAGTTACAGCTGGAAATTAATAAGAGCATGGAATCCCCAGATTGTGAAGTACAAAATGAATCGGGGTTGGTAAATAGTATTAGACGCGAAATGAGCCTGTTCGAAAATGGAGGAGTTCGTGGATATCACTTAGAATTAACATATAAGTATCTACAGTCTATTCCTCCAACCAGTGTAGAACCTGAGCGAGCGTTTTCAGCTGCTGCTTATGTTGGCAATAAGTTGCGAAGCAGGCTTGGAAGTCAAACTTTGGATGCTTTGATATCTCTGCAATTGTATTTTCGAAATTTTAAATACATAGTTTTTTGTTCCTTATTTTAGTATAATGTGCTGTGCAACAATATTAATAAATAATTTTAAAGAAATTACTTAAGTTTTTTTCCATTTGAGCCCAATTTGAAACCACATAGTCTAATCCCGGGATCCCAGGATTGTATTCTATGAGAAAAGAAAAACACCTTTTTTATCGGAACTGTATGCAGAAACTATTCAAAATTTTTCCATGACTATTAATCATGCGCCCACAAAACACATATAATAGTGCTTTTAGAGAAAAGGCATAGATAATCATGAAAAAAGAAATATGTAATATAGTATCAACTTATTCCGTACTACAGATTCTTGGTCATAGAATATAGGGAAAATTTATATTATTGTATACTATCTTTCTTTATACATAAAAAAAATGTCATGACAGAAATAGTGTATCCCCAATATAAACAAAATTTAGCAATACCAAAAACAGATGAGCGTGACAATAAAAATACATCAGTGACATGGGATGGTTGCAATTAACATACAAAATTTAAAATCAAGCATTTAATTGATTCACTACGAAGTATTTTAGTAAAAACAGATTCTATTCTAGTACCTTATCAGGTTGAGTGAAATGCAGATCTTGATCAGGACAAATGACATCTATAGGATCCTTATATAACAAACTCAGTACATATCTCGTATAGACTACAGCATCAATACCACGTGCTTCAAGCTGCTCTTCAAGCCAATCTGAGACTGCCGAGGGCATGGAAACAAGTTGCGGATACTTCATAATATTCTGTAATAGCAACAAATAAATAAGCATTTGTGAAGAAAAAAAACAATATATTACCTTAATTCAAGTTGTGAAAATGACGAAGAGCCATAAAGGTTTTTTTATACTGGTGCAGGGTCCTTGTTTGTTCGTTTCCAAAAAGTATAGCAAAATTGCAATCAACTATGCTTCGATTATCTTCTTTCATTGTTGTGATAAAGTACAACAAGTAGTTGACTGCATAAATTATATGTTACAAAAACAAAAATATATATATTAAAAAAAAGAAAGATGTACTACACTTCTTTAAAGTTTTGTGGACCCCCCATTGTAGACCTAAAAAACATACGCTATGATAACATACTTATTTTTTTCCATGTTTCTGTTCTTATCAGTCTAAACAGTAGTGACTAATACAAATACAATGGCGATGTTTGCAGAGATAATATAATGGTAATGATATATAATCATGTAGGCAAAGGTTTATTTATAATTACAACTAATGCATAGTAAAACTATTTTCATTTTGACAATGTTTTTCATACCAACAATTTGAAAACCTAAATAAAATATACACATCATTATTGCACTAAATTCACGTTTCTGACTCTAATTTGCTAAAATATAAATAGAAATTAGCAATCAAAAGGCTTTGCATGACAAATTTAAAATAAACTTATTATAGGTGTCAAAAACATTTTTAAGAATTATTTAACAACAACATAGTCATGTACTAACACATTTTAAGACAATATCATTTTAAATTGTTTACTAATACCATTAATACTGTGTGCAAAATGGCCTTGAAAATGTACAAAGATTTACAGCATCTTTGATAGTTTTCCCGCCATTTGTCCGATTTATAAAAGTATATTAAATTAAATGACAATGATCTGTAATCTATGCATTTATACATGTATGTTGATAAAGATATTGAAATAACTTTGCAAATACAATTAAATTAGAGGGAACAGTTCACAAAAATTGAACTTGATGTAGGGCGTAGAATTTAAGTGAGCATGACTAGCTACAACACGTGACAACTTAACAGAAACTTGACGTCACGAAGTGTTTATTTTTGCATTTAATTTAATATTATACAATTTTCATGCCATGAATTGATGAAATAGGAACGCGTTATATGCTGAAAACTCAATTCCTTAGTGAGCAATATAGGTGTAGTAATTTTGGTGGGAACGCGTTCTGTCAATCTACTAGTGGATGAGAAGCAAAGATATAACATTTAGTAATTGATAATGTTAGTAACTAAAGCAGAACATAGATACAATGGACGGAATTAGGGTATAAATAATAACTCTATGTAAAACATGCAATCATTTACCAATTGTGTTGAATTTTAAATAAAATTTTGCTAAGAACAACTACGCCATTGCATTGCACAATAGACACCACTTTTTCACAAGGTACACTTGTATATTTCAATTAAACTATCGTAACACATATCTGTAAACTTAAACACTGTTAGAAATCCTGATTTACCTTGTTATGGGGTAGGTGTTGCAGTTCTTAATTTCTCAAACACACCCCGCAATTAATAAAACATGGCAGCCAGGCACTATGGCCACTGCCAATCAGAGTACAACTAGAAACTTGCATTTGTTATGCGCCGAATCTTTGCACACGTCACTCGGTTAGAGGTTTGTGCGAGGCAAAAATAAATATAAAATGGTAACAAAAATAATGCATTATCTAATAATTGTAATAAAGTTTTAATGGTGACATTTAGAATCCATTAAATAATCCATTAAATATGTTGCAAAATCAATATACTACATAGATACGTACGATATTATTATATTTACTTTAAAATTGAATTTTTTTATCCGCTTTGTACTAATTACGTTACGTTTAAATTTAATAATGCGCATTACATAATAATAACCTTTATCTATAGATCTATGTTATTTACAGGCATTTGTCAAAGTAAATGTATGATTTTAAACAAAAGAAGGGTCAAGGACCATACGACAGGTCGATGTCGGATCTAAGCTACCCAAATAATAAAAAAAAACAACAGACGTCTGGCAACTGACTTGTATCCATTAAAAGATATAATTAGACTTCTTTACAAAAGATTACTCTTTATCATTTTTATAAAGTAAAATGCAGTATATAGATTATGTAGGAATATAAACTTTAAATTGGAATTAATTATATGCATAACGGCGTTGCGAAAAATATGAATAACGTTTATAGATATGTTAAAACACTATTGTTCTCCTATTGAAAATCATTTACCAACAATTTTATAGCTTTATAACAAAAATATGATATACGTTTTCAACGACCATGCGTCTATAGGAGTAGAATTGCGTGTGAACCCCCAGCAATAGTAGTGTGCAAAATAAATACTTTTAAGTATCGAATACATACCAATACTTTACACTTTTATATTCGATACTTTGTATCGGATACTTAGTATCCGATACTTTACTTTTAACTCAAGTCGATAACTATACTTGTATTTCATCTTTGCTAATTAATAAGAAAAGGATCGTATTAGTAAAATAGTAGGTACATTTTACAAGCATCAATGATAACATTGTTTATATGCTGAATAGTAAAAAACTCATCTCATTTGTCAATTTGGAATATTTATTTGAGACTAAATTATAAATGACCACCAATGGAATATTTTGTCTAGGCACAAATTATGACTTTATCCATACATGCATACTTTGTAAATTATGTTTCAATAGTCAGTTGATATCCTGTTTATATTAAAAAAGAACGTAACTGAGGAAAAAATTATATCCAGTTGTAGACAAACATACATCAGAAAAATGCAAGTACATCTAATAAACTTTATAAACGTTGAGTATCCGATACTTTTCATGGTCGGTATACGATACATTTGCTCCCTCTAGGTATCCGATACAAAGTATCGAATAGATACTTTTTGCACACCACTACCCAGCAATAAATACAAAAACCTCAAGACGCAGAAGCATTGCACTGGGTATTATAATTTAATGTTTTGATTATATTTCATGGAAAAATAATCTACGTTTACTTTAAATAATGCTTCAGATACAAACAAACGACCATATGTATTAAATTTATAAAGTCTTTAGTAATAACGAATAATATGGCAACAGAGTAATTTTTTTCCAAACAAAACAAAAGACCATAACCACACATTAAATATCGATGCCATTTCTCTGTTCAAAGTCGGTGAAATTATTACAGTAATTTTTATTTTAAGTAAGTACATACTTATATTTTTATCAAAAATGTCCTATTGTTTCAAATTTCGGAGGATACAATTTTGTTTTGAAAATAATTAACCCACACACGATAAAATAAACACGACTTGTTTTGTTTGGAGAAAGCTAACGATGTTGCCGAATATTTTATTCCTTGTGACGTCAAATTAAATATATGTGTTGTCAATGACAACACGTCACATAATATTCTTTTTGTAGTCACCGCCTGTAAAGTGACATTTGGCGCATGTGTAGCTCGACTGGGAAATACGTTTTCCCGGTTGAGACGACTGTAAAAATTGAAAAAAACACTGGCACTGTGGGACATTTAAAAAAAAACCTAACTTGGTAGTAATAAAATTTAGTCTATAAAATACTACTTCCCTCCACTATTCTTCACTAAAAGTTGAGGAAATAGGAGTAATAATTTAAAACTATGCCAAAAAAATTGTGGCGCCATCTATTTGATGACATTTTAAGCCACATCTTAAGCAAGATTCAAACGCCATCTGTTTGAACCACATCGACATTCATATTGGCAGTTCGGAATTGTTTGTATTTAAACCAAAAAACGCAATAAATGTACTATAAATTTATAAATACAAGAATAAATACCTCATGTTTGCCATGTGTAAGAATATAATAACTTAATTTTAGGGAAAGGTGAGTAATAGTTATGTACATGAAATGCTTAAATTAATTATTAATTATCTATTTTAGGTTAGGTATGATACTAATGACATTAATCAATAATATTTCTTTAATTTAATGTTCGTACAAAAAATATTGTACAAACCACTTGCGAGAAGACATCTTCTACGCATTCGCGCAATTAAAAGCACTCGCTTCCTGCAGTCGCTCGTGCTTACAATGTGCGCTCATGCTGGAAAACAGTCTTCCCGCACTTGGTTCGTAAATAACTATTATACATTATGTTTCCTATCTATAGTATTCCTTTATCTATGATAGAATCTGTGAATAAAACCGAAGCGCTGTGATCGAAACCGAATATCGTCTACCTCTACCTACTCACACCCCCTTGCGTCTACCCGTCCCGCGAGTAATATAAGTTGCATAAGTTTCTATTTGTTGGTAAACGCCGCTCTTAATCTATTATCTTTAGTCGAAATTTTGACACAAGAATACATACAGGCAATATAATTTCTCAAATGTGAAAAATAAAGATTTGAAAACGAAAGTCCGTAATATGAACATTACTTATAATAAACAATTTTATAGAAAAGTTTATTTCTGACATGACCAGGAGATTTGCTGAGCTAATGTGTAATTTTTGATGACATATAAATTACTTTCTCCTGTACTTCCCTACTGTTAAATGAGGTGCGAGTACAACTATACATGGGCGAGATAGGGGAAGTGGATCCGATTTCAATCAGACTAGACCGACTCGTGTTTTGTTGGTTCTCGGGTACCGTATTTAGCGGTTTCCCCGAGAGCCGACAAAACACGAGTCGGTCTAGTCTGAGTGAAATCGGATCCACTTCCCCTATCTCGCCCATGTATAGTTGCCACTTGTTGGGGCATTTTCCTTTTTCGGGGAATGTATAGGCGCTTTCGGAAAATGTTTAACATTTATCTGACCCGGTTAGACAGAACCTGACAGATTCACAAATTTTACCGGGTTATTTAAAACATTTTCGAACGCAATTTGCGGCCATGTATAGTAATGTAATATAAACATAACGTATATTTATAGCTTAGATTCTGTACCAGCAACTCAAAACCAGCAACATTAAATAAAAAAAATGAATACCACAGTGAATACTCCAACTCCAGATCTGACGATGATACTATAATCTGACTAAAACTCAACGCAAGGAGGAATAAGAAGGCATCAGTTTGCATTAAAAACTATAAAGTAGTTGTCGAAAAATAGAATTGATCATGGCTATTATAAAAGAGTTTTGTGTATAGACATTAACGCTTTGTAAGGTTATATCCGGAGAGGGGGAAAACAACCTACACTTCTATACATGGGCGAGATGGGGGAATACGGTTCATTTTCACTCAGACTAGACCGACTCGTGTTTTGTCGAGAGCGGTACCGTATTACCTACCGGTTTCCCCGAGAGCCGACAAAACACGAGTCGGTCTAGTCTGATTGAAATCGTATCCACTTCCCCTATCTCGCCCATGTATAGTTGCCACTTGGTGGGGCATTTTCCTTTTTCGGGGAATCTATAGGGGTTTTTGGAAAATGTATAAGTTTTAACTAACCCGGTTGGACAGAACCTGACAGATTCACAAATTTTACCGGGTTATTTAAAACATTTCCGAACGCAATTTGCGGCCATGTATATTAATCAGAGAAATAGAGTAGGGGAGAACGCGCTTAAAGATGCGCCAACTAAGTTAAATTGAATTCCGCCATTTTGAAGGTTCTATTACGGTAATATTTATACCTAGCTCAACAATTCGCATGTAAAGTTCATTGACTTAGAAAAATGTAAACAAACTTACGTGTGAAAAGAAATGCCTTCCTGCAAAATGGCGACCACAATAGCGTTTGCTTAAAACTGGATGCGCACTCGTCGAAGCGCGTTCTCCCCTACTCTATTTCTCTGATATTAATGTAATATAAACATAACCTATATTTATAGCTTAGATTCTGTACCAGCAACGTTAAATAAAAAAAATGATTAACACAGTGAATACTCCAACTCCAGATCTGACGATGATACTATAATTTGTCTAAAACTCAACGCAAAGAGGAATAAGAAGGCAGTTTGCATTAAAAACTATAAAGTAGTTGTCGAAAAATAGAATTCATCATGGCTATTTTAAAAGAGTTTTGTGTATTGACATTAACGCATTGTAAGGTTATATCCGGAGAGGAGGAAAACAACCTACACTTCTATACATGGGCGAGATAGGGGAATACGGTTCAGTTTCACGCAGACTAGACCGACTCGTGTTTTGTCAGCTCTCGGGCACCGTATTACCTATCGGTTTGCCCGAGAGCCGACAAAACACGAGTCGGTCTAGTCTGTGTGAAACTGAACCGTATTCCCCCTTATCTCGCCCATGTATACTCTACTCACTTACCAGGGTTATGAAAACCGAACCGGGTTGTTGAACCCGGTTACTTTTTCGATTTTACGAACACTGTTATTTTTACCCGATCGACCGAATTAACGAACCTGTATCTTCTAAAACATCAAAAAATAAACATTTAAACAAGTTATATAATTTCAGCGCCTTTGTTTTGTTTGAAAATTTGAATGCGTTTTATATAAAGTTCTAATTCAGTACAAAAATGGTCGGGTTCAGCAGACACAACAGTTGCGCAACTGTTCAGATATCATGTCGAGAAAACGTTCACTCACTCTGAACGTGTTGCGGGCAGAAAAAAATTACGTTCACTAGTCACATGCACATTAACGCGTTCCAACACCAACGTAATACGAAATGTTGAGAAAGTTACTAGAAAAGTAAGGTAGTACACCTTACTTTCGACCAGTACGGTCGTTAGTCCCCACACACGGCATTCAACATTTTCTCAAACCTTGCATCATTTTAATACTAAAATTAAATTCATATCCGAACACAATAAGTTCGCTTACATATTTAACATAAATTTATTGCTAATTAAAATGATCTGCGAATAATCTTCGCTGGTGAAATGATGATATCCACACAAGAAAAAATTAATGAAAGGTCGAAAGTTTAAGGGAAATCTACCAGCTTTCTGTGGATGTGCGGGCAAATTGCCAATTTAGCGCGCTTTGGTATTTCTTTGTATCACTTTGCTGTTTTTATGTTCTTTGTTGGATTGCTATTAAAAGCTATATTTGACTTATAATTAATTAACAAACGTTAATATCTTTAAATTTGCGGTTATTGCCAGGAAGATCACAATTAGAAAATATGCCTTCCAAAGGTACCTAAGGCAGAGATAAATATCGAGATGGCCCATGATTAACAAATTTTTGTAGCCCTAAAATGGTTACGAACACCAGGCTACGCCACCGTCGCCCGGAAACTACCGCCAGAGGCACTGAATAGTTGATAAATTTGTATAATCTGCAGTTTAGTTGTAATCAAGAGATTGAAACCTACAATTGGTATTCTAGTTAACGGCAGATGGCGCTCCTAAAAAATAATTATTATATGTAATTTATTTGGGTACTGAATTAGTTGGATTACATATATTTTTTATATGAAACCAGTATTCGTTACTTCGGATCTTATCGAGTAACGAATACTTTAGTAACGGATAGTTACATTTGCAACATCACTATTCTAGACAGGTGTATAGAATATAAAAATATTTACAGTTTGTTTTTGTATCCCCTTTTTCAGTATCAAATTGCGACATCTACAGTGAAATAGATGTTAACTGCAATACTCACATACCTTTCAATTAATGGATCCTTTATACAATTGTAAGACGTGAGTGACGGTAATTAGCAAATTGATATGGGTTTACTGTTTACTTAATTCTACTAGTCGATCAATTTTGGTATTGATCAATCAAAAGAAGCCTTATTTGTGCAATATAAACACGGCACCCTCCGCCGTATCTTTTTCCAAACCACAGGACATATCTGTTTGAATACAGGTTTGATTGTAACACTGAAACCTGTATTTCAAACAGATATCTGGAAGAAATATCTTAATTTGAGCATTAGTCACAAGAGTGCGGCACCGTAAAAAAGTTCCGAATATTTTGATAAAATCAGTTTTGGGAACATTGCCAAAAATCTATTCTAATTTGCAATAAATTATTTAGATTTCGACTAAGTTTTATGCAAATATACCTATACGAATAATTAAAAGTCAATGTTTTTTTTTTATCTTACACAAACATTACTATACTTGCGAAAATTAAAATGACCGATTTTAAAAATATTCTGATTTGTTGTTTTTAGGCACATGTTCTTAATTAGACTCTAATTTATTCATTATATGTAAGCCAGTTTATAACTATATCTCTGAATTTCCAAATGCATTGGGATTTGCTGATTTGCGTAGGATGATTTATCCGATCAGTTGTGATTTAAAGTCTTAATATTCATAGTCTCTGTTAGTTCACCTGCCGTAACGTGAACACTTGACTGTGCTGTTAGTAAGTCAGTGGTATAGTTAATTCCGATCAGGTAACAGCTACAGTCAGAAACGATGCATGTGGTTCACTTATACTAGCGTCTTCTACACTAGGTCAAGAAAGTGTCTTTTAAGTGAGTGCAATAGTTTTTCTTGTTCATTACGAAGTTTTTAATTAAAGTGGGATTTTTCCAGGTAAGAATTTTTATTAAATACTCTCTATTTTCTCTGATATATTGTCGGGTTTTCCCCAAAACATCCTAAAATCAGAATGGTTAACTTAAATTATCTTATTGTGCTATTCGAATTTTATATTACTTATAAGTGAATTTTGATAGTTTAAATTTTAAATCAGGGTTTTCGTTAAATAGAATTTTGACCGGTTTTGTGGGACCATCGCAAGGGTTCACGGTCACCAACTGAAGCTTTATTGCAATGATTTAGGATTACTTAAACTACATTACTTATTAACACATTTGGTACTAGGTAATGCAAAATGTTTAAATAAAATTGCAAATGTCTTTGATTAATTATTGAGAAAATTTTCTAAGTAATAACTTGAATATAATACGTAAGTAGGTAAAATGTATTAAGGGGATTAAGTAAACTTCCTCATTCTGATCAACGATTATTCTTTATATTAATATTCAATTAATTACCTACTACTATGAACTATAAAATTTTTATAATTTCATTAACTCTTGTTATTATTAATACTCATCACTTCCTGAGTGATTATCTTTATATTGACAGTTAGCAATACCATAAAATATGTTCATATTGTCTTCTTACTATAGTTTTAACGACAGTGTGGGTGTAAGTATAATAAATTCAGGACAATTTCTAAATAATTTAATATGTAGGCATTTATTTTTTGAACATTTGTTCAAGGCAAGGCTGGTTGGTTCGTCTTTTCCTATGTCATGTCAATATCCTGTTAGACTTTTGAAGATTTTGTTTTGTTTAAATAATTGCAAACAGGTTTTTTTTTTTGAAAGTTCAACATTCTCTAATTGCGGAAGTATCGAGATGAAGTAATAAGAAATGTTAATATTTAATTTGCACTATAGCATTTAGTTTTCATTTATATTTAAATGCAACATTTGAAGATGTACATACATACTGTATAGGATTTCTAATATATATGTATATGCACCTACCCACATATTTAA
This sequence comes from Amphimallon solstitiale, assembly GCA_963170755.1. Classification (NCBI taxonomy): domain Eukaryota; kingdom Metazoa; phylum Arthropoda; class Insecta; order Coleoptera; family Scarabaeidae; genus Amphimallon; species Amphimallon solstitiale. Next base: position 85,559,453 of record OY720681.1, on the reverse strand, counting down.
GTGTTTTAAAAGCATGTTCCCTTGATGCCTTTCAATAATTTGCATATTCCGGATTCGGTGCAGATGCATAAAATTCAAAATTGTGAAGAAAATACATAAATATAATTGTTTTTTTTAAACAGAAATATAATTTTGAAATTAATTATTAAATAACAACAAAATGTTGGATTCTTGCTAATTTAATATATAAAATATAAATTTGACAATTGCATCGCCAATACAGTGGCTTTTAGGTGTTTTGTCCTTATTGTTTTTAATAATATATCTTTAGATAATTTGATAATTTTATGCCAATTACTTAGAGCTTTATATCAACCTGGGATATGATTTCAGTTTTTGCTTCTCTGCATTGGCCATGAAGTGTTCGTAATTACAGCGAAATCAACACTCAGAGGACATATAATTGAGTATGAGGAAAGTGTGGCTCGATTTCTTTTGATTTGAGTGCCAGCATTTCTTTTAGATCATATTGTCTGTTATTAAAATGATAAATGATACCGGAATCTCAAATTGTTCAGTTTTGTCTGTCGCTCATTCGACTGTTGCTGCACCATTTAAATTTCTTAAAAACTCCTTCACACTGGTACGTGAATAATTAAGGAAAAATGGAAACTCCCTTCTGCAGTCCTCTTTTTTATCTAGATATGGTTCGTGTTTTCATTAGTGGTGTTGCATATGTAACTCTCCGTTACTGAAGTATTCGTTACTCGATAAGATCCGAACTAACGAATACTGGTTTCAAATAATATTCGTTACCTTTTCAAACAGTTACTTACATAATATATAACTTTTACAGTACATACATTCTTGTCTGAAATATTTTATTAAAAAATATAATTTGGAGTAAATAACTTTGTACAAAATGTGTTTAAAATAGTTGTCAAACATTTTGTTTGACAAATTGGTCAAAGGAAAACTAATTTTATTAGGAAGATTAAGAAAATGTATGTATATTTTCTCATTTCATGCAAAGCAGGTACCTAAGAACTTTTATCAAAATATTTAAAAACCAAATCTAAACATTGTAACAAAGAAATGAACATATTTATAACATTGTTTTGGTTTCTATTTTATAATTCGTTTAAAATAATTTACTGTTTTTGTAATCATAATAAATTTATATATTTGAGAAACTCTATTTATCTTAATGATAGATGTAACAAAAGACATTTTTCTTTAACTTCTTTTTTGTTTCTTTCCATCATGACAGGTTAGATACAGATGAGTAAAATCTAAAATCACGGCTCATCGGGATATGTCTGTCTATAGAAATCTTACTTTAGGAAATGTGGTTGAAGTTGATACATTTAAATCTAAACACTTGAAGGAATTACCTACATTGTTACCATTGAATCACTTTGGCAACCTACATGCGCCAGTAAATTAAAAGAGCGTCAAATATGACCTACCCAAACCATTTCAGGAGTGTCATACATATGTATTTATACATCTTTTGACATTTGCCATAATTATATTTTGATGTTTGTTGTAATTATCGTCCAAATAAATTAAATTTGTAAACTATGCTTGCCTCTACACAGAGTAGCCAAGTATTAAATAAAATATAGGAATATAAAAGTAATATTAGTTATTAATATTCATTGTTCTTATGTTGTTCCGGTCGAAGTGAACGTTTAGTGGCATTGAATCGTCTTTAGTTTGTACATTGGCGTTATCGGTTGCCTACTATCTTACGTTTTTGTTGGCATTTTATCGAATTTATCATTCTGCAACTTGTGCCTCGGGTCGAATGCCAATAGAATTTTCATACTTAATTTGACTAATATTGAATTATGCGTGGACAGAAATTCATTAATGTAAAATTCGATAAGGTGGTTATGCTACTAGATATTTATTTTAATCAAAATGCACCAGAAATTATATTAGCAAAAAGATATATTTAATTGTTATAATATGAAATTTACATGAAATTATAGGTGTAGGTTCATTAGATTACAAATTCAGAAGTAACATATTTAATAATCTTGTCGATACATGTAATCATTTTATCGGCTTCTGCGTAATTGAAGATTCTTCCTGACACACTACCGACTTGCCGCACTAATATCTGGTTAATCTGGTCGATTCTACCATCAATCATTTCGTTCAGTATACACGTCACTACTAAGTTCTCTGCCTCTTCTTGTGATATGCTTAACTCTTTACCAATAAATGATATTCTAACGACTTTGTAAGGCTTTATTAAACTCAGTAGCACTTGCGTTCGTACTATTTGCAGTAGTCCTTCTATATGGTCCCGTATGAAGGGGTCATTAACTAGAGACTCTTTGTTTTCGGAGAAAATCTTTTCAAATGACTTTTTGTCGTTATTCTGATAGGCCGTTATCAAATTGTTCATGGCGATTATTTCGGGATCGTTAATGTAAGGTTTGGCTTCTTGAGAATCAATAGGATTGATCGTTGACTTCATTAACATGCTTGTGAGAATAAGATATTTAAGGCAGGTAATTCTTCTGGGATTGCCTGATTCGTCGTAATTCTTGAATGCAATGAAAAAGTCCGTATAAGCTTCTTCATAATCACCAGAACGTAAATGCATCTTACCGCCGCATTCTCGAATTATGCTCATAATAAGCGGATGTGGAATTGCCGAGGGTACTCGTAGGGCACGTTCGTAAAGTTGCTTCAGTTGCTTATTATTCTTTTGGGCAGAAAATATTTGTATCTCTAAAGCATATATCTCTAATAATTGAGTCCCCTTTTGCATATTCTCTTCTCCATCGTCATTTGTACATGATTTCTTTAATTGTTTAAGTATATTTATTGTTTTGTTGTATTCTCCTCTCTCTAAATAAATCTTACCCAATTTCGTATTTGTCTTGAACCACAGTCTCTCATTGTTGGAATCCTTTAACATTTCCAACGTAGTTTCATAAAAGTCTTGTAACAAGTCGATATTCTTCGATGTCGATGTGAAATCCAGGACTGAATTTATCGATTTTTCGCCGTGATTTTTGGTTACTGTTGATTTTAAATAATCTAACATTTCCTTGTATTTATCTAACATTTCCTGGTAATTTTTAAGTTTAAAATTTATTTTTACCATTTGTTTTAACGCCTTGAAACCCCATTCTCCCTTATTTTCACCTTGTAAGTCGATTACTTTTTGGAAGGCCGCTAAAGCTGCTTTAGGATTGTCTTCTTTTATTATTTTGCTATGATAATATTGATTTTCGAGATCTACGTCGGGCTCGGATGTACTGTCCTCCGAATATTGTAAGCCGTAGTCGTCATCTTCGTCGAATAACATTTCTGTCTCCATTATAACCGACACTTGTATGCTCACTTCTTTATTGTATTGATTTAATAGCACTCGTGACACGTATTTTATTGACATTTGTTTCGTCGCTAAGCGCCGTCAATTTTATTGGTTAATAGAGAAACTTATGCGCCATCTATAGTTGGTCATTAGAATATCAACTTACAGATAACTACCATTATTTATTTAATTATTAAGAAAAGTTATTTTCTATTTTGGTTGCATAAAGTATTACTTTATCGCACGCAAATTTAACTTAAATCTTAAAATCTAAACCTTTAATGTAATAAACATGTGCAATAGAAGTTGTACAAAGAATAAAAAGCAGGCATGCTAACATTTTATTTACTAATTAACAATATAAATTATTAAGCAGAGTTGGATGATAAGTTTTCTGATGCTACTATTGAAATTTACTTCCCATGTTGAATAGTACAACTGTTATAAAACTTTGTTTTTGATAAATATGTCGAGACTATGTTGGCGAAAGATTTTGTAAATTGTCTTCTGCTATTTTGTGAATTTCTGGGGCGTGCAATTACTTATTTCCTCCTTTTTGTTGATAATTTGAAATAATTTATTGCATAAATCAATCTAAATTTTAATCATAATTACATATAACCACGATACACTTATACCGGTATGCTCACTTTAGCTGTCAATGACGTCATTGCGGAGCAAGTCAGATTGACAGTTTTCATATCTGCTGCATTTTGACACTGTTTTAAGTTATTTTATCGGTTTTCTTTTAAATAACATTTATTTAATATGCCTGGTTGTGCTGTATACGGTTGTCGTAAACACAATCGAAAAGTAGAGACAGTCAGATTAAATAATACAGACTTCCCACGGAAGAGACGGTACGAAATCTATGGTTAATTGCGTGTAAAAGGCAGGATTTTATATTTTTGAAAAATGGTATATATGTTACCGTGAAAGACCGAAAGTAGTGAATGTCAACATCCGCCGGTGGATGTCGACAAATACCAAATGCCTTGGTGAAAGTCCGAACATTTCTTAATTGTATTATAGATTCGGACTTTTACCGGTATATGTCGACAAACACAAATGAGGTCCGGTGAATGTCGGAAACGGCAGGTCGCAACAAGTTTTTAGACGGTTCCAGCATCTTGTTTCAGTTAGCTTTGCCTTCGTCAGTCTAACGCAACGTTTGACAGCCTGCGGGCACGCTCCCTAACCTAATTTAATTTTCTTATTAGAAATTATATATTATATTGAAAGAGGCATGGATAATGAAAATACCATTGGAGCTGATCCGCAACCTGGCACGTCTTCATCTCAAGCACTGACTGACTCGCAACCTAACACGTCTTCATCTCAAGCACTGACTGACTCGCAACCTAACACGTCTTCATCTCAAGCACTGACTGACCCGCAACCTAACACGTCTTCATCTCAAGCACTGACTGATCCGCCACCTAGCACATCTTCATCTCAAGTACTGACTGAACAATACGAGCTAATTTCTTCAAAAAGAGTAGCTGCAAAAGAGAGTCTTCTACTTCAAGCAACAAAAATGTTGCGAACCTCAAAAAAAAAGTTTCCTCCTGCCCAAATTGGTGATACCGTAAGAAGTCCCTGATGTCGACCGTGGTCGTACAGACCCTCGAAATGTGTTAGCGGTTGTTGTTGGAATAGAGGATTCAGCCTTTTATAGACTAGCTAACAAAAATGGTACCTTGAAGCAGCTTTTCACCCGTAATCAGTTCGTAATTTGTAAAGAAAAGTTAGTTTCCATGGACGAAGTTTCAACAAAAGAAATGTCGCTAAGAGAAGCAGCTTCTGCTAATTCAAAAAGTGGAGGGCAAGGCTACACACGTTGTAACTGCAAAAGAAAGTGTTCCACGACTAAATGCAGCTGTAAAAGCAAGGAACTTTTGTGCAATTCGAAGTGTCATGGTAGTTTATGTTGTTGCAATAAATAAGATATTGTTATTATTTTTTATATTTCATTTTATATTTTTATGTTCTACTGTTTGTTTTGAGTTCAACAAAGTCTTTTTCCCATATTATTTTAATAAATAAAGACCTATGGGGTTTTTTTTTTATTTAAAAAAAAAATGTTTTTAACATACACCATGAGTGCATGCTGAATGTCAACAATCGCCGGTGTAAGTTAGAAATAATGAAATTTCACCAATATTTCGGACATACGTCAAGCAACGTTGAGAATGTTGACATTCACCGGTGAATCTCGACATTCACCAGATTTCGGTCTTTCACAGTAACATATACACAATGCAAAACAATTTATTCTGTGACTTCATTTTAATACTGTGCTATCGAGATGCTAGAGTTATGCATTAATGATCTTTGTAAATATAAACTGGAAATTGTAATTGAGGTACCTATTGATAAGTGTTTCATTTGTGAATAAAATCATTGCCAAAATGTAAATAAGGATATTTATTTAACATATATTTTGAAGCTTATATTTTCTTTAGCACACAATTAAATCTTATTTAGTGAATCGCGCAATCGAGCAATTGAAGAGAAGATAAACCAACATTTGAATGAAGCAAATACAACTTGGCTGGAATTTGTTATATTTAATATACATATTTTACAAGTATGTTTTTAATAATTATTAATTACCCACTGAAATAAAACTGACTCCACTGTCTTTAAACCATAAATTAATCTTGATTCTAGATTAAACAATAACAGTGGTTAAGTATTTCAGAATTTTAAGGGGCTTTGTATTATACTTACCTAATAATATCAAGTCAAAATAAAATTACCAAACTAAACTTTTATTTCATCTTTATCCTGCCTTGCAAAATTTTTAATTTGAAAAGATATTATTAGGTTGTTTTTGTGTTTGATAAAAACACTGTGTATTTGAACAGAATACAAATGTTTATAAAAAAAAATGTATTGTTTCTTAAGAAAGATACAATGGATGTTATCGATAAATGTAAAAGGTAGGAATTCTAATTATGCTTGCTAATATAAAAGAACAACCTTGATAGTTTAAGAAGTTTATTTCAATTCAGTTTGAGTAAATGTTTTTAACACTATTAAAGAAAAAGCTATACAATTTTGTATCAGATTGAAATCCAAATACTATTATCATTATACCCTTGCTATATATTAATGAAAAGCATCCTGAAATAGTTACAATAATTTATAAATTCTTAATAAGCAGGAAAACTACCCATGGTGTCATCGATGTATAGAATGCCTCATAATACTTTATGAATGTTTGCAGATGTACAAATGTGTTGCTCTTAATGTGTCTTGGAAAAAGTATTGAATCAAATCATTCACTATCATAGGTGATCAGTAAGAAGCATCGGACACTTTAAAGTTTCAAAGTCAGTCTATGTCAATGTACCACATAAATCACTGCTGAATCCTAAAGTACTCAGAGCATCTGTATATGTATTGTAAATGCCATCTATTTTTTGACTTTTAAGAATTTTTAACTCATGTTTGTTGCTTCAAGTTGTCTTGTCTTTGAATCTGGAAGAAATAATGTGGGAACTGCATCTGAATTTAAATCTTTGTATGATTTTTGGGAGAATTGTAGTAATTCTTGTTGGAACGATGTATGAAAACATGATGGCTCAAAATGAATGGAACAGATACATGCTGACACGTTTTAGTTTTTTAATTATGAACAATGATAAAATCAGACTTCTGGAATTACCATTTTCCAAATTTATTAAATCCTGCCTTTTACACGCAATTAACCACAAATTTCGTACCCTGTCTTCTTTGGGAAACCTGTAATATTTAATGTGGCTATCTCTACTTTTTCGATTGTAATTACGGCACCCGTATACAGCACAACCTGGCATATTAAATAGAGTATTATTTTAAAAAAATGATAAAACAACTTCAAACTGCGTCGAAATGTTGCCCATATGAGAACTGTCAATCTGACTTGCTCCGCAGTGACGTCATTGACAGGTAAAGTGAGCATACCGGTATACCGTGGTAGAAAGCACGAAACAATCGACCTTCGTCATCAAAATCCATGATGTAACAGTTGTAGTACGTCAATGTTAGTATTTTGATCGGCGAAAAAAATTTACGATTTCTGAAGTTTACTTTGAGGTTATATAGACATCAAAATTTACCGAATTATCTGAATGTAAATTAAGGACTGTTTGTTAAAAATAAAGTATTCTGTGAGTATAATGAAATAAAACTACATCTTGAATACACTATTTCATTTAATGAATAGTAAAAATAGAAAATAAAACTCTTCGTACTTTTATTCTGTGTAATTATTTCTTAATACTTAAACAATGGTTATATAATGTGTATATTTTAGGAAGCAAGCTCTTTTAATATTCTTCATTATTTAAAATATCTTCTTAAATCCGACTTTAATTTACATTAATGTCGTACTTTACAATTAACTTGTTTCAAAGTATGTTACAGCAAGACAAACTAACTCGTCACTTATTCAAGTTTATAATAAATTATTACTAATAACTCTCTTCAACTTGGAACATAACAAATCCAACAAAAAGAAAGTTACAAATGCTGCAGGCAAGTAATATAAGGTAGATATTTATTTTAATATTTAGTGTTTTTCCTTAGAATCGATAACATTGAGTACAAAATTTAAATTAGTACACATTTTTAAAATCAGTATATCTAGCCAATTTATTGTCATATATTGTACATTTTCTGTTTATGTATTTATCTTACAAATTTAATTGGTAGTAACAATTATATAAATTAATACATCTTTGACTTGAAACTAAAATTCTAATGAAAATATGCTCAAAATATTAACATATTCTTATACATTTACATGACGTATTATGAAATATGCCATTCTCTGTCATAAGTAAAGACGAGCACATAAAATAATAAAAGTAATGGTAATATGTAACTTTTTTTAGTATACCGGATAAAAATAAATAGTAATTTTATATGTTACACAAACAATATATCACATTATACTACATCATTAATAATTACATGTTATGAATAAATACTAAACTAACTCTAAACGTCAATAATTAGATTATTAACGTCTAAAGTACACTCACTCACTATTGTACAATAACTACATATGGCTAAAATGTTTTACTTTTGTAAAAAAAAGACACCTTATGTCTTTTTTATTTCAAGTTATTAATTTTCAATTTTACAAATTAATTGTAATATATAAAAAATTTATCAAAAAAGAATAATAGATTTTACAGACATTCTTGTTTATTATCACTGTTTCTACTGTCTTTAGATATTGAACATTTATAATAAATGGTATTACTTCTTCTCTGCCAAGCAACAATTCTCGGTCCCATCATTTTTTGATTTCACTGCTAGTGTATCTAAGAGTATTTGTCTAAATTTCAGGTATCCTCATTTCTGGATCTGATTCCACATCTTAACTGTATTTTTCCTCAAAATTCTGCTTTCCCATGTGCTTATTATAATATATTTTGGATATTCCCCAACTATGCTCTATCGGGTTGAATATGTAGTAAATATGATGATAGTTGTACAACTGTGTGCGTCTGGTATATTATGGCTCTTAACCATTCTCTTATTTGACCTTTGTTTCAAGAATTATTAGGAGATTTATCATATAAATGCTATGATAACTTCTAGCGTACACAGCAGTTCATTTTCATACTGATTTAAGAAATTGTTTCTATCTATTTCATGATGGTAATCAGGATTACAATTATTTGAAAAAATACTAAAGAGGCACTGTTAATAAAACCATTACATGTACCTGCATAAATGACTATAAACCAAAGCAAAATTTGTAGTACTCGACACGTGTCAATTTTAATGCAGAGTATTATCTTAGCCGTCAACTTTCATACACTCTTATAACTATCATCCTGCCATGATCTGGTTACAGTACCATTTTCAAAAATCCAAGTCTCATCCAAATAGACACATTCCAGTGGACTTTTAGATTGTAAATTATTCATATATATTTATAGAAAATTAGTTCGAGGAAGAACATGTGTTTTTTCCTTAATCTTCTCTATGGACAGTCTTTCTTATATTTGAAACCAATATCTGCTAGTACTCTACCAAAAGAATCAACAGAGCCATCAAAGATATGATAGTCCACTGGCAGTGATAATAACGAAGCTCATGTAAAGTGTTGTTCTAAAAAACACCATTAACATTATAATATTCTTTTTATTTTCAATGAGTTGTATAAGCAACATAGCGTTTTTACACATATCGTATTGCGTATTGTTGCTTTTATTGCAGGAGTAATCACATAGTTTCCTGAAACGTTTTTTTAGGACTTCGGTGAGCATCATTTTGTTTACGTGTCTTAAAAATACTGCTCACAGATTCAATGGAAATATTTAAAGCTTGTGCAATCCTCTAAAATGATAATATTAATATTTATTTGATATCATTACAAGTATGTATACATACCTCTCGTACACTTGTCAACGGTAATAGTTATTCAATTTACGTTTGTATGTAAGTAATCAAAGAGCTAATGAGCGCCTTTGACTGACTATTGAATGGCTAAAGCATCGTTAGTTTTAAAAAGGACTTTGAAAATAATACTACAATAACATAACAAACATAAACAACAGCAACCAAAACCTATAATACTGTCAAACAATACTGTCAAATGACAGCAAGGATTTCAAAATTCAAAATCACTAGCGACGTGTAAACGATGTTTCATGTTAGCCAACATCCGATGTTAATATTTTTTTTAAACTGGCTAAAATAACGTCAACATTATCATTTTTAATTAATATTAATAAATAAAATAATCCTGTAATTATTATTATATACATATAATGTATTCTATACCAATGAAATTCTAAATTTAGTAATATATAAAGTAATTATGTTCGTTGTTATGAAATTGGCAATGCAGACGTCATTATTTTTCCTTTATGACGGAAGTCGATTGATTGCTGCTTTCTAGATAAGTGTATCGTGCATATAACACCGGCGATATTCAAATATTTAAAATGTTCTACTTAAAAATCAGAGTAACCAACTTCAAAAAAATAAAATTTCTAAAATGTTCGAACAAAACATTTCCCTCATTTTAAGCATTTTTGAACTTTTAATAACCAAAATAGAAAAATAGTGTAAAATACACGTTTCATAAGACATTTTGCGCACTTGTTCTTTAGAAAACGAGCCGCTAGACTAGGTTCTGAACACGTGCGCAAAAATCGTGTCTTTTAAAACTTGTATTTTATACTATTTATATATTTTAGTCAGTAAAGTGATCCTTTATTGAACGAGCCTGATTTATGACCCAAGCGAGCGAGGCGAGTAATAGACGAGCTCGATAAAGGCACTTTACTGACGTGGTGCATACAAAATTTTATCGCCAACTGTGAAAATTGATTTAAAAAAATTAAAAAATAAAGATATAATGACTTATGACATTTTATGATAGCGATAAAGCAGCAGAGAATTAAGGAATCAAAAAATATTTTTTTATATTTATAATAAAACTACACATACAGAGTGACTCAAAAACGATCGCTTCTACTTCTTCAGCAATACATGGCACAAACTCAACATAGGACTCTGCAATCGTGTCGCGTTCCAACGTCCGTGGCGTTTTAAACGTTCCTCACTGCCGCCTGCGTTGGCAAAGAGAGTGGCTGACGTTCGACGAAAACCATATCCCTCCCGTATAAAGTGATGCTTCTGGGAAATGCAAATAATTGATAAATTTGCTTGGTACACCTTCAAAAGTATAAATTCCAACTGGCTGGACTGTGCATTTGCCATTTATAACTACGGAAAAATCGGTCTGTTAGGACGCAGATCTAAATAATTGCTAAATAATTCTATGAGTTTTACTTTTCCTTCAAACTCTGAAGTAATCACAAATAATCGATGCTTGTTGATATTTGTTTTAGTTATATGCACAACCAGAATATTTTCTTTGTCCTCTATGTCACTTACTTTTAAATTCAAAAGAAGTTCTGCTTCATTACGTAGCAATGCCAAACACAAAACAAATATGAAATAAATACTACATACATATCAAATTGGTTTTGAGAAGTTAGCTTTTATTACTTTTATCATCAAGTAGTTGTTCGCCGGTGCATTTACTAATAATTTAAGTAGGTATATATCTACGAGTAAAAAATAGAACAGGAGAGAGCATAACGTAGTGGGGAAATAGGTATTTTTTAGACGGAGTTACCACTTTCGGTAGGTTAGTTATGTCCAGTTATGTCAAAAATGACATTTTAGTGTGTCTATAATGGTCAATTGTGTGGCTTGTGGTCGTTCTAAAACGGCAAGAACAAAGAATATTAATTTTTCTCTTCATCGGTAAGTTATTTCATTGGCATTCAACATAGGCAATAATAATTTAAAAAGAGGTATTTTAAATAAATTGTCATATATCTGACATGTCTGATTATGTGTTCAGTGTCGTAACATATATATCCAAGTCATTTAATATTTGTTATATTTTTGACGCAGATTTCCTTTAAACCCGTTTATAATATATTAAAAAGAAGAAAAGAATTGAAAACATAATACACTTACGATATTTCTTTAATTATTTTTGGACTAACAACCTATTTCAAATGATTATCGAGAACACAGGAAGTGTATATACAGGGTGTACCACTTAAAACTCCCAGGTCAAATATCTCGGAAACGGATAAAGATATTTGAATTTTGTAAAAAGTAGTTACTAAAGAATGTGATCGACTCTAGTTTGCTCTCACAATTGTGTTTTATTATGTGAAGATATAGATGGCGCTGCGATGAAAAGAATTTTTTTGATCGCCACAATCTTCATTTGTTTTTTATTTGAAAGAGTATTAAAATTAATGTAAATTTTATTATTTGTGTTAGTTTCCAAAATTTAACGGTTTCATAGATATTCGTGTTTAAAGAAAGTAAAGAGTAATTTTAAAGTTTTGTCTTATTTTGTTTAAATAATTAATTTGTAGGCAAAAATAGCAGTAAACATATTCACAATTCTTGCTATTATAGTTACTTCACAATTTAAATTTTATAGTTTGTAGTTCCTTTTTATAAATTCCACTTTATAGGCACCCATAGGCATGTAAGCAGAAAAGCATTCATGTCTGTGTTATATGTATGTATGCTTGCTTTGATTATTTAGGAAATATTTTGACATTAGCACTGTAATGTTAGCGGAAAACTACAACTTTATGAATCAAATCATGTGTAGTGACGAATGTCGTTTTCACAACAATGGTACTTAAACAAAATGCTTGATATTGGTCAGAAGATAATCCTAGGTGGATAAGGCAAACAAGAAATGAAACAGTTTTTGGCGTTAACGTTTGGTGTGGAATTTTAAACGGATATCTTTAGCCCCCACTTTTATCATGAAACATTAACTGGTGTGCGCTACTTACATTTCCTGCAAAATTAGTTGCCACTACTCTTGGAAGATGTTATGGAGCTGCGAAATAAATGTGGTTACATCAAACTGCTAATAATGTCAACATAGTTACTAACAATTTTAATCAAACGTTCCCACGTCGTTGGATTGGTACTAATGGAGTCCTTAGGTGGGCGGCTCGTTCGCCGGATCTAACCCCGTTAGATTTGTTTCTTGTGGGCTTACTTGAAAGCTGAAATTTACAAGGAACCCATAACAGATATGGGCGACCTTTATAAAAAAAATTATGCAAGTGTTCAAAAAATTAGTAGAAATACATTGTTAAATGCTTGCGGAAGAGAACTAATAAGGCGATATACGTTATGTAGCAATCAAGAAGGCAACAATTTTGAACATCTTTGTTAGTTATATTTGATCCTTTTAAGTATTTAAACAAAATAAAGAGAAAACGTTAAATTTACTTTTACTTTCTTTAAACACGAATATCTATAAAACCGTTAAATTTTGGAAACTAACACAAATAATAAAATTTACATTCATTTTAATACCTACTCTTTCAAATAAGAAACAAATGAAGATTGTGGCGATCAAAATAATTCTTTTCATCGCAGCGCCATCTATATCTTCATATAATAAAACACAATTGTGTGAGCAAACTAGAGTCAATCACATTCTTTAGTAACTATTTTTTACAAAATTCAAATATCTTTATCCGTTTCCGAGATATTTGACCTGGGAGTTTTAAGTGGTACACCCTGTATACCCTATACAAAATATTTATGCACGCCTAGGCATTGCGGCGGCCATATTGAGTTACCAAATTTGGACAAATATTATTATTAAGGAGACTCTCCTGTTCTATTCTTTACTCGTAGGTATATATCTTCTCCTGAAAGACTTTTGGACTTTTTTGGAATATGATTTCTTCTTTTTAGTTATAAAAAAGCCGTAAGTTTTTTTTTATATTGACTGATGTGAAGGTCATTTTTTTGAAAAAAAAATTGGTTTCACCATGGAATAATACGACCCCATCGAAGAAGGGGACTTTTTGGATAAATCGAAGAAACACCCGTTTCTACTATACATTTTAATTCCGTGTTTGTTGCACAACGCCATGAATATGTCATACTGGCGATTGTATTTTTGTTGTGGAATTTCGAAAGACTTCTCTTAACAAGTTCTTCTGAATGCCAGGTGTCCTGCGCTGAGAGTTCTCTTCCAGTATTTTATAAATAATTCGGGACAGAACTTTTACTGTTGGAGCCGTGCCAAACAAACAGACCATACATTATTAATACAAAGAGATCATTTTGAACGGTCCTGGGTTGGCAACAAAAAAGTCCCAGTATTATCAAAAACTAGGAAATATTGACTTCCGTGAGTTGCCCATACTAAATTTACATGTCAAATGTCAAAACCATAATGCATTTACGTGTCTTGTACTTTCGTATTTTCATTGTTTTATTGTCGCTTTTCTGTCTATTTCAAGACAATATACATCGTATACTATGCCGTTTACGATTCAACAGGATACGTTTATCATAATGTTGCACTTTCACAGCGGAACATTGCAAGAGGATAGATTATGACAATTTTCATTGGGATCGTGTTTTCAGCAATTTGTAACGTCGAATGGAAATCTGGAAATAAACTTGGACTTATTCACTTGTCATTGAAAGGTTTAAGGAAACGGGGAGTGTTTGTAAATGTAAACCTGAAAAAGTACCAACAGTTTTAACTGAAGATGCTGTCGCAGACATTAGGCAGCGAATGGTAGTTAGTCCCAAAAAATCTGTACGAAAGCTGTCTGCTCAAACTGGTAAAGAGATCTAATTAAGTAATTCGTTATACAGCATTATGTATTTAAATTGTAGGTATGTCCTACGGAAGTACTCATAAGGCAGTGAAAACAAACTTACATATGCACCCATATAAAGTTTCTGTACTACAACATTGATGGGGCAATCACTTTGAGCAGAGATTGAATTATTGCAACTGGTTTAATGAAATATTACATGAAAAATACTTGAATCGCACTTTCTTTTCGAATGAAGCTTGGATCCATTTGTCGGAGTATATCAACTCTCAAAATTACCGTAGCTGGTCAACAGAGAATCCACATGTTTTTGTTGAAAGTACTCTCGATCCTATCAAAGTTGGTGTTTGGGTTGCAATGTCGAAAAGACAGATTATTGGACTAATTTTTTTTCATGATACAATTAATGCAATACGATACCGAGAACAAATATTGGAACCCTTTATTAACAGCCTTCACGAAGATGAATTGAACCTGTGGTACTTCCAACAAGATGGGGCAACTGCACATACTGCGCAACAAACTATTAATTATTTGCAAGGATGGTGACCAATTGATTAGTCGAAATCGATGGCCAGCCATTTCTCATGTATTCATTTCGTGACATAATTATGGTATTATGTTTTAAAGTAATGAAGTTGTAATGTATTTATTATTGTTTATGATAAAAAATAAAGTACAATTACTATATTTCTAAAAAAATTCTTTCATATAATTCAACTTAAAACTAACCCTATTTCATTACCATTTATCACAGGAGCATTTTAAATAGTAAACCTAACCACAAAAATAAATAAAAAAGGCTTGCCAATTACACTGTGTTCCCATACTAAAATCAGTATGGCCAACACAGGTCAGTTCAAAATGATCACGTAGTATAAACTGGTGATATTATATTAGGCAGGTACTCTTAGCTGTTTGCTAGAGTGAATTTCAATTTCTGATTAGTTTTGAGAATGCATAACATTTCCTTTGCAAAAGAAAATTTTTAAAATCTTTAACAATATTGCCATAAGAAAACATAAAACGTGAACGTAAAACAGGATAAGTAATAATAAGTATGTTGCCGTCTTTTCATTCATCACACTATTGCGACCTAAGACTGTATGATATTAGACTTATACGAGAATAATCAATTTCTTTAAGAAAATTATCCACACAGTGTATTTTAATCATATTATTTCGTATTTACCGCTGTCAATTAAGGTCCATCAAAACCAAATATGTAGGTACATACGTACATACTACGTAATTCTCTTGAAAACGCGTGCTTATACTATCTATATACACAGTCACAGGAAGTCACGATTTGAAAAGATACACGATCGCTAATTATAAAATTTTTGAATTAGCCTTGTTCGCCGTTATTTTTGCTGGTATTTTTCAATCGCGATTTACGTTCATCTCCTGCTTAAATTATTTAATGATCTCATGTAAAACACATAAAGGATATATAATCAAGTGATTACTTTCAACTAGTTTTGCGATTGCCGCTATCCAAAGTGGGAGATTTATAGATGTAGTTTTGAAAAAATACATTGACCCAGGTCGATAATTTATATAGCTGTATGTGAAACTTTGTAATTACGTAAGTGTAAATGCTATTGCCAAAATTAATACTGTTATATGAGAGAACATAAATCTAACTTCGAAAAAAAAATGTCTTTGTTTTATTAAACATATGTTGATGTGTCAAGAACCGTTATTTTAGTAATTTTCATTTAATCAAATTAAATTTAAGGAATTCGATGTTTGCTATTGTTTACATTACTATAGGTTTGTTTTCGTTTGTTATTGCTAGTAAATAAGGCTATACCAATTGTTATTAATTGATAATGATTTGTTCCACTTGATCTATTTAAATTAGCACGAAATGATCAATGTCAGTGAGCAGTTTCATTTTAAATATATACAGGGTGAGTCATCTAAGCAGGTAAGGCCGATTATGCCTTTATGAGTAAAGATATTTCGAAGCGATTTTTTCCTTGTGGTAGCTGTTCATTAGGAGTACATTCTAAAAATATTTTGTATTATACAGAGTATTCCATAACATGGTTGCTAACCATAGTTATAGTTTTTTAAATGGAACATCCTATATATTATTGCATTTTTGTATTCCCCGTATAATTTTTAGTCAAAAAGTAATAAGATAGTATAGGTAGACCTAAAATCTAAAGATTTTGACTTGTTCCCATTTTTCTGAAAAATTCAATGTTTGTATAAAATTATATTTCTCGAAAACGACGTTTTAGGTGGACACAATTTCTTGCAGTATTGTTTACAATAACAGGTCCTAAGAGAAGCATGTTTTATTTTTTTACAGTTACTAACTGCATGTGCAGGAAACTGGATTAAAATTACATGACACGTTTTTGTATAAAAGTCAATTTTTTAAACGGAACACCCTATATATCAGTTCATTTTTGAATTGTTTATTAAATTTCATGTCAGAGACATGTAGGACGTTAATTCTTTAAAAGTGACTATTACTAAGCTACTGTCGTTTTTTGATATGCTTTTGTTAGTTTTTGCAAAAAAGTCAATTTTTTCAATATAGGGGAAGTCGGGGTAAGACGGGGTACTTAATAATTAAGCCAGGATAACTTGAAAATAAAATTATGCTGAAAGATTAAAATACGTTCATAATATTAAAAATATATTGCAAACTACAAAAATGAATAAAAAAAGAAGTTAAAAACACACAGCTGTGGATAAAAAAATGTTTATTCTGTTAAGGTGAAAATCCCCATCTTACCCCACGAGTGGGGTAAGACGGGGAGGTAATTATTAAATGATAAATACTATTGACATAGTGCACAAAGATGTACTACTTCGTCGTCTTCATCATCTTCCCCCGCGCATGAGCAGTGCGCCCATTTCTTACACTGCCAGCACTGCACCCACCCTTCGTTAGATTCTGAATATAAATAATTACAATACAGACACGCTGCATCATCTTCTTCATCCTCTTCTGAGGAACTGGACGGTGATGATTCTTTTCTTAATCTTTTTTGTTGAGTCCGTGCAAACACTTGTCTTTTAACCGTCTTTTGTTTTTGCTTTTTTTCCTTCGTCTGAGTACTTTTCTTTCCTTTTTTGTCAGTTTTAAGACTTTTACGTTTCTCCTGTTCAAGTTTTTTATCGATATCTGCTTGAAGCTCATCTTTGTACGGTGTACTCGTTAAAATAACACTTTTGCCACGTTTTCGATTTGGACGCTCTTTTTTGCTGAGCTCTACTGGTATTGGCATTATATCTTCAGGAGAAAAAATCTTTTCGGGTGTAGAATGTTCTGGATAAGATTTTGGTGTTGCTTCGGGCGATATATGTTCTTCATCCCGTTGGGGTGAAACGACGGACGATCTTGGACGTTCTCTGTTAATCCATTTTGAACAACCTGGTAAATTTCTAGGGTCTGAGGTCTTTTTGTTTGTAATAGTTTCGTTGTTAGCTGGTAGACATTCAGGGTCTATATTTGTATTATTTGTAATAGGTTCCTCGTCAGCTTCCTCAGGAGGTGGACGGTTCGTTGTTTCTGCTGGGGCGAAGTCAACGTCGGTAAACACATTTCTGTCACAAGGCCAGATACCAGTCTTTTTGAAACCGTTCATCGCTGTTAACATGTTCGCTGATTTAATGAAAGCATTTCCAAACAATTTAGCTATTTGGAATTGGGTAACCACTCGCCCAGGATTACTTCTTAACCATGTGTTTACTTCTGCTTCGTAATAAGTACTTAGCGGTTTCATAAAGCACACATCCAGTGGTTGAAGACGGTGGGTGCAGTGTGGGGGAAAACATAGTAAAATAATTCCCTGATCTCGAGCAAAAGCAATTAGTTCGATGTTTTTTGTGTGCGAATGATGTCCGTCGAGTAATAAAAGTACTGGTGATTCTTTACACGCACCGGAAAGTTCAGCAAACTTTTTAAACCAATTAAAAAATATGTCAGTCTGTATCCAACCACTTGGATGGCATTCAGCCCATGCACCAGGAGGGCAGTCATTCATTAATTCCGGATTTAATCTTACCCTAGGAAATATAAACATGGGTGGCAGGTATCTTCCAACTCCATTAAAACATATTTCGACTGTTACAGTAACGCCTCTTTCGGCTGACGTCAGCGCTCCCACTTGTTTTCGTCCCTTTTGTGCAATTATTTTGGATCTTGTTTTTGGTACAATGGATACCCCGGTCTCATCACAATTCCAAATTTGTTCTGCGGTCAGCTTGTACTTGTCAATGACATCCACTAGTAGGTCAAAGAATTGGTTAACTGCAACGCGGTTAAAGCCCATTGCTCTAGCAGCACTAGTGTTTTCGGGTCTTCTAATGGACAGGCTTGAATGACGTTTTAAAAACAGATGCACCCAATCTCTTCCTGCCATCTCTTTCTCCTTGGAGAATCTATGTTGTTTCCCTAATTTTGTAGCCCACTGGTAGGCCAACGTTCTGAAATCCATAACTGTTAACCCAAACAACCTCTCTTCCATCTTTTTCAGATATGACACTAACTGCTTTTCTTCATCTTCTGTAAATGTGGTGGTTCTAGGACCCAGAGATTTTACTACTTGAAATTTGGTCTGGTCATTTGTAGTTCGCTTCTCTTTAACTTTCCTCTCCAAAGTTGTCTGGGGAACACCAAACGACCTGGAAGCTTTAAGGTATCCCATTGAGCCCGAACACACTGCTTCAATAGCATTTTCCATGCACTCAGGATCCCAATTTCCTCGATTGGACTTTCGTTGATAAATACGCATCTGGAAAAAAAACCTGTATTTTACAAGAAGTTTTTTTCCCTCTCAAAGTAGGTATTTTATACATTTGTGGTAGTTTTTGAAATTGCCGGTTATTGTATGCGTATTTTACAAGCTAATAATTTTTCCTTAGAAAAACTTTTTACAAACAACTGAATGGTAAGATGGGGTACCTCCCCATCTTACCCCCAATTGAAGTACCCCATCTTAACCGCACTGTACATTTTATGTTTATGCCTTACGACACATAAATAATATATTAAACGATCTCAATATATAGGTACCAAAGTACTTAATAGATTATGTACTTTCGGTACCCGAACGATTACAGTTATAATTCTAAAGCCACCTACCTTACGATCCCTCGAAAATCACCCAACAAAAATAGCAATCGGTGCAAAATAAACACTTTTGAACTTATCACGGCAACAGCTTGCTTAATACTGAAAGGCGGGAGCTGCACTCAACAACACGTGTTCAACGGTATGTAGTGAACGCAACCGCTGTAAGATTTGGTAGATGGCAGTTCTCGTTCAGGTTTAAATGTCGGTACCCCATCTTACCCCGGTACCCCGTCTTACACCAAGTTCCCCTATATTATTTCATTTTTGAATTTCTTATTAAATTTCACATCGAAACGTCTTACATGCGAAAACTAACAAAAGCATATCAAAAAACGACAGTAGCTTAGTAATAGTCACTTTTAAAGAATTAACGTCTTACATGTCTCTGACATGATATTTAATAAACAATTCAAAAATGAACTGATATACAGGGTGTTCCATTTAAAAAAAATTGATTTTTATACAAAAACGTGTCATGTAATTTTAATCCAGTTTCCTCTACATGCAATTAGTAACTGTAAAAAAAAATAAAAGATGCCCTAATAGAAGGACCTCTTATTATAAATAATACTGCAAAAATTTTTGTCCATCTAATACGTCGTTTTAGAGAAATATAATTTTATACAAACATTGAATTTTTCAGAAAAATGGGAATAATTCAAAAACTTTAGATTTTAGGCCTATACTATCTTATTACTTTTTCACTAAAAATTATATAGGGAATACGAAAATGCAATAATATATAGGATGTTATATTTAAAAATCTTTAATTATGGTTGGTCACCAAGTTATGGAACACTTTGTATAATACAAAATATTTTTAAAATGTGCTCCTAATGAACAGCTATCACAAGGAGAAAACCGCTTCGAAATATCTTTACTCATAAAGGCAGAATCGGCCTTACCCGCTTAGATGACTCACCCTGTATCTATTGAATAATTCATGATTTTTTATTGTTTAATTTATTATTTAATTAATTTATATTTTGGGGGCATGGAGCACGTAAGCATCGTATACGAGGGCACTCTCTATAGAAAAGATTGCAGTAGTGTCCTAATTCTACATAAAATAACTAACTTTTACTTTCTTATACGTAGTATAAGGAAGTATTGTGATGATGAAAATTTTCGACCTCGAGATTTTTGCAGATGTCCACGTTTTGAAGTCCCCTGATACCAAAAAAGTGGTTTTTAAAAAATGCCTGTGTGTCTCTCTCTGTGTGTGTGTGTGTCTGTGTGTCTGTGTGTGTGTGTGTGACCACGATTGCGGTCAAACCGCTGTAGATATCAATTCCAAATTTTGTATTTATGTGTATAATTTCCCTCTTGAGATCTGATTAGTTTTTCAGTAAAATCGGTAGACCGGAAGTAGCAGTTTACTTCAGAGAAAAAATCGGATTTTGACAATATTTCGTCAACTACTAAGTTTAAACAAATTTATAAAGAATTCATATATACTTAAAATTGAAATTGAAAATAATTTTATTTAAAAAGTTTTTCGAAATTCCTACCGGAAGTAGGTCTTTTACTCTTATCGAAAATCAGTTTTTTGCGAATATTTCGCAAGTTATGCTTTTTAGACAAGTACGTGACGAATATAAAAGTATTTAGAATATAATTTTTAATATCTTTTGTATAAAAGAAATTTCAAAATTCAGACCGGAAGTGCCACTTTTACTCTTATCGAATAGCGATTTTTTGCAAATATGTCGTAAGTTATGCATTCTATATATATTTATCAAGAGCATAAAAGTATTTAAAACTGGATTTGCAATCTTTTTTGTAGACATGAAATTTCAAAATTCGGACCGGAAGTAGCACTTTTACTCTTAGCGAGTAGCACTTTTTTGATAATATCTTGCAAAGTATGCATTCTATAGAGATTTATTAAGAGATTAGAAGTACTTAGAATAGGATTTTGAATAATTTTTGTATAAAACAATTCTTAAAATTCTATAATTTGAAACGCTCATACGCATAAGAAAGTCGTGTGGTGGCCACACCTCATTTTTTACTTTCTTCTCATACCAAAAAGTGGTTTTTATAAATGTCTCTCTCTCTGTGTGGTAGTGTCAGTCTGTTTGTCTGCGGCCATACAGCTACAACTATCAATACCAAACTTTATATTTACGAGTAAGTATATCTCCCACTTGAGATCTGATTAGAATCTCAGTAAAATTGACAGATCGGACGTAGTGGTTTACTTCAGCGAAAAACTCGCATGTTACCAACATTACGTCAACTACTAAGTTTAAACAAATTTATAAAGAATTCAAATGTACCCAAGAATGAATTTGAGAAAAATGTTATTAAAAAAGTTTTTCGAAATTTCGAAGGTAGGCAACTGTATTTGGGAAAGGCTCTTGTTTAACAACACCATATTGACAGAAAATATACAGGGTGTAGCACCTAAGATGCCTCGGACCATAGCTCCTCTATCGTACAATATATCGAAAAAGTCTAAGAGAAAAATTGTCCATAACTACAATCACCATTTCCCTAAAATATTTTTTGTCATCAGTGCCGTGCCGTATTCCAGTGGAGTATCAAACCTATGTTTTTTTAAATGGAACAATGTATATTTTGTGGCTGATTCGGAAAGCCCCCAAAGAGTACTTTTTTTCGTATATAACGTCATACTCCTACTTCAGCGGTTTCGCTATTATAACGGTTTTTCTTCGCAGTTAGACCGTACTTCGACATTTTTTTTGGCAGGAACTAAATTGTCCTGGCGTTTCGGTTTCGAATTTAGAGATAGACTAAGACCTCTTCTAACTACTCCTAAATTTTTTTCAAGTGATTTAAGGAAAGAAGATAATTTTTGATTGGGCTGGGAATGGTAGGAACACTGACAAGTTCCATCCATTTAAAATTCAATTGCACCAAGAATTGCAATCTCAAGATTTTGAAACCAGGCAGAATTTCTGCAATTGGTCTTTGCAAATAGTCATTTTTATTCTAAAATATCAAATCGGGACCATATAAAATAATTACATCGTTGGATAATCGAAATTCCAATTGCAATTGAATTTTAAATGGATGTAACTTGTCAGTGTTCCTAATAATTTCGCGGACACTGATATGAGGATTTTCAACAGCAGCCTCCAGAACTTTCAACTCGTTTTCTACGGTCAAAACTGGCTTCGTTCTGACTCTCTTTGCTCGTTGAACAGTACCAGTAGACGTAAATCTATCCAACACCTTTGTAAACTCACGTGGATTTGGATACGTTCTGAGAGGATATCTTTCAAAGTACACTCGTGACGCCAACAAACAATTTTTGAAACATTCTCCAAGAATAAACACATGTCAACCATTTCTTGTTGAGTTCCAGACATTTTCGCAACGTTTATCAGATAACAATAATACTTCTGTTAGTTTATTGTTATTTTTTCCGTTTGCATTGACACTTCTATTGTTTTATCATGACAGCTGACTTTGAAAAAAGACGTTTTTCGACGAATTGACCTAACAACTTTTTTTTCTTTTTAATTTTGTAATGAAATGTGTTTTTTTTAATAAATAAAAAACTTGGAATTTCGATTATCCAACGATATAATTATTTTATATGGTTCCCATTTCATATTTTAGAAAAAAATGACTATTTGCAAAGCCCAATCAAAAATTATCTTCTTTCCTTAAATCACTTGAAAAAAATTAGGAGTAGTTAGAAGAGGTCTTAGTCTATCCCTAAATTCGAAAGCGAAACGCCGGTACAATTTAGTTCCTGCCAAAAAAAAATGTCGAAGTACGGTCTAACTGCGAAGAAAAACCGTTATAACAGCGAAACCGCTAAAGTTAGGAGTATGACGTTATATAAGAAAAAAAGTACTCTTTGGGGGCTTTTCGAATCAGCCACAAAATATACATTGTTCCATTTAAAAAAACATAGGTTTGATACGCCCCTGGAATACGGCACGGCACTGATGACCAAAAATATTTTAGGGAAATGGTGATTGTAGTTATGGACAATTTTTCTCTTAGAATTTTTTCGATATAGTGTATGATAGAGGAGATACGGTCCGAGGCATCTTAGGTGCTACACCCTGTATTATTTCTATCAGAGTTGTCAAAGCATACGACAGAATGTCTTCGCTCTTATGGAATGTAATATAAAATAATATTAATAAGTATATTTTACACAAAAGAATATACATTTATTTTAGGTATAGGAAGTAAGGAATGAACTACAATAAAAATAAACAAACTTAGAAAAACATCAACTTAGTAGCTCATGAGAAAACATTAATGTATAATCATTGTCAATATGTATTTGAGTTTTAATCTTCATAAGCAATGGAACCAAAATTAGTGTTCGCCTGATATTGTTTAGTGTTAGGAGCATCAGTATTGTTTTGAAACGAACGAATATCAAATAAAATCAGTTCAGAACACGATCAAACAATAACTCTAGGAGAAGATCGTGCAATTGTGTTGATAAGCACACGAAATATAGGGAAAACAGCACCGGGAATTAATGGACAAAGTAAAGGGTGTTAGTGTTAAACAGTTATGAGTTTGCTAATGTTAAGTATTAAAAAATTGAATACAATTTATCTTTTTCCTCAAACTACAGTTGTCCACACATAAAATTGCAAATTTGTATCGAGAGTCACTAGAACTAATATTGGTTATTTCGTTCATGTATTGTCAATTTTATCAAATGCCTTCACTTTTGCGATTTTTTGCGTGGAAATAGACCATTTTGTGGCATACGGCATGAAGTAACCTCCCCCGCCCCTCGAACTAAAATGTTTGACATACAACACTTTTTTCTTAATTAATAATGTGTTAATAAATTTATTTCTCATTAATTAGGTGTACCATGGCTTCAAACAAATTGTTCATTACCTAGAGTAGGTAAAATAGGCAGAGACCCAAGACGATATGAAAGTTTAGTTACTTGGCAGACAGAAATAGAATGAATGAATTATTATAAAGAGAAATTAAATATTTGGAGACATGAGTAAAGAAAAAGCTAATATAAACCTGAATAAACACTTCATTTGCAAATTTGTGTATGCTAAGTCGTTTTTGGATCTCGCTCGTTAATAATCTTAATTCAGATAAAAGCACAATAATAATTTGTAAACTTTATGGAATGTATTCCTTTTCAGAATCTAAACTGTCAGGTATTTATGTAGTACCTATCATGCTAATTTATATCAGCATACCAACAGCATCTACACATTTATGTAGGTATAAATACATACATTTAAATTATTTTAACAGAAGAATCATGACGTAACAATGATTTTATTATAACCCACGCACCAATTATACAATCCTCTGTTCTTTCACGAACAGAACAGATTTTGCAATAAACTCTTTTACAACAAAAACATATATTGGCATATTAAATAACTTGGAATTTCCAGACACTATTTAGATCCTATTACATGTTTTTTAAATTTTTAAGTCATAAATATTGTGGTCAAGCTATTAAATTTATTGTTCATGCACGCAATGTGTTTAGAGAAGCCAAGTAACGGTTAAACACTATAAGGCGGTAAATTAGCAAATTGCAAAACCATATTCTATCGTCAAAACACACTAACTAGTGCATTTATATAGATACAACTAAAAACACTATTAGTATGTTAAGAGCTACAGCAATATATACCGTATGTGTCAATTTTCATTAGGTATAGGGATTCAATGTTTACGTGCGATTTATACGTATAAAAGTAATACGTGGCAACGTGCCACCCCACACCGTCCGTCACCAATCCGGGCAACAATCGACATCACAACGACTTTCTCCGATCTTCCCGCTTCTCCCGACCAAATTTTACATTCAATGTTTAGCTGCGAACACGTTGCGATCTAGTCTGCAATAAAAGCCATCTTATTACTGGAACGGGAAACATCAAATGGCCGCCGCGATCTCCTGATCTAGTAATTTATTATTATTTTCAGAATCCTTTTTTATTTACCTTATTTTTAATTTTATTAGAATTACGCTTTTGTTTGTGTCATACAATGTAACAGTAATTCTTGGAGAGTAACCGCTCTCGCACTATTAAATCACGCAAGTATACATATCCGAAAAAAAAGTTTTTTTTCGTATATGAATAAATGTATGAATGCACATCTACTTTGCGATGTCGCACTTGGGAAACAGATGCCGCTGAGAATCTCTCATGGCGTTTGGTATGTAAGTTGACAATATCAGGTTTTCTAAGCTTTTGAGGCATTGTGAACAAACACGTTCGTGCACTGATGAGACCAATGTAAGGTCGAAACAGCTGTCTGCACGTTGTTTGTTCGCAATGCCGGCTTAGGGTAGATGTGCATTCATACATTTATTCATATACGAAAAATTTTTTTTTCCTATATTTATACTTGCGTGAAAAAAATTATAGGTTGTCATTTAAAAAAGAGCCGGTGACGCCATAATATTAAAAATAAATGACATAAAAAAGTGAAAATGCGATGAAAAGTTAATAATAAAATTAGTTAATATCGCTTCGGGATTTTTTATAAAAAATGAATATAAACGTTACTTATTTATTCGCACTGTATATTATACACGAAATCAGGTTAGTATAACAGAACGTATATTTAAGTATATTCCCCTGTTATAGTCAAGAGAGAAACTACATGCATGAAATAGCATAACTATGAATTTACACAATGACTTCGGCTATTGTCAAGGCACGAATATACTTGCTCTAAAATTACTAGATACATTTCTCATGCGAAAAGAATCACTTTCCACATCCATACTGTGTTATGTTTTCTAATTGGAGCTGTAATTATTTTTCCAAAGTGCATACAATATAGTGATGGCCAGTAAATAACACAGATAAAAGAGTAATAATATAAAAATATTTATGAATGATAATCTATAAAAAAAGAATTTTTCATACTATATGGGCTTTTGAAAACAATAATACACTTGATATTTTACAAAACGCTAATGCATGTCTGTAATTATAACAGTGGTGTGCGACTTGACTCTATCTACATGTATGAAATCAGAGGCCGGCAGACTTTTTTTTATATATCTTTTGATATATAAGAGATACGGTTCTGATGTATTAGAATGATGTTCAGCACAAATCTAGAACTACATGGAACAACCGTCAATTTCAATTTTCAAAAACAAGGGGCTAACTTCACACTTTTGGATACAGTTTTTTTGCATTATCTTTTAATATATAAGAGATACGGTTCTGATGTATTAAAATAATGTTTAGAACAAATCTAGAACAACCAAGAACAACTGTCAAAATTTTAATTTTTGCAAAAACTGGGTCTGACTTCATAATTTTGGAAAAATCCCCATTTTCTCGTCCGATTTTGATTTTTTTCTTTGAGGTACTTTGGAATAATTTAGAACAAACCTAGAGCAACCTAGAACAATCGTCAGAATTACAATTTTCAAGAAAAGGGGGCTGGCAAAAACTCGTTTTTTCCGATTATCACGACCAATTTTGAATTTTCTTCGAGAATACAATTTAGAACAATTTCGAACAATTTAGAACAATTTAGAACAATTTAGAACAACCTGGAACAACCGTCAGATTTCCGATATTCGAAAAAATTGGGACTAACTTCACACACTCGTGAACATTTTTTATAGCATGGAAATTGGTCAAATTTATTATTTGAGTTTCAAGCAATGAAAATTTTCGATATGGAGGGAAGTATGTCGTTACGATAGAATACATTTCACATATGAGTACTGTAATTTTAAATTGAAATCGTTGAGATATCCTACGACGTCTGTGGCAAATGCTTATTTCCATAGTCATTCACTGTTCAATAATTAAAGCGATTTAAAAAATATCTATGACTATTCTCAGTTCGAAGAATTTCAGCAAAGCTCTCCTATTGCTGTGCCATCAGATGACAGATTGAAATATTTGCCACAAAGAGTCTGCTGGTGAATAATGCAATACTTTTAAAATATATCCAACTAATTCTTTCCCCGTTCCACACATATTTTTCCACTACTGATTCTATTGTATTTTGTGTTTTCTCGACTTCCTTCAAGATATCGTCACCACGTAGACTACTCATAGAAGCTAATTCTTCAATCACCTCAAATTCAGCATTGACTCCTCAAATAAACATCAGTTGTTCAGTATCAGTCTCTTCAAGCGCCAACGGAAACCATTTGAAATTTTTTGCCTTATTAATAAATGTCGTAAAAATAAAAACAATAGATATTTTGAAATAATTAAGGAGTCATCTATTGATCTATTCCATTTGTACAGTGAAAATTAAAACTGCAAATCCTTTAAAGAAAACATTCATAATTTTTGTTTATTGGACAAGATATTGTTGCTTGAGTCCGTGTTTAATTGTATGTAGGTATATGTAAATGCCAAAGACATTCACCCAAAAATTTAGTCGAACGAAATCATTTAATTAAGATAATTTTCACAATTTTTTAATAAAAGAGCCAATAATTATGAAATGAAGGTCGAATAGCGACACATAATCAGCGTTATCAATCTCTGTACCGCCAAGGTTATTGTACCTATATATAATGAGAGAAAGAAAGCGAACTAACTAATCATGTCATCTGAAGAATTACAAAACCATAGTTGTGTATAGTGTCTCTAAGGTGTATAAACTGTCTGTGACACTGATTGTACCGAGCTGAATAAATTGCAAGAAATCAACATTGCAAAATCTACATTGTTTTGAAATAGGAATTGCACGATAAAAAAAATACATATACCTACATGGTGGGTGTTCCATCACACAAGTAATTGTACGTGTTAGGTCTTGCAAAGCTACTAAGAAAGTAATATAATATTGAATCATTTATGATGGTATAGATTAATAAAAAATTGGATATCATTTGTTGTTGTTAGATCATGGCAGTTTTTCGTAAAGCTGATGAAAGAAAATGTTGCGCTGTGTCTAATTTTTATTTTTAATATCGGGTGTTCAGAAAAATGTTAAGTCGAGTAGGCAGGCGCGGAACCAGAAAAAAATGAGAGAGGGAACAAAGTCGTGTTGCTAATTATGTGACTTTATATCGAATGTTGTTTTCATGTGTTGCTTACAATTAGTTGGTAGATAGGAAAATTTAAATTGCTTGTTTGTAACTTAACAGCAGACAATAGTTCTAAAATAATGGATCAACTTTAGATTTTGATTTTGGTGTAAAGGAAAAGGAAACAAAAAGATAAGTAAATATAAAATAAGATCAAAATGGATAGTTTTTATTCTTTGTCATGGAAACACATTTTACGAAAATAACAACATTCTTTGCGGAGCCCACTTGTTGGGATTTTATCAGCTCGGATTGGCATTGAACACTTTAAATAAAATGTAATTGTAATTTTCGAACGTGCTTTTTCCAATTAAATCTGCAATCTCGTCAGGATTTACTTCCATTTCTTTGGTTATATCACAGCCGTCTTTACTTACAAGCCGTGAAGTTAAAATTGGCAACACCGCCTAGTTGCCTTCAAGTGGGTCTACTCGTGGACTTGAGCAGGCGCTGAAAGTGAAATAGATTAACCGTGTACCTAATCTAAAATAGGTTTTTTGGTAGTTAATTATGTCTTTAAATTTAGGTAGGTAGGTATGTGATGAAGAAAGGATGTATAAAAGGGAAACGTATAAAAAACATTATTAATATTTAAACATTTTTAATATTATTCAAAGTGGTAATTTTCTCGTTTGACCACTTTTTTCATGGTGACATACACTATTTTTATTTTTGCTATAATTATTTAGCACTATATTGCTCATTGGTGTTCCACATTCACATACAACACTAAAATCAATATAAAAGTTATCAGACTTTATACACTTTTAATTGCTAATGAGGTTAATATCTTTGATGATTATTTTTGCTCAAGAATTGTTTTTCAATTTTTATATTTTTTGTTATAAAAGCAAATATAGCACATAAGTGAAAATACACATAACCTACTTCATCAGTTGCTGCACTAAGTCCGCCTCTCTGCAGATAACCAAAATCACCATCACCAAACAAAGCACCATTACTTTTCACTGCCAAATTTGTACAATTCACACACTTAATTTTCATTTCAATTGAATGAACAGCATAACCACTATGTATGCTTGTAATATTCAACGTTTATACATAAATAACTGCAAAAACTACCTAGATATATCTTGCTAACAAATTTTGTAACTGAGACCAACGAGTCAACTTATGGGATTCAGGTAACACCTACATAAGATTATTTGATGCTAATTCGGTATTATTAACGTAATCTGTAACTATACACTATTTAGTAATAACGATACATGAAACCATTTTTACACTTTCACCTTCTTTCTCTTTATATGACTCAAATCGTTGTATTTCACCTTCATCAAAATGTTTACAGCAAACCACTGAATTCCCTGTGGGAACGAAATTTTCTCTATTAATTGCTCGTAAACACTTTTTACGTAATTAATTTTCCTTTGAAAATGAAAAGGTTGTTTGTAGATCTTCCTGTTCAAGTGTATGTTGTAGTTCGATTTACACAATGAGAAACAGCACAATCATGGCATCTAAAACATCACACAGTTGTAAGAAAAATGAACAAAACTAGTATATGTATATTGTTCTTACCTTCTCCAAATGTATTTGTTAATCAAACTTATAAACAGCAAACAAATGATTACAAAGAACGTGTTGACACTTTGAGGTTATCTTTAATACTGTTATCGGCCACATTTACGAAAATATGAATTATTTACGCATAGGTACTTCCCGAGATTGATTTTAACTTTGTAAATACTTCTTCTCAAATGTTTTTGATTCAAACTCACATAAACTTTAGCTAATAAACGTGACATGCATATCATATGCACATGGTCTCGTGAAAATTACATAGAATGAGACCCACACGCGCAGTTGCCAGATCTCCAACTTCATGGCTTGTTTGTAGAGACGGCTGTGGTTATATTCATCATACTTAGCCCATTCAAACGCTCCTGACCCATAGTCGATCTCAAGAACGACTTAATTCTTTTCAAAGTACTGAAAGATCTTTCCGCAGTGGATGTTGTCCCTGGCAATACAGAATGAATTTTCATAATGCTTTGTATATTAGGAAACATTGAAGCCAATTTGAAGAATTATCAACCTAATGCGAATATTTTATCCTTAGTTCCCTTCTATTAATGAAACTCTCCAGAAAGGGCTGTACGTGGAGAAACTAAGTCAGATAAATAATTTTGAGCGGTTGCAAAGATGTCTCCATCAAGAAGATTAGATTCAAAATAAAATTTTCGAACTACTTGCTGAAGCTGCTACCCTAATATAGTATGATTTTGCTTATCAAAGCGAACACTTAGTTCGAAAATAAGAAAATCCAGGCAGGGTGAATATATATTTACTCGAAAAAAGCCCACAGAATCAGTCATGTGAGCATTAACACGATTTTGTTGTTTTCTTTTAACTTTGCAATGACCCTAGCAGTTTGAAAGGGTGTGAGATATCGCGGCATATTAGTTTTTATAATTCAAGGAAAGTGTCAATCAAATAATGACATTTAGATCACAGAATAAACAAACCAGACCAGCAACTACTTGACAGAAAAATATCCAATACCTTCCATCCTTGTCGCACCTGAATGAACGGGTACAAAGATGGCGCTAGCAGCATATTGGCGCGAAATTTGAAATGAGCTGGTTTTCAGAATATGTGTATTTAGTAAGTTATTAATGTAATATAAAAATCTCATACCTTCAAGTTTTACATTAAAAAAATACGAATACTTAGATTTTATTATTGATAGAAATCTCTGTTTATTAAATTTACACTATATAATACATGAAATTACTCTAACGCAATATATTCTAATGAGTTTATATTACATCACAGTTCACTAATTTTCACTCTGTACTTATTTAATCATAAACTTGCGATAAATATTAACTTATACTTAATATGATTTACAGCGAGAAAGAATTGCAATGATACGTCAACTTTAAAATAGTGTTTGGAATGACATATGACATTGATTGAAGGAATACTATATATTCCTTCAATCAACGATATAACCACAACATAACAAAAAATTTCAAATGACGCTAACGCCATCTCATCTCCCGTTCAGTTAATATGACAAAGATGGTAGAGGATTGATATTTTTATTTGCTAAACAAGGAGGCGTAATTTGGATAAAATTTGGGATTTAGTTACCAGTCTAGTTTGTTTAGTCTGTGATTTAGATGCTCCTATGATTTAAAGCATTAAGACGGGCGTTTACCAACAAATAGAAACTTATGCAACTTATATTACTCGCGGGACGGGTAGACGCAAGGGAGTGTGAGTAAGTAGAGGTAGACGATATTCGGTCCTGTCACAGCGCTTCGGTTTTATTCACAGATTCTGTCATAGATAAAGGAATACTATAGATTGGAAACATAATGTATAAAGAATCAATACTTACGGAACTGTTGATGTTGTTGATGTTTTATAATAAGCCAATTTTCGCTTGCCCATAACTGTTATATTATTATACTCTCGAATATTATAGGTATATATGACATTTAAATGCGAGTGACAGTTTGTAATTAAACTGTCACTCGCATTTAAGTCTGCAATAGCCGACCGATTCCGATAGATTTTCATCTTCGCTAGGACCGATAGAGATACCGTAAAGTGGGGATAGATGGCGCGATTAACTTGCAAAAACCTCGTGTAAAATATGCGTGACAATGTTTACTGTTTAATGTTTTTTATCTTTAAAAATAATTACATAAAATTGATTTTTTCTTTATATCGTACATCAAATGTGCAGCTGGCGCGTAGAGGTCGTTCTTTTTCTTTTGTGTACTAGCCTTAGTTAGTAGACATTAATCAAATTCATGCATTTTTGTGGTTATTTCTAAAACACATAACTTTCTTAAGAAAATAAATTAGTACAAAAACTGACCTTGACATTATAAATTTATGCCTTTTGCATCACTAACCCAAATTTGAGATTCTAAAATTATAAAATCAGTTTAAAAAACGCGAATCGGCGATGCCTTAATTTTCGATAGGTAAACGCCCCTCTTAAGTGCATAGCGAAAGAAAATCGTGCACTTTTGGGCGCCCGCGTGTGTACTTATATGATACTTGTCTAATCCGTAATTAAACCTAGTGATATAACACTGTTTATACAGTATTAATTTGATGCAATATAATATATAATATTTAAATTAAAATTAGAGTAAATACCATTGTAATTAAGTACGTACCGTACCTACCTAAATACAATACCATGAGCCGCGTAAATCCTTCAAATGCTTCGCACAGTAAAGTAATTCGTTCTTCTCATAGGCTCGCAGTAGGTTAACAGAGGCTTAGTGAAATGGTAAATGCATAAAGTACGACTTCCCGTCTCTGGTTAATTAACTGTAGAAAAATGCCGGTGATACATTGCCATTGTTTAAATATAGTCTAACTCGCTCCTAACTTTTTATAATTCTCTCCACTGCACCGCTTCGTAATTTCAATAGTTCATTTTCCGGGTGTAGTATGAAATCCGGGTGGGTGTGTTTAAACAATGAATACGTCATACGTGTTGTGTCAATGAAATAATAGAAAGACATATGGATAAATGATGTTAAAAACTGTATAATTGTGTAAATAAAGAACTAAGGGAGATAAATTTAGATAGTAATTATTTAAATATTTTAACATTTGTAAAATCTAATTTTTTATATAACTGTAGTTTTGGTATATGAATGATACTGTTGATCCAAAGACGGTGAAATACTGCAATGTTGGGTAAAGCGATTACTAATTAAATATAACAAATTAAAACGGCAATTTGTTTGCAAGAATTAAATTTTATGAACAATGTAAACTTATTTCGTATACTGACTATAAGTTGATATAGAAAAATGTGTTGGTTGCCAAAAAGAATGATATGTCGGCTATAATAGGCATGGTTTAACATTTTATTTTATTTTTTAATTTTTAAATGCAGATGTTCACATTTAGAAGAGTTCTGATAAGGAAGAAGTGGTTTTTAAAAAAAAATCTCTCTTTCTTCCTTTTTCTCTCCCTAAAGCCTACAGGTGTCAATCCCACCCTATATATTTACGAGTATAATCGCCTTATTGAGATCTGATTAGAGTTTTAGTGAAATCAATGGACCGAAACTAGTAGTTCACTTCAGTGAAAAAAAAAACGAATGTTACCAATATTTTTTTTAAGAAGAATAGTATTATTTAGACTAATAATATTACAATAAAAACCTATTATTAATATGTTCATATTTTCATATTTTAAACGAGAGTTGAACGCTCCTCCCTTAAGGAAAACGACAAACTCCACAAAGTGACTCAATTCACAATTCCTCCTGTTTATGCGGTTGCCACGACAACGACACGTAGGTCTTATGCGAGAGGAAATCGCATTACGCCTTCCCAGTGAAGCAAGACGGTACGCTGCTTCGCTCGTTTGTGTCTGACATTCGTTCGGTCTGTGTCTGTTATGTATCTCTATCTCTAGGCGTGTTTTACATTGTCGTGTAAAGTGACATTACCACTGTACGATCCCGTGCGTGTTTTATTGGAAAACCCTTTTTCGTTGTGGTATGAAGAAGATAAAAAAGACTTTTTAATAAGTGAAAAACGTGTCCCAGATTTGGCTGTTTGGTAAAGTAGCAAAATGGAAAGACAAAGCGTGCATGCGAAAATTTAAAACATCGTGGTATAATCATAATTTTTCTAAGAAGGCAGGAGGAGATTTACCTGTTATTGAACTCACGAGCCGTCCCTGTAGTCTAGTTTAATCTAAAAATCAAATTTGGATAATTGTGGACAGCGTGGATAAATACTTACTTAATACGCAAAATAAATTCTAGTTCTGGATATGACTCCATACAAGTTTAAAATAGGCACGTTTTAGTTAATAAAATTAAATAAAACTGAAATGTATTCGAATCGCGACTAAACTCCAAAAACATATCAGTGGAAAATATTGATGTAGTGTTTAGTTAAACAACAGAATGACTGTCGGTTCTATTGTAGCAACCGTTTAAATGGTGCGATATCCAGTTAAATACAGGACCATTTTCAATTTTTTTAGTTCTGTGAATGATAAGTGTGATCACTATAGACCGGACACTAGAGGACGATTACTCATCGCCCATGGGCGCACTATTGAAATGTTGTAATTTTAAAGAGGTTTTAATTTTATATATATAATTGGATAACAAGTGGGTAGTGATCTATATGTTCATTTTGTAGTTCAAGTCGAGTAAAGGAGTATTAATATTTACTAGCAATACTTTCTCAAACTTCTCTTCTGTAAGATTTGTTCTCTTTGAATGAAGTACATCCATGTATGGATGCATACTGGAAATATTCTTTTATTTTAGCATATTTGGCAGTTTGATTTTGTGTCATTGTCCCCATATACAATTATATGTGCGTTATATGGAATAGTTGGATGTAGTGCACCAGTTTCAACATTTACCACATACCTATCTATAGGTACTGATTTGAAAGATATCTTCTAATGCATTCTACTGCGTTCGTGAAGCAGTTAGAAACATGATGTTTGCGTAAGAAGAATTATCTGAAACATTTCGACCAGTATATTTTTGGAGAAATGTTTTCAAAGTGTGATTGTCAAGTT
Organism: Amphimallon solstitiale; assembly: GCA_963170755.1. Taxonomy (NCBI): domain Eukaryota; kingdom Metazoa; phylum Arthropoda; class Insecta; order Coleoptera; family Scarabaeidae; genus Amphimallon; species Amphimallon solstitiale. Next base: position 85,524,345 of record OY720681.1, on the reverse strand, counting down.
TACTTAATGTGATATTAGCTGCCATTAAAGCTTTGTTAAAATTGTCAGCTTCGAACGGGTCCAATTCTGTGTATGTTTTAGCGATGTCAAATGATGTATGTATTTCGTATTCACTGACAATAGAGGGCATACAATCAGTATGACCCTTAATTTAATTCGTCATTGTTTCACGATGCCGTTCTCGACGTTCTTCCATATCATAGTAACATAAACAATGTTCTAGATCTAAATAAATGATAACTAAAAATGTATGTTATTGAAAAATTAAAAAAACCTCACGCTTCTACCTACGCCCATGAAGAAAGGAATTTAAGAATAAAATCGTCTTTTCTGCTGGCTGTTTTCGCGACAACAACACATGTTGCAGTTCATCATATGAATATTGCTGTTCAGTAACTGCATGATGTAATACACTATTTCTTTTTTCTGTCGTAATTTCGGCCTGGTACGTCCGGTCTATAGTGATATTTTTGTGACTCTGCTACTGTAGTGTCACGTTGTTGCGTTGCCAGAGACCTCTTCTATGTACTTGCAACGATTCCAGAAGTACTCTGAAACGCTTGACCATTCGATTAACATTAGAAATTATTTTTCATTTACTTATAATCTGCATTGCAAATTGCAAGTCTCGTATTTAATTTAATAAACGAGCAAAGTAATTTATGTTTTCATTAATGGAGCGATATGCCATTGAATAATTTAATTATTTCTTTAGACAAACATTGAATAATTACTATTAAGAAAGTAAATGTCATTGTGAAGAATTTCAACAATGACTTAGCTAAAGTCAAGGTCGTTATGTAATCTAGTAATACCACTAAATGCCCACGATGTATAAGCAAGCGGCTGCTGGGTAATAATAATACACACAAAGAAGTGTAACGTAATTATTAGTGGTGAAAGATTGGTTATTGTTTGACGTTGCAAGCGCAAGCGATCTAAATAGATTAAATATCTATTTGTCCCACAAATTTATACTTTAAAATTTACGGCCTGAATTATAGTGTCAGAGGTTAAGAGTTTACTGTTTTAAATGTCGACAGATGGAAAAATATCCAAACATATTTCATTACAGGACATTTGTAGATATAAACAACGGAATTAGATTTAAAGTTTTTCTATTATAGCTAAGACGTTCATGTATGTTGAAATATATACGAATGTTTACATGAGAATTTTCGCAATATATGTTTTACATACATATATTGCGAAAATTCTCAACACTTTCCTTAGTAGTTCGTTCTGCGCATTTGACCCCTATTATAAATCTTCAGAGTACGCTCTGGTTTTGCAATATAAGTCAACTTGATTTGCTTGCCGCCTAGTCTGCCTAAAGAGATACAGTGGGTCGCCAATTACTTTCTAAAAAAAAAACCTTAACAAAGACGATTTTGAAATTATCTAGTCGTGAGCTGGCATCTTATTAGCATAATTCGAGGATATGTTGCTGAAAGAAACATGATTTACGGCTTGTGAAATAGTAAGTTCTAGCTGGCGCAATAATTGTAGTTGCCACCTTACGATCATACTACAATTATTATGAATCAAATAAAGCTGGAAGTAGCATAGTATTATTATAAATTTGTAGGCGCGGCTTAATCTTGGAAAACATAAAATGAATTGGTATTTTTCTAAAATTATAAATATAGACCGGGACGTACCAGGCCGAAATTACGACGGACAAAAGAAATAATGTATATTACGATACTGAATAGAACTATTTCAGATATGATATGGAATATCGTCGAGAATGGCATCGTGAAACAATGGCGAATTGGATTAAGGGTCATACTGATTGTATGTCCTCCATTGTCAGTGATTCAGAAATTTATTGCAAAGTCTGTAAAATATCGTTACAGAATGCCCAAAAAGGGCGCGTACAACGTCACTCAGCATCGCTAAAACATACACAGAAATTGGACCCGTTGGCAACTGACAATTTTAACGAAGAACTCCGTGAAACTTTAATGGTGGCTAATATCCCATTAAATAAACTTGACAACCATACTTTGAAAACATTTCTCCAAAAATATACTGGTCGAAATGTTTCTGTTGAATCCACCTTCGCAAATATCTTGTGCTTCACGAAACCAGTAGAATGCATTAGAAGACATCATTCAAATTAGTACCCATGGATAGGTGCCGACGAAGCTGTCGGACGCTGTATGGTCAATGTTATAGCTCGTGTACTACATCCAACTATTCCATATAACAGTTGACGCGGAAACAATTGCTAAAGCACATACTCTACACAGAATCTGTGAATATACCAGAGACACCTATCCGGAAGTTGATAAGACTTGTATCCGCTTTTAAAAAGTTTTCAGAAAAACACCATTTAGAGTAGCTCTTTACAGTGAAAAACTTCCATCTTTGTCACTGCCTCCCTCGCCAGTAATAACTAGATGGGTACCATCGTTGGAAGCTACCAGTTTTTATGCAGAGAATTTCGATAGTTTACAAAATTTCGTTACATGTTTAAATGACGATGCTCGAAGTATTTTTGAGTGCAAGGAACTAACACAAATCCCAAATTTAAAAAATCAGTTGTTATTCCTTCAGGAACACTTTGGAAATTTGCCTGAACTAATCACATATTTTGAAAATCGAAATCTCAAATTAAAAAATGGATTCAAGGGATTTCGGATGTGGCCTTCGGCAAAAGTTAGACGCAGTTTTTAATAGAAATCTCGACTTAATAACATTGCGACAATTGTGTATGGGGACAATGACACAAAATCTGACTGCTAAATACGCTAAAATAATAACCAGTTGCGATATAGAACGGACGTTTTCTATCTGCATGGATGTACTTCATTCAAAGAGAACAAATCTTACAGAAGAGAAACTGGAGAAAGTATTTCTAGTACTAGTAGTAGTTCTACTTGAACTACAAAATGAATCAGTAATAACGTATTTTGTATTTTATAGATCACCACCCACTTGTTATGCAATTATATAAATAACATTAAAAGCTCTTTAAAAATACAACATATCAATAGCACGCCCATGGGCGATGAGTCATCGGCCGTTCGTGTCCGGTCTATAGTTATAAGATTTGAAATAGTGTTCATCACATCATTTTGAATACATGTAAGGTGACCATACGTCCCGAATTTCCCGGAACAGTCGCGAAATTTCTGTCCCGGTCCCGATGTTTTATATTTCGTTTATTGGTCGCGAATTTATATATTTGACCTACGTAGTACGACATACCACCTCCATCACAATAACAATAATAATAAAATAATTTATTTGTAAAAAAAATATAGCGTCCTGAATTTCGAACTTCGTAATCTGGTCACCTTAATACATGTGTAGGTATATTTTTCCTTAAATATTTTATTAAATAAAAAGATTGACACAGGCTACACCATAGGTTACTTACTATCCATAACATTATGGAGAGTTGTATAAATAATTGTAAATTCAAATCTATTAAGTAAGTTATGAAATTGGTATGGTAATTTTTTACATTTATTTAAAATTAATGATTTTAGAATTCTACAAATCCAATATTTCAATATAGTTACAATATTAATGGCATGAACAGTTTTAAATAGGATATTAACTATGGTAATAAAAAATATAATAGTTAGACGACTGGGACAGAAAAAACAAAAATATGGAGACGCCGGTATATAATGATTTCTTCAGAGAAGAAAATATTGCATCAATTGTGGTACAATACATATTTAAAGTGATATTAGTTAAAACATATTACATACTTTATAATCTTCTGACATCCAAATAATAAGCGTAACCACATTGCAAGAGATAAGCAACGAAGGAGAATCTAAATGTTGTTTGGCAGATTTTGAATGTACAGGATGCTGTTTCATTTAGTTTTTTGGTTCATATTAGCAAGAGAATCGTTGAAACTTTTTTCGTCGTGTTTGTATCGATCCTATTGCTAATGTCGGTGAAAAAATATTTTGAAATATTTTTTAAAATGTCTTTTATATTTTGTTGTAGCTTGTACCGTGTAATTAGTGGTTAACATTTCAGAAATAAATGAAATTGCACAAGCAACAACATGAAACAATTGAGAATTGAACAGCCTTATAAGTAACACACTTGCAAAGTTTTTACCATAAAATTTCAACACACATTTCTCAGTCTTTGTCATTACATTGGAACGTTGTATGTATATGTAACGGATTGCTCTCTTGTCATAAATTGTCAAGTAGAAGAAAAGTGCAATGTGAATGAAAGAAATTTTACGCTCACACACACACTCATACATTCGTATACAAACGCAATATAAATCATAAATGGCGTTTGGTCATTCCGAAATTAGTGGGGAAAGGGAACAGTGTGCGATACAGTGTAGCTCTAGCAGCGTGGGAAAGGTGCTAAGGTGAGACATGGATGGGCGGCATCTCGCCCTGCAGCGACAACGTTCTCTCCACGGCTACCACCAACAGGAGAATTCTTTTCGTTGAATTTATAAACTAGTTAGGTGTATTATATACCAGCACAGTATAATAAATACACTTTGTTAAGAATTCGATTGTGGTTCCAGAATACAATGAAACATTTTAAATTTTACATTTCAAGAATGTTTGGTTAAGTTATACCTATAATAATAATAAAATAAATTCATGTAGATATGTGTCATAAGAAGATACGTATTTGATATTCCTTTAAGAATCCTATCGCATATTTATGTGATAAATGAAGTTAGCTCGTGCGTAGATTTATTTTCATGTACATACATTGAAGAGTGACAAACTAAATTTTTTCCCAAGTGAACTGAAATGCAACAATAATAATAATGACAAGAAATTGTATTGAACTCTAAAACTATTAACATAGTCTGAAAACAATGAACACAGTATGTACTTTAAAATATAAATCTTTATCTTTTTTATTTGACAACTGGCAATTCTTTCTTTTAGCTGGATTTCATGGAAATTAATGTAGTTTTCCTCTCTAAGTTAACACCACGCTGTCCAGAACATAGAGATGGCTTTGGAAAATGGCTTTTCTTCTACTTATTGTTTAGTACATCTTGAAGCCGTATGCCGTATGTAACCATCTTTATGGACGACTAAACAATAAACTACTATAATAGTCTTTTGAAGCAAAGAAATTTAAAGCATCTCTCAAAGCAGACTAGCACAATATCTTTCAAGTAAACACGATCTTCGAAATTTTTCAGTTTGTATTTTGATGCATGTATAATATGTAAAACCGATTTTGTGTCATATCAAGTATGCTTATTTTTGATGAATTTCCTTGTTTAACAACGTTGATTAAATCGCGTCCTGACACCGAATTGGAACATTAGTCAGATCAGTATTAGATGATATCAGTTGTTACTTACTTCCAATTACAATTATTACACCAATAACTACAAATGTTTACACCACCACACCACATACCAGATATTTTTTTAAACCTGCGCATAGGGTGAATAAATGTATGTTGGAAGCAGGACTTAGTAAAATTATCTTAACTGCTGAAGATGCGACACTTTTCCTTAATGATCCGAAGATCTAAACTAAAGTGCTTAGTAGAAAAGTCCCGTCTGCCCCGCAAAATTTAGGTAGGACATTATGTCCAAGCATTCATCACATACGACTTTTCTAGGAAGCCAATTTTGCACTTGGGACAAAACATTTAGACATGTTTTCCCACGCTAATAACGCAAATAGGACATTTGTGCTTCGTAGAGAGCTGTAGAAATTGTACGTGAATCCTTAGAACTCAAACACTGAAAATCGACTGTTTTGCAGATAGGACCTTCTGTTTAAGGACGGTAGTATAGCGGTGTTTTTAAATATGTTTGTGTAAAGTGTATATATAGCACCATTATATTGATTCAGCTTTATAGGAATCAATTTTTCTAGGATCAAAGTCATATGTTATACTTGGTCTGGTCTATATTAAACTGTTAGGGTTCTTGTTATACAAAAAATTCAAAATTAATGTAAATCATTAACGATAAATAGTATTATATTTTATACCTTCTTCATGTACCTGTATCAATAAATAAATAAATATAAATAGGGTAATTTAGTATTAAGTTGTCTACTAGAAAATTTCCGCTCGCACCAGCTCCACAACATGTTCAGAGTGAGCGTATATCATGTGAATTCGGTTACTGAACAGTTACGCAACTGTTGTGTCTGCTGAATGCGACCATTGTGTGACATGACTGCAGTTCGCAAATATTTGAGGTTTGGATTCGAGCTTTTAAAGGAGCTTACCCAGAGGTGCCGACTAACTGCCGTGAGGTAGGACGTAAGGGGGTGGCGCGATATACGTCAATGTAATTTCTTGACTTTACAAGGTTTCGTTAAAACAATAGTACCGCTTTTATTTACGAAACATCAAAACAAAATTTAAAACACACATATAAACAAAGCCTCAATTCATGCTCGACTGGAATTAGTTTTTAAAATGAAGTTTCTGAAACTGTGTTATGATGTTGTAAATTTTTCCAACTTTGAGAGTGAAATAAAGGAGTACATAATTTGAATTATAAGAAAGTACTCCTAACGAAGTCTTAATTAATCCTTTGTATTCAACTTAATGCAAAAACATAATACGAAAAACAAAAATTTCTGCTCTTTGTTTTATCTTAACGAATACCTTACATCAGCGGATTGTACATTAGCGCATATGGCGAAACTCCCTTACGTCCTACCTCACGGCAGTTAGTCGGCATCTCTGCGTTAGTCCCCTTAAATGAAAATGTCCTTAAAATGTCGATATTCTAATAGAAAAGTATTAAATTCATTAACAGTAGATGTATCGGGCAATTAAACATAAATTGGAGCTATTGTTTTTCTTTCTTCTGAGCTGTCTACGAGCGGACCACTTTACGAAAAAGCGCATCTGTTGTTATTCTAATATCACCAAAAGAAATTAATACAAAAGACAAAAAATGCCGCTAAAAATATAAAAAGAAATAATTCAAGTGTAATTTAGTTTCACGATAGCAGTTCTGATTATATGAACTATAACTACCTGCGTCTTCCGTGCTTCGTATTGAATGTAGGTAATCCTTGATTCATAAATATGCATGCTTGTTCGGATGTATTTATGTACGAAGCAAATAAAATATTTATTATCATGCTTACGGTTTACTTTCATACATGCGGTTTTTGATATCATTTTATTAACTGTAAAAGCAGTTAAGTTATTTATGTGGGAAATGTATAGATATTATACACTTTCTTATGTTGCGGCCGTTATACAGTGCAGCGCACTGAAAATATGCCAAACTAAACATGTATGGAAGCAGGGTAGAAATGCCGAGTGTTCTAATGTTAGGGTAGGTAATTCTGAACTTGCAAACCTTAAACCTAAAATGTGTAATAGGAGGATTACACAAAAATCTATAGTTAGATTTTAAGAGGAGATTCAAAGTATTATTAGATTTTTAGTCAGATCGATAGACCGGAAGTAGCAGTACCTCCGGGGAAGAAATTTAACAATATTTCGTCAACCGTTTAGACAAATTTCTAATATACAGTGGGTCTCCGGATGGATTGAACAATAGGGAATTTTTTTTTATTTGGGCCTTTACCCAAAAATGTCATTCCTTGTAAAATATTTGCCTGTCTCAAAACCACCAATTCTGAAACAATAATCTAAATATTATTTTTAGCAGTTGAGAAAATTACAATAACACACAAAAATTTAAGCAATAAAGTTTCATGGTTTTGGTTTAATCATATTATCTTGTTATCTTTCATGACAACCTAATATGTAACTCAAGTTACTTGGCATCTGTCATTTTCATTACGTATTTGTGAATCTCTAATGAGACTTACTTAACAGTAATGCTAACTTTAGAACAAAAAGTTTGTCTCGTTCAATGTTTTGGAACTTGGTGAGGTTTCGTATAACTTTGCAATTCAAAAATTTCAACAAAAATTTATTAATATTTACGTTTGCGTTAATGCATTACGAAATTTGATAGAAAAATTTGAAAGAACAGGTAGTGTACACGACATCAAGAAAAGAAAAAGGATACACCATGAAGAAGATGCTGCCACAATACTGGCTCCAGATTCTGTAGAAACATATCCGAAATTATCCTTACGATAAAGGTCTGCACAGTTAAATCATTTATTTGGCAAATCATATTTTTAAAGAAAACAAAATTAAACCGTATAAACCGATTTTTGTACATGAATTGAGAAATGGTGATGATGCATTGCGTTTAGATTTTTGCTTATGGGTAGGGAAAATCATTTTGTAAATCGTAATTTCTGCAAAAACATTATTTTTTCGGACGAATCGACATTTACAACCAATGGGATAGTTGCAAAGCAAAACTGTAGATTTTGGTCGAGAGAAAATCCTAATTTCAAAGTTACAAATAGGTATTACAAAAAGGTTAATATGTGGTGTGGTGTTATGTACGGAAAAATCATCGGTCCGTATTTTTTTAATGAAAATGTGAATCAACATACGTATTTGGAGTTGCTTCAAAATTCAACAAATTTTAAAACAAAAAATTACAGAAGCTGTCAATTCTGTCACTGAAGATATGATCCACAATGTTTATAAAGAATTTGTACATAGGCCTGAAAAGTGTGTAGAGATTGGAGGGTACCATTTTGAATAAAATAAAAAAAATCCTTTAATTTAAGTGTGTTTTTGTAATTTTGTAAACTGCTAAAAATAATATTTAGATTATTGTTTCAGAATTGGTGGTTTTGAGACAGGCAAAAATTTTATCAAGAATGACATTTTTGCGTAAAGGCCCTAAAAATTTTTTTCCTATTGTTCAGTCCATCCGAGGACATACTGTATTCAAAAGTAATAAATATAAATAAATACATTCCTACCGAAAGTAGGTTTATTACGCTTTTCGAAAAACAGTTTTTCGCGAATATTCACAAATTAGATTTGGTAACTTAATTTGGAAGAAGCCTCCATAGAAAAAAATTCAAAATTAAAACCGGAACTAACTCTTATTGAATAGCATTTTTGTCTAAAATTTATTATTATTATTATTATTATTATTATTATTATTATTATTATTATTATTATTACACATTTATTAATAGCATGAAAGCGTAATTTGCAACAACAGATTTTTGTTATGTAACTATTGTATACAGATCATTCTTGTCTTGGCTTAATTTGATAATAAATATATATTTTTCATGAAAATTACCTTTTCATGGAGAAGGTAAGGGCAATTTTGAGAGGTAAATTGATCAGTAAGTAGATCAGGGAGTTACCACATAGCCACATCGATCGCCGGCACTCGCGACTTTTCTCATGCGGATAAAAAAACTTGGTATCAAGGTATCAATTTAATTTTAAACTTGAACATTTCCCGCTGGACATCCCCTTTTACAGTGTTAAATGATGATACATCATAGAGAGATTATATTTGTTGAAGTAAACTGTAGTTTGAGTTAATAGACTCTATGTGATCAATACAGCACGAGCGTTAAAGAACCCCAAGTTCTGGGTCGGCGTGGCGGCGAAGAGAAAAAGCTCTTTTGCAATTCTAAAAATACGTGCGATCAACGCTGCCGATGCCGCTTGCTTCTCGAGAGCACCGAGTAGAAAGTGTGCAATGCAAGAAATTGCAAAAAAGGCTTGCCATTGCGGGAGCAATTATGCTCTCCGTACATTTTGCTTTTCCTTTGAATTTAACTTTTATTCCTCGAATTAGAAAGTACATCCGGGTGTAATAGTTTAAAATATAATAAATAAACTTGTATTTATGTCTTCTTGATATATAAAAGAAATATTAAAACATGCTCTTGTGCATTTTAATTAGTAGATATGCTTCCGTGAATTCCAATGCCTATTCAAGAAAACTGGAATGAATAAAAGTAGTTCTGGCCGGTCTACTTAGATTAGTATATTTGTATTGTTCATTCACATAATCAATATACCGGGTGACTGTTTAAGCTCGCCCATCGGCCATATCTCGGCAACCGTTTATCGTACAACAAGGCGGAAAAAATCTTGATAGTAAAATGAACCACGGGAATGTTAACAAAAATATTTTTAAGTATCCAAAATGATCGCAAGGGGGTGCAATTCACAAAATCAATTAAAAATTCGATAATTTGTCATTAAATTCTAGGTTAAGATAGATTAAAATTTTTACTAGCAACATTTTCAGACGTTTTTGTACAATTTTCATTTGAGACTTTTTGACCTAAGTCCCATAGGAAGGGAGGGTGGAGGGGGGTATGTCTGCGTACAAAAGTAGATATTATTTCGGTATGCCTCAACGAATTTTAATGTTTCTGGGTTCATTAGATAGAGAATTTTACAAAGAATTGAAGAATATGTAGTACGAAATTACATGTTTTTTCTTTAAAATTTTAAATGGAACGGTATATTTTTAATATCGTAATATTGAAGCACATAAGAAACTAAAGAGGATGATGAAAACCGGAAGTTGCTACCGTTTTTCTTGACTAAGAATATAGTCATACGAAGACAATCCAGAAAAATAAAAAAAATTAAATATAAATTTATTTATTTATTGCGAGTAATAATTTTATTTTAATTTTTAGTGGGTCAACAGGCAGTGTATAGATCGCTTTCACTTGAATTTTCATCATACTCTTCCATAAATGTATTCATTACAATCTTCTCACCGATTTTTTAATTCATTGCATATGTTACGTTAAATGTTTTCAAATGCTCTAACCTACGAGTAAAGAATAGAACAGGAGAGAGCATAACGTGGTGTGGAAATAGGTATTTTTTAGACGGAGTTACCCTTTTCGGTAGGTCAGTTATGTCCGGTTATGTCAAAAATGACATTTTAGTGTTTCTATAATGGTCAATTGTGAGGCTTGTGGTCGTTCTAAAACGGCAAGAACAAAGAATATTAATTTTTCTCTTCATCGGTAAGTTATTTCATTGGCATTCAACATAGGCAATAATAATTTAAAAAGAGGTATTTTAAATAAATTGTCATATATCTGACATGTCTGATTATGTGTTCAGTGTCGTAACATATATATCCAAGTCATTTAATATTTGTCATATTTTTGACGCAGATTTCATTTAAACCCGTTTATAATATATTAAAAAGAAGAAAAGAATTGAAAACATAATACACTCACGATATTTCTTTAATTATTTTTGGACTAACAACCTATTCTAAATGATTATCGAGAACACAGGAAGTGTACATATACCCTCTACAAAATATTTATGCACTCCTAGGCATTGCGGCGGCCATATTTAGTTACCAAATTTGGACAAATATTATTATTAAGGAGACTCTCTCCTGTTCTATTCTTTACTCGTAGGCTCTAACTATTCTTAAATTTCATGGTCTTTTCAGACATTGAAATAAAATAATAACAATAATTATTATTTATTACCCAGCAGATATACATCTAATTATAGAAAAACAGCAACAATAATTTTCATAACTCGTGAAGTAAGTATACAATAACAAGAAGAAAAAACGAAGTGTGGCCACCACACGACTTTCTTATACGTATGAGCGTTTCAAATTATAGAATTTTAAAAAAATTTTTTATACAAAAATTATTCAAAATCTTCTTCTAAGTAGTTCTATTCTCTTAATAAATCTCTATAGAATGCATACTTTGCAAGATATTATTAAAAAAGTGCTCCTCGCTAAGAGTAAAAGTGTTACTTCCGGTCCGAATTTTGAAATTTCATTTATACAAAAAATATTTGAAATCCAACTTTAAATACTTTTGTACTCTTGACAAATATATATATATATATATATATAGAATGGACAATTTACGACATATTGGCAAAAAGTCGCTATTCGATAAGAGTAAAAGTGATACTTTCGGTCCGAATTTTGAAATTTTTTTTTCACAAAAAAGGTATTGAAAATTAAGTTATAAATACTTTTATATTCGTAATGTACCTGCCTAAAGAGCATGACTTGCGAAATATTTGCAAAAAACTGATTTTTTATAAGAGTAAAAGACCTCTTTCCGGTATCAATTTCGAAAAACTTTCATAATAAAATTTTTCTCAAATTTAATTTTGAGTACATGTGAATTCTTTATAAATTTGTTTAAACTTAGTATTTGACAACATATTGGCAAAATTCGATTTTTTCACTGAAGTAAAGTACTACTTCCGGTCTGCCGATTTTACTGAAAATCTAATCAGATCTCAAGAGGGAGATTGTACTAGTAAAAATATAATTTAGAGTAGATACCTATAGCGGTTTGACCACTATCGTGGCCACACACACACACATACACGCTGACACACACAGAGACATTGTTTAAAAACCACTTTTTCGGTATCAGGGGACTTCAAAACGTGGACATCTGCAAAAATCTCGAGGTCGAAAATTTGATCATCGCAATACTTCCTTATACTACGTATAAGAAAGTAATATTAATTTATACCTCACTGCAAAGGCTTGAAGATAGAATAATATAAAAGTAACCTATATTATTATTACATAAAGCATATTAGTATTAATCATTATATACATTTCAAAAATAAAGTGTACCCAGAAAATTTGGATTTTGCATTGGTGAGATGTATAAAAACAGTATGTATAGTATCCATGGTGCTACACATTTTACGTATATCGCAACGTCTCTTGTCATCATAATACATATACAAAACAATAAATATATAAACTCATCTTATTCTTACATTTCTAGTCTACTGAATTTTAGTTGATATCGTTTAACATTGACTTTTTCCCGGAAGACTACTGGGATATTTAATGAGGCTTTCAAAACAATACTACGAACTTTTATTTGATTACGTTTGATTACGTGTTCCACTGACAAAAACGAAAGCACCAGTCTTATAGAAGCGTTCCAATAATAATATTACTAATTTTATCAATATCACCACTGTTGCTGTAATGGAAATAACGAACAGTTTAAATAAATATTCTTTAAATCTAAATGTAACGGTAATGCGGTTGTCGAGATATTTCAAGCCGATTCTAGAAATTAATCTTGCTCGATGTCTAGCTAGAAATACTGGCGAGCTCGTCAAAGGAGTGGCTAAAGTTGAAATATTTGCTTGAATGAAAACAGTTGGAGATTGAATGTAATGAGAGCGGACAAGTGGATCATTTACTAAACGATCTCTGACTATGCAATGAATACAAATACAAATTATCGGAATTCCGTTTGGGTTTTGATGAATGCGATATTGATATAGGAACGTTGCATGTATAGGCGACTAATTAGAGGGAAAAATCTGTTTTAATTTTTAGATTCAACCAATATATATATATATAAGTCTATAATCATATACAGGGTTATTTTTTTAAATCTTGACATAGGCTAACTTCTTTATTTGAAAAGATAGACCTATGGTTCCTGAAGTAAAGTTTTAGGAAATAGTCCAAATAAGAAAAATGTGTGGAAAGCTAAACGCGTTGTTGCCAGATTGGGCGCTATTTCAGAAAAACATATTTTCTTAAATGGCAACACCGCATTTTTTTAACAATTTCTAATACATCTTGAGATTCTAGACCAGGGGTCTCCAAACTTTCCAGCCTTAGGGCCATACTGATTACTCCAGTAAGTTCCGAGGGTCAAAACCATATTATCATTGTTGCCGGTGGTAAAAAGTGAAATAGTCCACTGATGAAAAAAAGTCCGAAAAAGTACGCAACGTTTAAAAAAGGCTGCAAAACGGCAACACTGCATATTATTAATTTTCCTGTCATTATCTGTAATTTCTAGATTAGTCGTAGAGTACGAGCCATGAGGAGTAACGTGACACGACATCTGGTGGACACAAGCGGAAATAGGTAGTACCTTCTATCGCTAACAGATGGCGCTAATAGCACGTACAGAATAATCTCGTTGGTTCGAGAAAGTTCTGGTGTCTTCCACTCACTTCTAGATGGCAGTAATTGGAATATATAAGAAGGCTAGTGGCGCAACCACAAGTCAGTTCCTATGACACTGTTGTGAAATAAAATAGTGCGTACCTCCTTAAAACGTGTTTGTGCGTGTTTAAGTTTAAGACATCTTTGTAACAGTATTTTGATTTGAATTCTTGCTTTTGTGTGTGATTTAGTAGTATGGAAAAGAAGCGAAAAATTGATAGTGAATGCAGAAAATTCAAAGATCAGTGGAACATTCAGTATTTCGTATTTGAGTCCAGTAAGAAGGCGCTATGTTTGATTTGCAATGAAAGCATAGCCGTTCTCAAAGAATATAACATTAAACGTCATTATGAAACAAAACATTTTCAAAATTACTCAAAATATACAGGAAGTTTGCGGACAGAAAAATTCGAAGCTATGAAGCGCGGATTGAAATCGCAGCAATCTTCATTTACAAAACTCAAAACTGAACAAGAGGCTGCAACGCGTGCCAGCTTTCGCGTGGCTCTTGAAATTGCAAAACGTGGAAAACCATTCACCGATGGAGAAATGATCAAAGAATGCATAATTGCAGTAGCCGAAGAAATGTGCCCTGAAAAGGTAAATTTATTAAAAAGTGTCAGTATGTCAGCAAACACTGTGGCTCGAAGGGTAGAAAACATCGCTGAAAATATATCCTCTCGACTGTTCGACAAAAATGGACATGTTGAGTGGTTTTCTTTGGCCTTGGATGAGTCAACGGATGTGTCAGATACTGCTCAGGTGTTGATTTATATTCGAGGAGTAGATAAAAGCTATGAAGTGCATGAAGAACTTCTTGATATGAATAGTATTCATGGCACAACTACTGGTACAGATATTTTTAAAGGAGTTGAAATGGCCATTAATCAAAAGAACCTTCGATGGAAAAACTTGAAATGTATTACAACTGATGGAGGCAAAAACATGAGTGGGAAAGATAAAGGAGTGGTCGCTCTTGTGTCAAAGGCTGTAGAAAATGACGGTGGTTTAAAACCATTAGTCTTACATTGTATCATTCATCAACAGTCTTTGTGCGGAAAATGTTTGGATATGTCTGAAGTTCTGAAACCAGTCATATCAACTGTTAATTTTATTAGATCTTTTGGGCTGAATCACCGACAATTCCGACAATTTATTGAAGAGATTGGAGAAAATGACTTACCTTATCATACTGCCGTACGTTGGCTTAGTTGTGGGAAAGTCCTTCAGCGCTTTTTTGAACTTCGAGCAGTGATCGAAATTTTTTTGAATGAAAAGCATCGCCCTCTTACTGAATTACAAAACAACGCATGGCTGTGGAAGTTAGCATTCTATGTTGATTTGACAAAACATGTGAACGAACTGAATTTGAGATTGCAAGGAGAAAACCAGCATCTTCCTGATTTATACACTAATATCAAATCATTCCGGAAGAAATTGATACTGTTTCAATCACAACTACGAAGTAAATGTTTTTCACATTTTAAAACATGTGAAATATTCAGCCACACTACTGAGACTGAGTTTCCTATCGATTTTGCAATCGAAACTTTGAGTGCTTTGAAAATAAATTTTGATACTCGTTTCTCGGACTTTGATGCCATTGCGAATCAAATTAAGATTTTTCAGAATCCTTTTGATACTGACATTGAAACCCTAGCCCCGGAACTTCAAATGGAAATAATTGATCTACAGTGCAGTGATATAATTAAGAACAAATATCAAAACTCATCTTTGTTGGAATTTTATAAGAGTCTTCCACTGACACAATTTGATAATTTGCATAAATTTGCTCGTGGGCTGTTTTCTGTTTTTGGTGCTACTTATTTGTGTGAGAAGACCTTCTCCAAAATGAAGTACACAAAAAATGTTTACAGATCTAAATTAACTGATGAGCATCTTAAATCTCTTTTAATAATTGGTACAAGTAAAATTAGTCCACAACTACAAACTATTGTCAGTGGAAAATCTCAATTACACAAATCTCATTAGTATTTCATATGTCATTATGCTTGTTATAAGTTATGTTTTTATTTAAAATGTATAAAATGTTAGTTGGATTCATTTCAATAATTTGTTAGTTATTATATACTGAAGTAAAATTTTCTGCATATTATACATGTCTTTACTCATTACAATTCTGTGTTTCTTTATCCAACTTATCCCAAAAACAATAACAATAAGCCTACAACAATGTTATGAGTAGTTAGCCCATGACCATATCAATGTAGATGTCATATTAATAATTATTCAACATAAAATTAGAATACTTCAGTAAACTAAATTTAATTTGCTATAAAAAATATGTTCTCTAAAAGGAGTTTTCAAGTATGCTAGCTCTCCGCGGGCCGGACAAAATCTGTCCGCGGGCCGGATGTGGCCCTCGGGCCGTAGTTTGGAGACCCCTGTTCTAGACAAAGCAAAGAGGATGCAAGTTTTTGATTATAGTGGCGGTTTACGAGCTAATAGTGCCTAAATTTTAATACATTTTCCAACATTAAAGAAATAACATGGAGGCTATGTTTGTCCCTGCTGTCATAACATGACAATAAGTTCTGTGTAATCTCGAATTAAAATGGATTACACCTCAAGAGAAAATTGAATTAATTTTTTTGCATGTTGGTGGTTTAAGTTTACGAAAAGCATGCACTGAATTCCCTGTTAGACATCCTAACAAACCTCGTCCTATTCCAGAATTTTTTGTTTAACTTGAAAGCTACAGGATTCGACAAAAAAGTAAAATACTGCGGTACAAGAAAGTATTCTTTTGGAAGCTGTTGAAAACCCAAATCGATCTACAAATAAGATTGCGCAAGCAGTGGGCTGCTCTCAGATTACTGTTTGGACAACCTTAAATTCAAATAAATTCCATCCCTATAAAATGATGAGTGTACAACAACTTCATGACGATGATTGTGATCGGCGACTGGAATTTTGTGATTGCGTTTTGGAGAAAGAGCGGCCACAACAACATTGTCAAAATTATATCTTATTTAGCGGCGATGCTTCCTTTTATTTAAACGGTTTGGTAAACCGGCAAAATTACAGATATGGTCTGATAATAATCCTTGTTGGGCTGAAGATAGGCGGGGATAGATCAACCCTAAAGTTGATGTTTGGTGTAGCATATTTAACAACAGAGTTATAGGTCCTGTTTTCATAGAAGGGAATTTAACGGGTGCAAGGTACTTGACATTGTTACGAAATCAATTAGAAAACTTTATTGACGAGCTTCCTCTAAACGACAGAAGAATAATGTATTTTCAGCAAGATGGTGAACCACCCCATTTTAGTTTAAAAGTTAGAGCCTATCTTGATGAGCTACCTGAGCGTTGGATTGGAAGAGGAGGACCAGTAGAGTGGCCCCCCAGATCTCCCGATGTCACTCCTTTAGACTTTTTTTCTGGGGACATCTGTTATTCTATATTAATTGATAAATTAAAACTAGCCATACAACCGGAAATTCAAAACATAACCCCTGCATTCAAAAAATTCTTATAGATCTCAATCATGCAATCCATCTAGAAAATGCTGATTTTGGCTTGGTAAATAAAATTGCTGACCCCAATTAAATTAACAGTAAAAGCAAACTATCGACGAGATGCTAGTTTATGCACAGCTGATGCCGCTTTGTAATTTCTTATAAAATAATTGTCTAGCAAAACCTCAGCAGTCGTCAATAAACTGAAAACATCCTTAGTGGAATGTATAAAGCAACGACGAAGACGTGATTTAACCGGTGTTTTGAGTTATTTACAAAATCCCCGAAAAGATGATGAAAATCAGTTATTATCGGATTTGGAATGGCTTGACTTATTTCCAGTTCCCACAGAGGCTGTAGCGAGGAAGCAAATTAAGAGTATTGTTAAAAGACTAAATAGTCGAGATGACACGGAAGAGGAAGAAATATCAGGATCACACACAGTTGACACTAAAAGAAAAGTTAGAGCTGGAAATGAATAAAAGCATGGAATCCCCAGATCCTGAAGTACAAAATGAATCGGGAGTTCGTGGATATCACTTGGAATGAGAATATAAATATCTATTGTCTATTCCTCCAACCAGTGTAGAATTTGAGCGAACGTTTTCAGCTGCTGCTTATGTTGGCAATAAACTACGAAGCAGGCTTGGAAGTCAAACATTGGATGCTTTGATGTTTCTGTGATTGTATAATTCTAAATAGTTCTTTGTATTGTCTTTTTTGTTCCTTATTTTAGAATATAGTGTATTGTGTTGTGCAACAATATTAATAAATAATTGTTAAGAAATCACTTAAGTTTGTTTTTCCATTTGAGCCCAATTAGAATAGAAAGCACATAGTCTAATTCTTGGATCCCGGGATTGTATTGTCGCTTTAAAGGCTGCATTATTTTTAGCAAAAAATTACATAATTCTTTTGAGAGGAGAAAATATATTTTTAAAACTTCGACCATTTAACTAAATAAATGCATTTGCCACTCGAGTATTCAATAATTCATCCATATTTTGTATAAAAATGCTATCGTGTACAATGTAACGTGGAACACACGGTATGTATGATAGGTTTTATAGATTATATGGGCTATTTTAATTTTCGTTTTGACTTTCGATAGGGTACAAAGTGCTCGTGTTCAAAACGATTAATATTATCGAATACGGGTTACTTCCCAAGGGTGGAGAATTCTGGTTTTAAAAACGTATTCGCATGACGTCATAAAATGAACTTGAAAACCGAATTCGAAGGTTTGAGAATAGCGCCCAAGAAAATAAGAGTGTTGCGGTATAACGGGTACGTACAGTACTTCAATGGTTTACTAGCTATAGCCGCCATAGTGTTACGGTATAGAACAAATTATGTTTGCGTATGATATAGTCTCGAGCAATACCGCAAAGGAAACTTGTGCGGCTTTAATAAATAATAAGACGATATTTATCGTTTTCAAACTAAAAAACATTTACCAAGACTCGTCTCGTATCAGAATGAATAATGATGGAACCATAAGACTTTTGTCAAAAAGAAATCTAAGTAGGTAGTACTCGCTTTCTGTAAATGAGGACTTAACTTCAACTAAAACTAGAATTTTTGGGAATATTTTATTACATACCCTTATTTATTATTCGCATATTTCGTATGGGTTGGGTTAGGGATTTCGGGTGTATATTGATGAGTGATGGTGTTGGCACGCAAAAGCTATATTATTTGACGGTACAAATATGTTATTTTTAGCTCTTTGTTGTCTGTGGGAGTAATTAGTGTCAATAACAAAATTGCCAAAAGGAAACTTTGTTCGAATATCTTCATTCTATTTTCATGTAGTACACTGAAACGGGGCAGATTAATCGTATTCCTTTTTTTAGTCAAGTTTAAAATATATAGTTGATCGATCATGCAAATCAAGTATATTTAGTTGTCATATTGCTTCCGGGTAAAAAAATTTCTAGTAAAAGAGCCCAAGACAAAATGCTGGAAATTATTTTGGAGTTTGTAAAATATCCGCAAGGGGGCGTAACAGTCAGGATCAATGTTAAAATGTAGAATTTCTTCATACTTTTACAAATTGAGTGGTATCGAAAATTTTTAAATTTTATTCCATACACATTCTTTAATACTTTTAGTCTTGCACATTTTTTACTATCTAGTGAAATAAAGTGGCGGGGGCAGTTCAAATGTTTCTTTAAAAAAAAACTAGGATTACTCCCGGTTGGCCTAGCCGATTTAAACAATTTTAGTCTCATTTAAAAGACCGTTATTTGCTCTACAAACTGAACTTGTGTTTTAATATCTCGGACTTTGCCGTCGCCGGTAGATGGCGTTAACTAAAATATAAGCAAATATTCGAATTATTTTCAAAAAAGTGAAATAAAATGATATGTTTCTTTTTAGATGAGATAATAAAGAATGAAAGCCTCAATATTTTGGTAAAAAAATCAAATTTGTATGTTTTTTACAACAGGAGATACTGACAAAAATAGATGAAAATGCATGAATTCTTTTGTTTTAATTGTCTTTTTTTACTACATATACATCTATATAATAAATTCTATTTTTTGTTTGTCTTCTTCAGTAAAATTCTAACACGCAGACAAAATAGTAAAAGTTCACAAAAGCGGAAGAAAATTAAAAGGCATTTCTGTAATACCGGTGCAAAATACATAATTATATTAAATTAAAAAAATTTATACCATTTCGTTAGTGCCTGTTTAAGGAACCAAAATTACATGAATGTAATTTTATGCTAAACGTTCGAAAACATGTATAAACAACCGTATGCTTAATGCTTAAAAATATTAAAACAAACTGTAGGAGATAGAGCAAATCTAACAAGGGCCTTAAAAAATATCTCGAAATAAAATTTATTTTATTTTTAACTTAAAATTATCAATGCTTACTTGTGATCTTTCATTATATTTTGGACCGTAGTTCTACAAATGCCCAACTCTCTACTTATGGTTCTGGTCCACACATGTGGACTAAATTGAATATAAATATGCTAATACTTTTATTGCATTTTCTTCGGTTCGGCCAGTAGTTTGGCTTCTATACACCGGAAGCCTACGAAAAACACTGTTTTCCCAAACACAAAAAAGTAAACGAAATCAATCAAAAACTAACAGTAATGTTTGTTATTTTGACAACTCGTCGTTTTAACACAATCAGATTTTTTGTTTTATTTTTTCATAGCTTACTTTTTTATTTTTAATGGTATATTTTTTGGATTAAAATAGGTATTAAAAATAATCTTGCTTTATTTAAACAGGGTCTTTCATAATAGTTGAGCTTCATAAAAAAGGCCAGTAAGACAGGATAATTCATGAATTTTCATCTGTTTTGTCAATATCTCCTGTTCTAAAAAAACATACACATTTGGTTTTTTTACCGAAATGTTGAGGTTTTAACTCTTTATTAACTTATGTAAAAAGAACTTAACTTTTTTGAAAAAAAGCCTAATATTTGCTTACATTTCAGTTAACGCCATCTGCTGGTGACGGCAAAAGTCGGAGATACAATAACATAAGTTCAGATTGTAGAGCAAATAACGCTCTTTTAAAGACCAAACTTGCACAAATCGGCTAGGCCAAACGGGAGTAATCCTAGTTTATTTAAAGAAACATTTGAACTGCCCCCACCACTTTATTTCATTAGATAGTAAAAAATATGCAAGACTAAAAGTATTAAAGAATGTGTAAGGAATAAAATTTAAAAATTTTCAATACCACTCAATTTCTAAAAATATGAAGAAATTCTAAATTTTAACATTAATCCTGACTGTTACGCCCCCTTGTGGATATTTTACAAACTCCTACAGAATTTCCAGCATTTTCTCTTGGGCACTTTTACTTGAATTTTTTTTACCCGGACGCAATATGACTACTGGGGTCTGAGATATAGCCGACGGCCATTCTTAGTTGGCCACCCGGTACGTACAGTTCTGTGCAATAAATTTGCGTACACTTAATATACGCTTATGTAAATATGACTTTTGTTTGAATACCTGTCATGTATGACAAATTGAATTGACGCTATAATTCCATTTGTCAACTTAACTTAAGCCATTTTCACAATGGCAAAATAATGTCAAAATTAGCAATAAGACGTGTACGCCAATTTATTGCACAAAACTGTACAATTCTTTAAATTATTTATTTTATAATACGACATTGTCTATATGATGAAATAGCATTAATAACGTGTAATTATAAATTCACATTAAATTTTAATAAACTTCTATCAATATTTTTCAAAATTAATGATATGAAAATGTATGTTTTCAGATAGGACTGTTTATGTAATAGACATGTTTATAGTATGGGATGATGCTGTTTTTGTCTTCAGATGTCAAGAGAAGCTTCAATTAAGAGTGGACTATGTATAAGTATGTTTGTGTATCATTGCCAACCGATGAAATGCACAAAGGTCAATTCTTTATTTCAGTCAGTGAACGGAATACCTAAATGACATCGATGAAAAGAACATTTTACTTTTTTCCTCTCCATTGATCAGCGGTACTGAAAAGTAATTGTGCGGTAATTAGCAATAATTGAAATTCCAAGCGCAGTGGCCGAGTTCATGAATAATACATTTGACATGCTGGTCTAATGGGTCGTGTGTTTTAATGCACGACTGATTTTGAATTTGATTGTGTATGTTTTCAGTTGCCAGTGGAATTGAACGATTGCATAATGACTATCTTTTGTTTTCAGATTTAATAGCCGCAAACGTGGGAACAAGAAGTCATCTACATCTTCGGCGAAGATTGTAACGTGAGTAAACTTTTTTTATAATTGGTGTTCATTATGGTAGTATTTATACGATATACAAATGTTTAGTTGGCCAATCTATAGTTTTATAAATATAAGCTATCTTTCATAAAACTTATTTCTTATTAATGATATTCCATTATTAAATACCTACATTTGTTGATGTATTTTCTCTTTTTGCACTGGACGTTGCATTTCCTGGTATAAAGTTCTGTTGTAGTGCCCACTTCTGCCTAATGTAATAGTTTTTTTTTGTCACGATTGTCCCAAAAACATAAAACGGAACATCGAAATTAATTATCATGGCCGCTTCCGTGATTTTGCGATAAGTTTTAGAGTGTGACAAATTTGAACTACAAATTAGTGATTTCCTCAAAACACTACCGCTGAGTAATAAGGCGTCGTTGGGGCAACAGCATCCGCTTTTGCAGGATCTGTGCAAAATTGCCTGGTTGATTGAAATACATACCCCCACTGCCGTTCGAGCGACAACCCTGGTGGTGGAAAGACAACAGCTAACGAGCTTGGTTCTTCAGACAACCTCACGACGTGCATTTATCATCAGTTTTTAATTATTGCACTCTGATTTACAACATATCGGAGCGGATTCTGAAAACATCCGCTCAACAGTTTGCAATTCTTGCAATGTTGACAACAACATTACGTTCGTGCGCACTCGGAATAATGGGATAATGCACTGAAAACGATATAATAACGAATACATATCCCCTCCCACTCACAGATTGGTTTACATTTACAACCATAAAACTACATTTAACGACAATCGTTTGACAGCATCTTAACAAAATGCAAGTAATAACTTTGAAGGCCTCGTTCCAAAATCACGTTTATGCACGTTAGGTGGGCTTGCTCGTGGAGGGTAACATATGAGAAAAAATCGGCGGTAATTTGGTTACTGCGGTGTATTGTCGAACCAAATTAAGAGCATTTATTTATTTTTCCTCCAGAAACATCTTTGAAGGTACCTCTTTTAAACTCTGGCACTTTTGCAATTAAAACGGGTACCTTATCACATATATTGTCAATATACATTTTGACCATTTTATCTCTACTTAAATCGCCAAAAACTTTCATCACCAAAACTACTTGATGTAAAAGGTAAATGTTGTCAGGGGCATCTTTTATGAGTGCGAGAGCTTACTTGCTCTCCTGTTAAAACCTGCCATTTTTTAGTTTATATCTCCTCGACATAATTGTAATTTGAAATGTCAGTTTTGATATAAACATGAATTCTTAACATGTCATACGCGTCACCGTTTGAAGAAGATATTACACAAGCTAAATTATGCGCAGGTGTCTGAAAAGGCGTAATATTCTGGACACTAATTGGTGTAACCTGATTGCATATCCAAAATATATAGCATGCGTCTGCTTAGCCTCTTCTTTAAGTGCAAGAACCGACAAGATTAGAACACCAGTGCACGCTTGTCGCTCCTTCGTAATCAGAGCTAAGCCAATACCCTTGTTTATTAATACTATAATTATACAACCTACAGGAAACTGTAAACAGGAGGGCGAAGGGATGGGGTCATACAATGGTATACTCTGTACTCTGATGAAAGCCGATTGTATTCGGTTTCTTCGTAGTCTAGCTTTAACTTTTAGTACAATATATTAGCGGGGAAAATTAATGAAAAATTATGAATGGGCATATCCTACTGCCGAACCCCTCTGGTGGCTACTGTCCCGAACTAACCTTCAGTTGTATATCTATAAAATACATAATCAAAACCAATAATAATGCTTTTCGATTAATTTGTACTTCGTATATGCTACTTAATTTTGTCAGTTACTGACTCTGTTGGCTAGAGTAATTACCATTAAATTGTAAATAGATCTATCCAAATATCTATTGACTACAACAAGGAAAATAAACCTTATAGATGCATAATGTCCTTTTTTTGTTTTGGTGAGAAGTACTAGTTCTCGGATAAGAAATATTTAATTGAATATATTTTCTATAATTTCTCGTTGATATCTCTGCTTTTCTGCGTAAAAAATATTGTCACATTTATTACTGCCTTTCATTTAATTAGTTTCTTTTGCGGTAGGGCATTGAAGTAGTACTTGCACGTTAGTTAGAATTATTCTCTTTTATTTCGATAACTTTACACACGAAATTGAATCAAATTGCCATTAAGAAAGCCTCCAGAAACTGTGACAGTAAAAAAATACAAACACATACAACCTATCTACCGTAACGGGCACTCTCGAAATAAAAAGAAAGTAAACTATGACAGTCTAGCAGATCGCCTGAAGTACAACTTTCCTGCTCCAAGTACGTATGTACGTATGTAATATGTGCAGTACGCGCATTAAAAGACGCCCAAAAGGAAAGCGGCATTTTGCATGAACATTCAAAATTTGGTCGACAATTTTTCTCTTACCATCGTCATTTGAAACATCTTTTTATGCCATTTATTTAGATAATTCGGCAAGCACATGTGTGATTTTATGTAAGAGCATTCACTATACTTTAGAGTATTTTATATAGTTGTCTATATATTCTCCTTTACCTTGATGGAACTATTTATATAATTTTACATATAAATATTTATATATAACAGTTTTCTAAATTATTTTAATTATAGCGATATCTACTCAATATAAACTTTATCATAAGTATTTGAATTTGGAGTCTTATCTTTTGAACAATTTCATTAAGAAACTCTTGTGGAAATAATAACATTTAGCAATCAAATTAGAAAATTATAGAAATTAAATAATACCCTTCTGCACTTGAATTAGTCAAATATTTACGATGTATTCTTTTCGTTTTGACCATTCTCTCTGTATATAAAGTGCGTATTTGTCTCAGCTGCTGCTTTCGCAAAGAAGACATTAGAGCTTCTTAAATGCATCGATTTTTCACCACACTATAAGGCATAGAAATCTCCAACGAATTTCAATATAAATAGGATCATTTTATTCGTCAACAGATATCAACTTATCGACTGAACGTTATCAATTCGAAAGTCACAATATAAAAGATCTAACCACATTCACCCGCTAAGGAAAGGCACAAATAGACTCGCGAAGATTATTCTAACTTACTCTCTATCTCGTAAATAAGGTTCAACTAAAGACAAATCAGGAAAACGTGAAATAAACCATCGGTACACACAAAAATCAAAAATAGCGGAAAAAATCCTGAGATATAGACTCCACACTACCTACAGCGCGCAGCGCAGTGGAAGTATGTTAGAAATGCCTATTATATTGGTACATGTAAAAGAACAACTATATAAAATGCCCTATGTATTTTAATAATTTTTTGTATATATAATAATATAAAATAATTAATTTATTTACCTGATTAGCTCAGTCTTTATCTCAGGTCGATCCGGATAAAAGAGATTTGATAATTTAATAGGTTTTTAGGGCATTATTTGGTATAATTTAAGAAAATACTATTGTATAAGTTTAGATAATATTTGTATTAGAAATCAATAGTGTTCATATTTTAATACAGACATAGGAAAATATTTACACAACAAGACTGATTTTCATAAAAATAAATATATTAACAAATAACATCAATACATTTTTATTATGGCAACATTTAGTGAGACTTATTTATATCATCAATTTTAAGAAACGAGATAACTACATAGGCTTAAAATAACTACTTATAACATATATGTATGTGTATAACACTACTACGCAAATAATAGATCGAAATACAGCATCGACAAACAATTTAGGGATGCTGATGCTTTATGATATTTATAACAATTTATTAAATATATTTGTTTTTCTCAGATTAATATATTTAATTATTTCGTTTCCACCTTAGAACGAATTATTATATTTAGTTCTTTATTTAACATTTATATAACGACAGTTTCTAAATATCTTATTTAAACTTTTCTTCTTTCTTGTACTAAAGATCTTTTTATTGTCGGTGTTCAACTGAATCCTTCCCTTCGACGAACAAGACGTCGATAACTTTCACAAACTGCTATTCGTCGAACAATAGCTTTTTACTGGAAGATATGATTGAACACTTGAACAGTTGAACACTTGGTAAGCGACTTTGTTCAACGAGTTGACCAAGCGGTTAAGGAAAATCGAAGGTTTCAAGATCTTCTTTACACTCTATATTTACTGAATAGTTGAGCTACAGAAAAGTTTGTGCTCGGTGGGTCCCAAAGATGTTGACTGACAACCACAAAACTCACCAAATGGCTGCAGCTTTAGCATTACTTGACCGTTACAATACTGATGGAGAAGATGTTTTGAAATCCATTGTGACAGGTGATGAGACATGAGTTCAATATGACACGCCCGAAACGAAACAACAATCACAACATTGGATGCACACAAATTCTCTAAAGAAACCCAAAAAATTCAAAGGAACATTCAACAACCGCAAGGTTATGGCAACTCTTTTTTGGTAGCAAAAAGGGTGTTGCTTGTAGAGTTTATGCAGCCGGGGACAACTATTACTGTAGATTCTTTTTGTGAAACTTTGCGACGCTTCGGAGACCTATTCAAAACAAAAGAAGAAGCATGCTGATCTCTGGAATTGTTCTGATCCATGACAATGCCCGTCCTCACATGGCTCGTGTACACCAATGGCTCCTTGAGCAATTTCAATTGAACATTTTTGAACACCCACCATATAGTCCCGACCTAGCACCGAGTGACTATCTTTTTCCTGAAATGAAGAAGTGGATTGGGGGGCAGCGCTTCCAAACTGACCAGGAGCTCAAAGAAACCGTCACAACTCACTTCAGATCATTGGCGGCAACATTTTATGAAGATGGTATTGCCAAGCTTCTTCACGGATATGACAAATCGTCAATGTGATTATGTAGAGAAGTAACTTTTATTGTACATATCTTTTGGTAATAAAATCATTTTTTTATATTCCTTTATAGCCTATCGGAGGTTGGAAAAAAGTAGCCCTCGTATTAATATGTTTGAAGTTATAAACGCCTGCCTTTCGGAATCCTTGCGTAATGGGGGAAAACATATATGAATGGTACAGGTCCATAAGGGGCTATGTCACAAATGACTCGTTTTGCGTAAGACTCAATTTAAATTTTGACAACTGGTTTTAAAAAATGGTTTAAATTTTAGAAACTGTATTGATTCCAGGACTTACTCTGGGTATTTACTTAGAACACTAGATGAAATATAAACTTGTATTTGAAGAATAGAACACAACATTAAGAAATTAAGTTTGAAACTACCAAAAATAAATGTCCAAAAGGAGTTAAGTCCATAGAAGTGAATACACACTATTGTATTATAAAATATTTTATAACAATAGATATTCCTAATTTTTGGGAATATTGTCGAAAATTGATTGTGCTTCAACACCGCAGAATTTCTTCAAGTCTTGCAAGCACTTAAACTTTTTGGCGGTGATTGGTATCAGATCTAAAAATATATTTTTAAAAAGGTTAAAAACTCAACAGCATAATATAAATATTGCACCAGAATAGGAGTACAGAGGCAGCACAAAGTCATTTGGCAGTAAAAGAGGTCCCTTACATTTTCTTTTTTTATCCTTCACTATTACTGAGTCCCATGGTCCATTATAGGAATGACTATAATATAGCAGTCTGGAATGATCCTGGCGAATTTCTAGTTCCCGAATCAGACGGGAATAACTGGGCATTTATGTGCATAATCTAAGCTGGTATTAAAAAAATTGGTTCAGGCACGAATGTAGAACTCTTGATTATTTCAACCCAGTCTGACGGAATTTCAGCTTTTTGTCTGGAATTTACTAATCCCATATTTTTGTCTGGTTCCATGTAGGAATGGGAAAAGTAACTTTGACGTAATCCAGTCGCCTTTCATTGTGAACAACATAACGCAGAAAGTGTAGTTCATATTTTGCCCTCCGCATGAGTCGCAAAAAATTTCAAGAGTTCCATAAAAAATTATGCAGCATGGAAAACACATCGTCGCTTCCTTTTTTTACCAATAGTCTCCGGGGAAAATATAAAATACACTTTTAGCTGTAGACAGATTGTGTATATTAAAAGCATAAACGTTCAACTGACTCTTGTAATAAACATCGTTTGTTGTTATGTTTGGAAAACTAAGGTTTTTGCCAAAATCTATACAAATCGCTTCTACAGTCTTAGAAGTTCAGCTCCTTTGCTTTGCAGCTCTTTTTCTGTTGTAGAATACCGCAGCCTTTCTCTTGTGCAAATCATTTTGTATTGTCAACTGATTCTCATTTTGTAAACGTTCTTTTTCATCAATACTAGGGCTTCTTGAAATATCAGATCGAAGAGATTTTATTTGAACGAGAAACTCGTCGTATGAGCTACATATATCAGTTCTAGGATATCCAAAAGTTATATTAAATTTGGTATTGAAGATTGTTCTATATATATGACTCGTAAGATACTTTCATCTGAGGATGCGAATCACAAAACATCTTAAACTTCTTTTTTACGTTAAGGTCATCAGGTAGGTATAATCTCTTACTGTCATTTACACTATAATGACTATTTCTACCCTTGAATGACTTGATGTGTTCATGTATATGGCTTCACGGATTTCGTTATCGAGTTTTCTGGGATGTTTTTTTGTTTTTGCCTCTTCTATCTTTCGGATCCATTCCCGTCATTTTCAAAGAATTTTGTAGTATAGCTTTTTTCTCTTTATACCATGAATGGACATGAAAGCTTGTTTACAAACATCTACTTCTTTGAGTCTGTCATCAATTGTAAAACGAACTTTATAAACAAATGTAGCACTTCTTAGATTTGCTTCTTCTTCATTTTTCCTAGGTCTCCTTCGACGAATAGATGGTACTGCAATCGATCCATACATATACGAATTCTGCTCATTATCAGAGGCTAGTTTGTTAAAATTTTTAAGTATACATTTCCTTGCTTCTAAGAGCACTTTTTGAAAACATTGTTCTTGGCAATTACAGTTTTCACCAAATTCATGGCTTTGTAACCTAATTTTTTCCATAACATCTCTCATTCTTCCATGTTTTTGCCTCTTTTTCGTTTCCTTTTTAGCAATCAATTCTTCTGACGGACTGTCACTACCATTACAATTATTATCATTATATTTTATTTTATTGCACAAGACTAAACACAAACAACACAAACTGATTGTTAGCTGCACTGAAATCTCTACTGTCACCTTAGGCGAGATACCAGATTATACTACGCCTTATTTATGCGGACTTGGCCCCTTTTAGAGATGGCTAACATGGACTTGACACCTTGTGGCGCTGTATGCAATAACAAAAACTAATATTTGCTAGGCGCTTGTCGCCTTCTGGACGTGTATGAATATTTTGACACATTCTACATGAAAAATGCCACAGGATGGCGGCAGTGGTTTAGTATACGTGATTTTTTGACTTGGCTCCTGTTGGAACTGTACTCTTCATATCATATTTCAATTCAGGAGAAGAAATATTATCAGAATCACGTATTTTTCTTTCTGAGACTAAGAAACGTTTTTTTTTCTTCCTCACTGTAATCGTTCAATATCAAAAAAATGAAAAACATTCTCCTCGGATAAAGTATTTTGGTATGCTCCTTTCATTAATTAACTGCCAAATATTTAGATTAAGATGGTTAAGATTTTTATACGAGAGTAAAAAAATTACGTCGTAGTTTTGTATACTTTTCTAAAACGTCCGGATGTTTAATAAGAGTATTGTACATATCAGGTACATCATAACTGGCACAATATTAAGCCTCTCGTTTTCATTTTTCTTAATGTTTTTGTTAGTCCTCCGTGTCCTCCACCATTTCGTTGTCATTATAGTGACCACTATGCGGCCACGATGATAAAGCGTTTGTTACCGCGTAATAGCATAACGGTAAAAATAAGAGAGTAAGCGGTGGTCACAGATATCCATCAGACAGACAGAGCTCAGTGCGTGACATGCATTTTCTGATTGATATCCGAGATTTGCAAGGTGAATAGCATGTGTATGTATGTAGTAAGTATATAGTTAATTTAACAGTGTCGTGTGAACACTATCTAAAAGCAGTACGGACCTGCCAATATGCACAGATATGCATGCAATTGTATCAGGTTGATACGTATGGTACGGTTTCAGGTTTTCCAGAGACGGACGCATTATCGTGACCGAAATAAATGAAAGAAAAGGATTGCTATTCTGTATAAGGTGTAATTGAATTGTTTCTCGCAAAAGCGACGTGCTGCTATTAAAACTGCTGGAAATGGTTAATGATTGTCGCACTTTCATGTTGTTGTATTCACGTTATATTTTCTCGTTTTAAGTCAAAAATAACCACTTAATTTACATACATTGTTACGGAAAAAGTGGGATGCTAAATCTAAATTTTGTGAAACTGTAAAAGATTATAAAGTTATTATTTCATTAGAATCGCAAATGTTGCAATTTGACTAAAAAAGAATTTGTAGAATAATTTACAGGAGAAGAAGCAATAACATAATTGGAGTTATTAAGGGGATATTAAAGTCGATTTGTATTTGGGAATTGACTACAATTGCTTTTGAAGGTGTTGGCCCGTAGGAGGAGCCAAATGCAAGCCATCTCATTCTCATATATTTGAAATGAATATGTTGTTTTCCGTCACCCGAATACAGAGAAAAATACAGTTGAAGGCGCTGCTAAAATACAAATAATTCAGTACCGCACCAATCCGGAATTTCTTAATTTAATTACTCAAATTAAACTTTTTTCCGCAATTCAGAAAGCTATATATCACAAGAAAACATTGGTCTACACGGGAATTACATCCGTTTTGATCAATTTCATTTAATTATTTCAGATTTTGACCGAGAAACACACGTACATTTTACTCTAATTTGGAATAAAAAAAATAAATGGTTGTGACAAAGAATTACATAATCTGACAACCTTTCCGTGAACTCATATCTATATTGGAGTTGTACAGAAAATTTCACATTTCTGTCTTGAACAACAGTAAAAAAAACTGATCAGTTCGATACTTGCTTTCTCGACCGCTTTAATATCCCCTTAAGACTGAGAGTTTAGTACGGATTTTTCAAATGCTATGGACCATGGTCGGTTTGCAGTGTAATCAAGTGTAGTTGAGCTAAAGTATAGTATTAGTAGCTTTATACAGACCTCCGAATTCCAGTTTTTACATTTTCCTACATGAACTGTCATCATTATCAACATATATGCAGGGTGAGTCATTAGTAGCCGCTTCTGCGATTATTCTTTTGTGTTTTAAATAAAAGATAAAACAATTAGCGGAAGATCCATGGTTGCTTAGGGCGCATATTGTAAAAATACTTTAAGCTCTGACGCACTTCCGATTTCACCGGAAATGCACGGAACTTAATTTTTTTAAGTGACTCATCCTATATATTTTTAGATTTTCTTGTACTGCTTTAAATTGTCTGTTCAACTGTTTTTTTCTTTTTCAAAATTGAGCCAATAGTTTTTGAGTTATTAATTTTTTTTGAAAATATTTGACCAAAACACGTGTTCAGAAAAAAATCATTTTCACATTGTTTTTAAAAGTAAAAACATTAACTTTAATGGTGCTTGTAGCCAAGAAAATTCTACATCATTTGGTAAAGTTGCACTCGACAATACCTCAAAAAACTTTGTTTTTTCAAAGCCTACTTCCTGAAATTTTCACATACCAAAAACTTATTTTTTTTAGATGGAACACCCAGTATTTTATTGAGGCATTTTTTTCCTTTTTTTATTCTCTTTCATTTTTGTTAACAATGTCCTATACCTATCTTTTGTAATTTTTTAGATAATCACTATAGGAGCAATTAGCGGTCAATTAAAGAACTACGGGCGTTGTTCTATGCACCCAAATATTCGTCCAATAAAGACTGGAATGCGGCTGACTGCCTGAGTCAACTGTTAAGGAAAGTCGGTATACATTTATGTCAAACTTATAAAAGCATCGCTATTAGTTATCATCCAAATGAATAATTCTTATGAAGAGTTAATAGATATGATTGACGTTTTGAGTGAATCTCAAAGAAACTCTTTGCTAGCATCCAGACTTTATGCACAGCGATTCCTAGTAGAAGTCAACCGAAGCCAGAAACCTTCGAAAGAAAAAAGGGACGGTTTGAGAGAACAGAAAGTATTGAATATGAAAGAAAGAGCGGAAAAA
This sequence comes from Amphimallon solstitiale, assembly GCA_963170755.1. NCBI lineage: Eukaryota > Metazoa > Arthropoda > Insecta > Coleoptera > Scarabaeidae > Amphimallon > Amphimallon solstitiale. The sequence continues at coordinate 85,492,176 of OY720681.1, read as the reverse complement.
GCAATAACTGGTGAGGCTAAGACGTTTATGGTACTTGCGAGTGTAGTCGAACACCCCCATACTAGTACTACGAAAATTAGTCGTCAGTTAAATGCAAGACAAATTTTAAAATTCAGAATAATTAGGAAATATGAAATTCACCAGTAGCATATTCATACACAGGGTTAGATGAAAGAAATTTTCGGAATCGCTTACATTTTTGTCAATTGGCAGCAGATAAATTATACTACTGGCTTTCTCAATTTTTTGTTGTTTACCAACCCACCTTCTATTAAAGTGAATACGTTCATCATCACAATTTCCGTTATTATAACACATAAAACCCCCCACCTTATCACACCTGTAAACTTTCAAAATCGTTGTTCATTAAAACTGTGGGAAGGAATAGTGGGTAGTTACATAATTGGACCCTATTTCTTTGATGAAAATGTTAATGGAGAGACATCTTCTCTATTTACGGATGAATTTTCAAAACTTTTTGAAGACATCTTCAAATATGTCAGAAAACATAGCCTTTATTTTATTTCGATGTTAACCTACAGTGTCAAAAATGAAATACTGCAACTGGACATTGCCGTAATTAAAAAAATTAATGCGATGCTCTTCATTCTATAAAATTATTACTTTTGGGATAGTTGGATTGAACATTTGCTTTGTTTGACAGTTGACTAAAGAAGTCGGGCGCCATTCCTGCCTTCCATTGGTTGAACGAATATTTTGGTGCATAGAACAACAGCGCTCGTAGTTCTTTAATTGACCGCTAATTGCTTTTATAGTGATTATCTCAGAAATTACAAAAGATAGGTATAGGACATTGTCAACAAAAATGAAAGAGAATAAAAAGAGGAATAAAATGCGTCAAAAAGATACTGGGTGTTTCATTTAAAAAAAATAAGTTTTTGGTATGTGAAAATTTCAGGAAGTAGGCTTTGAAAATACAACGTTCTTTGAGGTGTTGTCGAGTGCAGCTTTACCAAATGATGCAGAATTTTCTTGGCTACAAGCATCACCAACGTTAATGTTTTTACTTTTAGAAACAATGTGAAAATGATTTTTTTTCTGAATACGTGTTTTGGTCAAATATTTTCAAAAAAAAATTAATAACTCAAAAACTATTAACTCAATTTTGAAAAAGAAAAGACAGTTGAACAGACAATTTAAAGCAGTACAAGAAAATCGAAAAATATATAGGGTGAGTCATTTAAAAAAATTAAGCAGCATTAGTTAAAAAAAATGTGATTTTTAATAAGTGTTTCTACATCTATTTTTTGACCCATCTTCTGCTTGCGTACATGGTTTGTGTAGTAATTTCGCAATAAAGTGCCAATTAGCCTGTATACTATGCGATTGTCTTCGTAGCAACAACCACGAAATTAAAAAAATTATACAGCGATAAGTCGTAAAGATTCAAAACCCGTCAAGTCAATAAAATGCAAAAAAATCAGTTATAAGTAGTAGTCGTTAGTTTATTGCGGCTTCCATGTATTTGAGTGGTCATATCCTTTCAAAATCCACCAAATGCATTAATTTTCTTGCTTCTTTTACCGTTAGATACTACATATTCCGCAAAGTTAATTGTAATCAATGGATGCATCGGAGAGTATCACGTAACTAGGTGTTTTGGTTTATTGAAGTTTCTTGAAGAGCGAATGAGGTTGGTCTGTTACTTTTCAATCATGGATGTACTATATAAAGTTTTGTCCCAAGGTTTATAGATATACAGATTGTGTAATGAAACACTTGATATTACGAAGTAAACATTGCAACGTCCTATTCTGTTGCCGTAATGGCCGCGCGTCGAAAGACAGGAGAGGGTAGAGGCAAGATAACTATAATATTGCCAGTCGATGCTTCATCGCTAAACATTGCAACGTCGCGTACTGTATCCCCGGTACGCGACGTTGCAATTCTGATGTATTTTAGACTTGCTATATCAAGTGTTGCATTAAAAGCTGTACTTATAAGGTTGCCTGGTAACTTTCATCCAGCATGCCCATTGAAATTATTACTAGTATTAAAGATGCTGTAACGTATATTAAATTATAGTTGGAGACAACACAAAAACACTAAAACACCTTACCACACTAAAGCACAAAAATGGCTAAATACGTATTTCAACAACTAAGTTAGTAGGGGACTTATGCCGATTCTGGGACACCTCCTCCCCCTCTCACCCAGCTCCCCCTCACCCCCCTCGCCCTAGTGGCGCCCTCTGCCAACCCAACTGATGTGGCGCCCCCTCGCGGTCGCCAACCCAACTAAAAATTACAGATTTCATCATTACCAACCCAACTAAAATTGCAGATTTCATCATTACCAACCCAAGTGATGTGGCGCCCCCTCGCGGCCTCCAACCCAACTAAAAATTGCAGATTTCATCATTACCAACCCAACTAAAAATTGCAGATTTCATCATTACCAACCCAACTAAAAATTGCAGATTTCATCATTACCAACCCAACTAAAAATTGCAGATTTCATCATTACCAACCCAACTAAAAATTGCAGATTTCATCATTACCAACCCAATGTGGCGCCCTCTGACGGCCACTAACCAAACTAAGAAATGGCAGATTTCATCATTACCAACCCAATGTGGCGCCCTCTGACGGCCACTAACCAAACTAAGAAATGGCAGATTTCATCATTACCAACCCAATGTGACGCCCTCTCACAGCCACTAACCAAGAAATGGCATCTCTCATGATTACCATAATGCAGCATCCTCTCACGGTCACTAGCCAAACTAAGGTGACGTCAGACAAAATGGCTGACCATCAAGATGGTCTTTGTTTCTAGAGAATTCCTGAATAAATTACCAGGCTTGCTATCGCGCTTCTCAATGTACTTCAAACAGGTCTAAACATGCTTCCAGCGGAAACCGCAACGGCTGTATGCTTCTGTGATAGCCGCATGCTTGAAATGTATATCTTACTTATAAAATAAAATAAAACAAACAATGTATTTATTATTATTAATTAACAATATGACCAAGTTTCATACCCTCAAGATGGTCGATAAAAATATAAACTTTATATCTAAGATCGGCATACCATTTCAAAATTATAAAATAAATATACAGTATGCTTCTGTGATAGCCGCACGCTTGAAATGCATATCTTACTTATAAAATAAAATAAAACAAACAATGTGTTTATTATTATTAATTAACAATATAACCAAGTTTCATACCCTCAAGATGGTCGATAAAAATATAAACTTTATATCTAAGATCGGCATACCATTTCAAAATTATAAAATAAATATACAGTATGCTACTGGACGAGATAGCAACCAAGTATGAATATACAGGACGTTTCAAAGGTAGGATAGAATAGCAAGATGGCCGCCAAAAATCTAATAAACTAAGGTGACGTCAGGCATCCAATCTATCAAAACCATGCACTCAAACTCCTATGAAACATCATCTCAAAACCATCGCTAGAATCAGCTCACAACCGGGTCATGAAGCAGTTCTGAAACCCCTATATTAAAACCACACATTCAAACCACTATCAAATCCCTCTTTTCTCAAAAAGCCATCCAACCATCCATCAATCCATCCATCCATCCATACATCCATCCATCAATCCATCCATCCATACATCCATCCATCCATCCATCCATCCATCAATCCATCCATCCATACATCCATCCAACCATCCAACCATCCATCCATCCAACCATCCATACATCCATCCATCCATCCATCCATCCATCCATCAATCCATCCATCCATACATCCATCCAACCATCCATCCAACCATCCATCCATCCAACCATCCATTAATCCATCCATCCATCTGGACGAGATAGCAACCAAGTATGAATATACAGGACGTTTCAAAGGTAGGGATTTTTAGAAAAGCAAGATGGCGAATCCAAGATGGCCGCCAAAAATCTAATAAACTAAGGTGTCGTCAGGCATCCAATCTATCAAAACCATGCACTCAAACTCCTATGAAACATCATTTCAAAACCATCGCTAGAATCAGCTCACGTCATGAAGCGGTTCTGAAACCCCTATATTAAAACCACACATTCAAACCACTATCAAATCCCTCTTTTCTCAAAAAGCCATCCAACCATCCATCAATCCATCCATCCATCCATCCATCCATCCATACATCCATCCATCCATCCATCCAACAATCAATCCATCCATCCATCCATCCATACATCCATCCATCCATCCATCCATCCATACATCCATACATCCATCCATCCATCCATCCAACAATCAATCCATCCATCCATACATCCATCCATCCATCCATCCATCCAACCATCCATCCATCCATCCATCCACCCATCCATCCATCCATCCATCCATCTGGATAACATAGCAACCAAATATTAATATACAGAACATTTCAAAGGTAGGGATTTTTAGAAAAGTAAGATAGCGAATCCAAGATGGCCGCCAAAAATCTAATAAACTAAGGTGACGTCAGGCGAAATGGCCGACTATCAATATGATCGATCAAAATATAAACTCAACTTCTAGAAAATACCCAACTCCATATCACGCATCACAACAACAACCACCACCACAACCACCCAACATAGTTTCAAACGCCACAACACCAGACCAACTTAAGAAGATACATCTAGGTCAATCCCCAACACAACATACTTTCAAACGCCACCACCGCGGATTTACATCTAAGATCGGCATACTTTGTCAAAATCATAAAATAAATATATAGTATGGTACTGGATAACATAGCAACCAAACATGAATATACAGGACATTTCAAAAGTAAGACTTTTAGAAAAGTAAAATAATGAGCCCATATTTTTAAGAAAACAATTTATTAAAAATAAAACAACTACACACATCAAACAAACCTCAACCATACTTTCAATTTCACAAATATCAAAATTTAAACAAAACAATCAAATGCAAAGGCAAGGAATGTTCTCGAGATGACCCATATAGTGCAATATAACAATGCAGTAAAACGATAGAGGTGAGATACATGGTCTATCAAAAATTTTTATTACCCACTTTTTTTCAGCAATCAAAACTTTTTTGACAAAACACTATACATATGAAAATAGACATAACATTAAATATTTCCATTTTAGAGATACCCCAGTTTAATCTCAATTTTAAATAACATAAATTCTTAAATTGATTTAGTTAACTTTCTTATAATATTTAAAAAAAGGTTGAAAAAGAAAACATACTAAGTCCCACAACAGATAAAATATGTACTATCTTTTTACACTTCATGTTTAGTACTATCATTAGAAGAAATATGCTTGAGGTACAGCTTTTAATATGAAATTTAGAGGTTTTTATGCAAAATACATAGTTTATCACTAATAAAACTAATTTTGAAACACATTGTCCACATAGCAAATACCACTTCCTGTACATTTTAAAAAATAACAATTTTTATATATCATAAAAGAACCAAACAAAAAACTAATATAAAGACAGCATTAACGTTCTAACCAAAAGATTTACAAAAATATTAAATATATACTTGTTCTAAAAATGCTTCTATCTCTCTTTTACAGTTTATGTTTGTACAGCAGCGAATGTATTACATTTCCTTTGAAATTACATAAAAATCCATGCAATACACTTAAAACATTTGAAAAATCATGTTTGGTAAGCCCACTATATATCAATATTTAAGACAAAAAATTATTATTAATTTTCCATCTACAGATACCCCTGCTTAATATCAATTTGAATTAACATAAATTCATAAAATGAGTCTATCTTTTACAGTTCGTGAGTTGTACTATCATTAGAAGAAATATGATTGACGAGCGGCTTTTAATATGAAATTTAGAGGTTTTTACACAAAAACATAGTTTATGCCTAATAAAAACTAATTTTGAAACACATTGTACACATAGCAAATACCACTTCCTATACATTTAAAAAATAACAATGTTTATACATCATAAAAGAACGAAACAAAAAAAAAAAAAAAAAAAACTAATATAAAGACAGCATTAACGTTCTAACCGAATTCGAGCCATACTTTCCCATGTTTTGTGAGCTGTTGCATTGTCCTGTTGGAAATACCCATGTAAAAGTTCGTCATCATGAAGATTTTGTAAAAACGGTTCAAGTAAATTATTACGATATCTCTCAGCATTTATCGATCCTTCAAAAAACACAGGTCCAAATATACACCTTCTAGAAACCGCTAGCCAAACACCAATTTTCTGCGGATGGAGAGGCGATTGAATAAACTCATGAGGATTCTCCGAAGACCAAATACGCATATTTTGTTTGTTTATATAGCCGGATAGGTGAAACCATTCTTTTTGTATATATTTGTAGAGTAAAAGCAGCATTCGATCGACTAAGAAATAGTAGCACTTAAAACATTTGAAAAATCATGTTTGGTAAGCCTACTATTTAAGACAAAAATTATTATTTATTTCCATTTACAACAGATAGCCCACTATTTATCAATATTTAAGGGCAAAAAATTATTATTAATTTCCCCATTTACAACAGATTTCCTTGTTTAATCTCAATTTTTGAATAACATAAATTCTTAAATTGATTTAGTTAACTTTCTTATAATATTTAAAAAAGGGCGAGAAAGAAAACATACTAAGTCTCACAACGGATAAAATATATGCTATCTTTTACAGTTCATGTTTTTGTACTATCATTACAAGAAATAAGCCTCGCGATTAGCTTTTAATCTGAAATTTAGATGCTTCATAAAACCACCTCAGAGACACTAAAAAATTATGATTTTCAGCTCAACCAACCATTCAAAAAGTTGATACATCAAATTCATGAATATTAATATCACTCTACACTCTTAATAAAAAATTTAGCAGAAGTCTCACATTAAATGAATACAAAATTTATATATGCACTACATTAAATGAAGATTGAATTTTATACACTGCTTATATCACCAGAAATTTTGTTACAAGATTATATGATTAGATAGACTCATGACTAAGCCTAAACGGACACCAGGCTTTCAATATGTAGTAAAGTTTTTTCTTCATACATTTAATATAAACTAATGATCTATCTTTAGAAAGCATCCACAGGTCCATTAGAACTTGTGGGTGGTGCAACATCTACTTTAACCCTCTTCTTAGGCGGTCCGGCAACATGCTCACATGTATCCACACCCTCCCTACAAATACAGCAAACAAAATTGCGGTGGAGGGTATTCATATGCCGCTTCAAACTATCCCGCCGGCTGAAGGAGTTGCCACATATGATGCAATTCATTCTATGAAAAACAAATTAAAAATAATTAATATAATAAATTTAAAAGAATAAAAAGCTATTGAAACCTAATTTTTAATATATCTAAATTGCTAATTTATTTGAAAAGCTCCTCGTATATGAATTGCTATAAAATACTAATTATAGACCTACATATATAAAAATAATATTTTAATACATAAACTTTGACTGATACCCGTATATTTAACTAAAAATACTCTTATTGTTCAGAATTTATTTAAATTATTGAGAAAAACCTTTAAAGAACCGTATGAAATAATCAACTTAATTATATAAATTTACACACTTAAACATTAAAAAACAATTTAAAGAAAGCACTAAATGCAAAAAATACTTTGAAGCACCCCTGGATTAATTGTATATAAAAATAATATTCAATAAAATTTACACCATTAAATTATTAAAAATAACCTTATAATTGAGAAAAAACAATTTTTAAAAGTCCTATAAAATTTTAGAGTAGTAGAAAAACTATGATCAGCGTATATTTAACTAAAAAATACTTGTATTATTGAAAATTTATTGATAAAACCCTTTAAAACTTTATAAAATAATCAATTTAATAATATAAATTTACGCACCTAAAAATTTAAAAAAAAGGAAAAAAAAAAACAATATAAAGAAGCTACTAAATACAAATAAAATACTTTGAAGCACCCTGGATAATTGTATATAAAAATAATATTCAATAAAATATTAATAAAATATACACCATTAAATTATTAAAAACAGCCTTATAATTGATAAAAACAATTTTTAAAAAGTCCTATAAAATTTTAGAGTAGTAGAAAAACTATGATCAGCGTATATTTAACTAAAAAATACTTGTATTATTGAAAATTTATTGATAAAACCCTTTAAAACCTTATAAAAATTAAAAAAAGAAAGAAAAACAATATAAAGAAGCTACTAAATGCGTATAAAATACTTTGAAGCACCCTGGATTAATTGTATATAAAAATAAAATATTAATAAAATATTAATAAAATATATACCATTAAATTATTTAAAAAATAACCTTATAATTGAGAAAAAACAATTTTTAAAAAGTCCTATAAAATTTTAAAACTAATGTAAAATATTGCAAGTTAATATTATATAAATTAGGCTTTCTAAATACCTTGTAGTAAAACACAAACAAGCACTAAAAACGATGTTGACTGTTCGAAGATAATGAAATTAAAGATGCCGATCTACGTATATATAGATACACATCTGCGTCAGATTCCCACGCAAATGGAGTGATGCATAAAGAGAAAGACCTTTTTTCCCCCGCGCATACATATATATACATATATACGTATGCGGCCAGAGGCAATTAGCGGCGGGCGCATTCCGTCCCCATGGTCGGGCTGTGTTTTAAGGAATGCACTTAATTTTTTTCGGTCGCATACCTGTATCCAATGAGGGTTGCGAGTCCGGGAATTTCGTCTTTCTACCTGTACAGATAGATCTGTCTTTATATAAAATTCGTATATATTATCTATGATTTTAGTTTTAAAATAAAAAATAATAAGAAGGTTAAAATAATTCGTTATTTTGTAGATAGTTGCATTATTTTGCATGCATATACATTCTCCATTAGTTTTATTATTATGATAAAAACAATGATTGACATTTTAATAAGCTTTGATACATCATTAAAATATTCCAGTAAATTAAATGCTAATGATGTAAAAATACCTAAAAATATTTCATAAAACAAGAGTATTTTAGTTAAATATACGGAGATCCATATGAAAAACTACGAAAGTTATATTAATGTTAAATATTAAATAATTTAATTAAATGAAAACACATCGTTTCACAAAAATTATGTTTTATTAAACACTAGATGTACATCTCATTTACCATAACAGTACATTATAAACCTTTCTTAATATTGATGATGCAGGATCAGTTAAATTAGTATGGTTGTTAAGAAATTGGAGGAGCATTTGATAGTATTTTCTTCATAAAAGTAGTATGTATTATAATATAAGATAGTGTTATAAACTATACAATAAATATTATTCAGTATTGGAATACACAATGAATAACACAAATTTTGAGTAGAGAAAGATAAATATTTCTAATTACACATGTGTGAATTTGAATTTATCGGGAATATACAGAGTAATTATTTACATCTGATGGTGAAACATGGTCGCGTATTTTATATCATTCAGTAATTTAATTTGCTCTATAGCTAGACAATGAGGTGGATGCTAAGCATTAATTTGTACACACGTAATGTTATGATCGTCAGTGTAACATATATATTCAAGTCTAACACAAACTTTTTGATTTATTGAAACCCCAATAGAAATTATCACTATTTCGAGAAGAATAGTCATGTACCTCTACATATTCAAAGCCGCTGAAGTATGAGTACATTAACAGCTGTATACGCGTGTCTTTATCATCCACTTTAATGTGTTACTGTAATTCCAGCTACTTTTTTTATTTATACGTACATATATTGTGAATTATTACACTAATTATAAAACAAAATTAATTATAGATAGACAAACATTATACAGGTATATTGCAAACATGTAATGCTAAGATAATCAGAGTGATATATACATACATGTAAAGAAATTTATAATTTATTCAATCTCTTATTAAAAGAGTTATTAATATTTTTCAAATGAATACCTGACAGTGGTGGAAAACTGTTGAAATTTGGATAGATTAATAGTTACATATGCGAGCTTCAGAATAGCTTCTGAACATGTTGGGTTGTAATTTGGTATACAATAAAAGGCAGCGGGGAACTGAACCGCCTCCCAAAAAAAGGTATTTAATATTAAAATCGTCGATTCCCCATCACAGAAAAATAGTGTATCATACAAGGGAAAAAAGTATTAGATTTTAGCTCGAGGTAAGATAAATTACCGAGAGCTAAAATCTAATTTTTTCCATTGTATAATACACTATTTTCTGTGATGGGAAAACGACGATTTTAATATTAAATACCTTTTTTTGGGAGGCGGTTCAGTTCCCCGCTGCCTTTTATTGTATACCAAATTACAACCCAACATGTTCAGAAGCTATTCTGAAGCTCGCATATGTAACTATTAATCTATCCAAATTTCAACAGTTTTCCACCACTGTCAGGTATTCATTTGAAAAATATTAATAACTCTTTTAATAAGAGATTGAATAAATTATAAATTTCTTTACATGTATGTATATATCACTCTGATTATCTTAGCATTACATGTTTGCAATATACCTGTATAATGTTTGTCTATCTATAATTAATTTTGTTTTATAATTAGTGTAATAATTCACAATATATGTACGTATAAATAAAAAAAGTAGCTGGAATTACAGTAACACATTAAAGTGGATGATAAAGACACGCGTATACAGCTGTTAATGTACTCATACTTCAGCGGCTTTGAATATGTAGAGGTACATGACTATTCTTCTCGAAATAGTGATAATTTCTATTGGGGTTTCAATAAATCAAAAAGTTTGTGTTAGACTTGAATATATATGTTACACTGACGATCATAACATTACGTGTGTACAAATTAATGCTTAGCATCCACCTCATTGTCTAGCTATAGAGCAAATTAAATTACTGAATGATATAAAATACGCGACCATGTTTCACCATCAGATGTAAATAATTACTCTGTATATTCCCGATAAATTCAAATTCACACATGTGTAATTAGAAATATTTATCTTTCTCTACTCAAAATTTGTGTTATTCATTGTGTATTCCAATACTGAATAATATTTATTGTATAGTTTATAACACTATCTTATATTATAATACATACTACTTTTATGAAGAAAATACTATCAAATGCTCCTCCAATTTCTTAACAACCATACTAATTTAACTGATCCTGCATCATCAATATTAAGAAAGGTTTATAATGTACTGTTATGGTAAATGAGATGTACATCTAGTGTTTAATAAAACATAATTTTTGTGAAACGATGTGTTTTCATTTAATTAAATTATTTAATATTTAACATTAATATAACTTTCGTAGTTTTTCATATGGATCTCCGTATATTTAACTAAAATACTCTTGTTTTATGAAATATTTTTAGGTATTTTTACATCATTAGCATTTAATTTACTGGAATATTTTAATGATGTATCAAAGCTTATTAAAATGTCAATCATTGTTTTTATCATAATAATAAAACTAATGGAGAATGTATATGCATGCAAAATAATGCAACTATCTACAAAATAACGAATTATTTTAACCTTCTTATTATTTTTTATTTTAAAACTAAAATCATAGATAATATATACGAATTTTATATAAAGACAGATCTATCTGTACAGGTAGAAAGACGAAATTCCCGGACTCGCAACCCTCATTGGATACAGGTATGCGACCGAAAAAAATTAAGTGCATTCCTTAAAACACAGCCCGACCATGGGGACGGAATGCGCCCGCCGCTAATTGCCTCTGGACGCATACGTATATATGTATATATATGTATGCGCGGGGAAAAAAAGGTCTTTCTCTTTATGCATCACTCCATTTGCGTGGGAATCTGACGCAGATGTGTATCTATATATACGTAGATCGGCATCTTTAATTTCATTATCTTCGAACAGTCAACATCGTTTTTAGTGCTTGTTTGTGTTTTACTACAAGGTATTTAGAAAGCCTAATTTATATAATATTAACTTGCAATATTTTACATTAGTTTTAAAATTTTATAGGACTTTTTAAAAATTGTTTTTTCTCAATTATAAGGTTATTTTTTAAATAATTTAATGGTATATATTTTATTAATATTTTATTAATATTTTATTTTTATATACAATTAATCCAGGGTGCTTCAAAGTATTTTATACGCATTTAGTAGCTTCTTTATATTGTTTTTCTTTCTTTTTTTAATTTTTATAAGGTTTTAAAGGGTTTTATCAATAAATTTTCAATAATACAAGTATTTTTTAGTTAAATATACGCTGATCATAGTTTTTCTACTACTCTAAAATTTTATAGGACTTTTTAAAAATTGTTTTTATCAATTATAAGGCTGTTTTTAATAATTTAATGGTGTATATTTTATTAATATTTTATTGAATATTATTTTTATATACAATTATCCAGGGTGCTTCAAAGTATTTTATTTGTATTTAGTAGCTTCTTTATATTGTTTTTTTTTTTCCTTTTTTTTAAATTTTTAGGTGCGTAAATTTATATTATTAAATTGATTATTTTATAAAGTTTTAAAGGGTTTTATCAATAAATTTTCAATAATACAAGTATTTTTTAGTTAAATATACGCTGATCATAGTTTTTCTACTACTCTAAAATTTTATAGGACTTTTAAAAATTGTTTTTTCTCAATTATAAGGTTATTTTTAATAATTTAATGGTGTAAATTTTATTGAATATTATTTTTATATACAATTAATCCAGGGGTGCTTCAAAGTATTTTTTGCATTTAGTGCTTTCTTTAAATTGTTTTTTAATGTTTAAGTGTGTAAATTTATATAATTAAGTTGATTATTTCATACGGTTCTTTAAAGGTTTTTCTCAATAATTTAAATAAATTCTGAACAATAAGAGTATTTTTAGTTAAATATACGGGTATCAGTCAAAGTTTATGTATTAAAATATTATTTTTATATATGTAGGTCTATAATTAGTATTTTATAGCAATTCATATACGAGGAGCTTTTCAAATAAATTAGCAATTTAGATATATTAAAAATTAGGTTTCAATAGCTTTTTATTCTTTTAAATTTATTATATTAATTATTTTTAATTTGTTTTTCATAGAATGAATTGCATCATATGTGGCAACTCCTTCAGCCGGCGGGATAGTTTGAAGCGGCATATGAATACCCTCCACCGCAATTTTGTTTGCTGTATTTGTAGGGAGGGTGTGGATACATGTGAGCATGTTGCCGGACCGCCTAAGAAGAGGGTTAAAGTAGATGTTGCACCACCCACAAGTTCTAATGGACCTGTGGATGCTTTCTAAAGATAGATCATTAGTTTATATTAAATGTATGAAGAAAAAACTTTACTACATATTGAAAGCCTGGTGTCCGTTTAGGCTTAGTCATGAGTCTATCTAATCATATAATCTTGTAACAAAATTTCTGGTGATATAAGCAGTGTATAAAATTCAATCTTCATTTAATGTAGTGCATATATAAATTTTGTATTCATTTAATGTGAGACTTCTGCTAAATTTTTTATTAAGAGTGTAGAGTGATATTAATATTCATGAATTTGATGTATCAACTTTTTGAATGGTTGGTTGAGCTGAAAATCATAATTTTTTAGTGTCTCTGAGGTGGTTTTATGAAGCATCTAAATTTCAGATTAAAAGCTAATCGCGAGGCTTATTTCTTGTAATGATAGTACAAAAACATGAACTGTAAAAGATAGCATATATTTTATCCGTTGTGAGACTTAGTATGTTTTCTTTCTCGCCCTTTTTTAAATATTATAAGAAAGTTAACTAAATCAATTTAAGAATTTATGTTATTCAAAAATTGAGATTAAACAAGGAAATCTGTTGTAAATGGGGAAATTAATAATAATTTTTTGCCCTTAAATATTGATAAATAGTGGGCTATCTGTTGTAAATGGAAATAAATAATAATTTTTGTCTTAAATAGTAGGCTTACCAAACATGATTTTTCAAATGTTTTAAGTGCTACTATTTCTTAGTCGATCGAATGCTGCTTTTACTCTACAAATATATACAAAAAGAATGGTTTCACCTATCCGGCTATATAAACAAACAAAATATGCGTATTTGGTCTTCGGAGAATCCTCATGAGTTTATTCAATCGCCTCTCCATCCGCAGAAAATTGGTGTTTGGCTAGCGGTTTCTAGAAGGTGTATATTTGGACCTGTGTTTTTTGAAGGATCGATAAATGCTGAGAGATATCGTAATAATTTACTTGAACCGTTTTTACAAAATCTTCATGATGACGAACTTTTACATGGGTATTTCCAACAGGACAATGCAACAGCTCACAAAACATGGGAAAGTATGGCTCGAATTCGGTTAGAACGTTAATGCTGTCTTTATATTAGTTTTTTTTTTTTTTTTTTTTGTTTCGTTCTTTTATGATGTATAAACATTGTTATTTTTTAAATGTATAGGAAGTGGTATTTGCTATGTGTACAATGTGTTTCAAAATTAGTTTTTATTAGGCATAAACTATGTTTTTGTGTAAAAACCTCTAAATTTCATATTAAAAGCCGCTCGTCAATCATATTTCTTCTAATGATAGTACAACTCACGAACTGTAAAAGATAGACTCATTTTATGAATTTATGTTAATTCAAATTGATATTAAGCAGGGGTATCTGTAGATGGAAAATTAATAATAATTTTTTGTCTTAAATATTGATATATAGTGGGCTTACCAAACATGATTTTTCAAATGTTTTAAGTGTATTGCATGGATTTTTATGTAATTTCAAAGGAAATGTAATACATTCGCTGCTGTACAAACATAAACTGTAAAAGAGAGATAGAAGCATTTTTAGAACAAGTATATATTTAATATTTTTGTAAATCTTTTGGTTAGAACGTTAATGCTGTCTTTATATTAGTTTTTTGTTTGGTTCTTTTATGATATATAAAAATTGTTATTTTTTAAAATGTACAGGAAGTGGTATTTGCTATGTGGACAATGTGTTTCAAAATTAGTTTTATTAGTGATAAACTATGTATTTTGCATAAAAACCTCTAAATTTCATATTAAAAGCTGTACCTCAAGCATATTTCTTCTAATGATAGTACTAAACATGAAGTGTAAAAAGATAGTACATATTTTATCTGTTGTGGGACTTAGTATGTTTTCTTTTTCAACCTTTTTTTAAATATTATAAGAAAGTTAACTAAATCAATTTAAGAATTTATGTTATTTAAAATTGAGATTAAACTGGGGTATCTCTAAAATGGAAATATTTAATGTTATGTCTATTTTCATATGTATAGTGTTTTGTCAAAAAAGTTTTGATTGCTGAAAAAAAGTGGGTAATAAAAATTTTTGATAGACCATGTATCTCACCTCTATCGTTTTACTGCATTGTTATATTGCACTATATGGGTCATCTCGAGAACATTCCTTGCCTTTGCATTTGATTGTTTTGTTTAAATTTTGATATTTGTGAAATTGAAAGTATGGTTGAGGTTTGTTTGATGTGTGTAGTTGTTTTATTTTTAATAAATTGTTTTCTTAAAAATATGGGCTCATTATTTTACTTTTCTAAAAGTCTTACTTTTGAAATGTCCTGTATATTCATGTTTGGTTGCTATGTTATCCAGTACCATACTATATATTTATTTTATGATTTTGACAAAGTATGCCGATCTTAGATGTAAATCCGCGGTGGTGGCGTTTGAAAGTATGTTGTGTTGGGGATTGACCTAGATGTATCTTCTTAAGTTGGTCTGGTGTTGTGGCGTTTGAAACTATGTTGGGTGGTTGTGGTGGTGGTTGTTGTTGTGATGCGTGATATGGAGTTGGGTATTTTCTAGAAGTTGAGTTTATATTTTGATCGATCATATTGATAGTCGGCCATTTCGCCTGACGTCACCTTAGTTTATTAGATTTTTGGCGGCCATCTTGGATTCGCTATCTTACTTTTCTAAAAATCCCTACCTTTGAAATGTTCTGTATATTAATATTTGGTTGCTATGTTATCCAGATGGATGGATGGATGGATGGATGGGTGGATGGATGGATGGATGGATGGTTGGATGGATGGATGGATGGATGGATGTATGGATGGATGGATTGATTGTTGGATGGATGGATGGATGGATGTATGGATGTATGGATGGATGGATGGATGGATGGATGTATGGATGGATGGATGGATGGATTGATTGTTGGATGGATGGATGGATGGATGTATGGATGGATGGATGGATGGATGGATGGATTGATGGATGGTTGGATGGCTTTTTGAGAAAAGAGGGATTTGATAGTGGTTTGAATGTGTGGTTTTAATATAGGGGTTTCAGAACCGCTTCATGACGTGAGCTGATTCTAGCGATGGTTTTGAAATGATGTTTCATAGGAGTTTGAGTGCATGGTTTTGATAGATTGGATGCCTGACGACACCTTAGTTTATTAGATTTTTGGCGGCCATCTTGGATTCGCCATCTTGCTTTTCTAAAAATCCCTACCTTTGAAACGTCCTGTATATTCATACTTGGTTGCTATCTCGTCCAGATGGATGGATGGATTAATGGATGGTTGGATGGATGGATGGTTGGATGGATGGTTGGATGGATGTATGGATGGATGGATTGATGGATGGATGGATGGATGGATGGATGGATGTATGGATGGTTGGATGGATGGATGGTTGGATGGTTGGATGGATGTATGGATGGATGGATTGATGGATGGATGGATGGATGGATGGATGTATGGATGGATGGATTGATGGATGGATGTATGGATGGATGGATGGATTGATGGATGGTTGGATGGCTTTTTGAGAAAAGAGGGATTTGATAGTGGTTTGAATGTGTGGTTTTAATATAGGGGTTTCAGAACTGCTTCATGACCCGGTTGTGAGCTGATTCTAGCGATGGTTTTGAGATGATGTTTCATAGGAGTTTGAGTGCATGGTTTTGATAGATTGGATGCCTGACGTCACCTTAGTTTATTAGATTTTTGGCGGCCATCTTGCTATTCTATCCTACCTTTGAAACGTCCTGTATATTCATACTTGGTTGCTATCTCGTCCAGTAGCATACTGTATATTTATTTTATAATTTTGAAATGGTATGCCGATCTTAGATATAAAGTTTATATTTTTATCGACCATCTTGAGGGTATGAAACTTGGTTATATTGTTAATTAATAATAATAAACACATTGTTTGTTTTATTTTATTTTATAAGTAAGATATGCATTTCAAGCGTGCGGCTATCACAGAAGCATACTGTATATTTATTTTATAATTTTGAAATGGTATGCCGATCTTAGATATAAAGTTTATATTTTTATCGACCATCTTGAGGGTATGAAACTTGGTCATATTGTTAATTAATAATAATAAATACATTGTTTGTTTTATTTTATTTTATAAGTAAGATATACATTTCAAGCATGCGGCTATCACAGAAGCATACAGCCGTTGCGGTTTCCGCTGGAAGCATGTTTAGACCTGTTTGAAGTACATTGAGAAGCGCGATAGCAAGCCTGGTAATTTATTCAGGAATTCTCTAGAAACAAAGACCATCTTGATGGTCAGCCATTTTGTCTGACGTCACCTTAGTTTGGCTAGTGACCGTGAGAGGATGCTGCATTATGGTAATCATGAGAGATGCCATTTCTTGGTTAGTGGCTGTGAGAGGGCGTCACATTGGGTTGGTAATGATGAAATCTGCCATTTCTTAGTTTGGTTAGTGGCCGTCAGAGGGCGCCACATTGGGTTGGTAATGATGAAATCTGCCATTTCTTAGTTTGGTTAGTGGCCGTCAGAGGGCGCCACATTGGGTTGGTAATGATGAAATCTGCAATTTTTAGTTGGGTTGGTAATGATGAAATCTGCAATTTTTAGTTGGGTTGGTAATGATGAAATCTGCAATTTTTAGTTGGGTTGGTAATGATGAAATCTGCAATTTTTAGTTGGGTTGGTAATGATGAAATCTGCAATTTTTAGTTGGGTTGGAGGCCGCGAGGGGGCGCCACATCACTTGGGTTGGTAATGATGAAATCTGCAATTTTAGTTGGGTTGGTAATGATGAAATCTGTAATTTTTAGTTGGGTTGGCGACCGCGAGGGGGCGCCACATCAGTTGGGTTGGCAGAGGGCGCCACTAGGGCGAGGGGGGTGAGGGGGAGCTGGGTGAGAGGGGGAGGAGGTGTCCCAGAATCGGCATAAGTCCCCTACTTAAGTTGTCATCATCAGTAGCACTGATCAAAAATCGCGCTGTCTACACACCGTAGCGTACAGAGCAACACTTGTTGAAATGCGTATTTAGCCATTTTTGTGCTTTAGTGTGGTAAGGTGTTTTAGTGTTTTTGTGTAGTTTCAAGCCACAGACTCCAAGTTTAGTTTCTTATAGTTGGAGACTTTATATGATGTCTATATAAAAATAGTGCACTAATTTTGTATTTTAATAATAAAAAAATACGAGAATAAATTAATCAAGAAATGAATTTTGATTGTATTCGTCAACAAGTAAATGAATTAAATAAAACCAGCAGGATTATTTATTTATTTCACGTTATATTCAATAATTTATAAAATAAAATCCAATATTATACATATACTATATATTTTGAAACAAATTATTATCTACTAAAGATTATTTTAACAAATATATTAAAAAATATTATAAAGAAACTTGAAAAGCGTGAAATTAATGACGTACATCTATACATCTTTTTTACAAATTGTGAATATTCATGTCAGTAAAAAATAATTATATTTGCAAGTCCTCTGTTATACATATACATACACATACATATTATAAAATAAAGTTATGGTTTTTTTTCATTTTTTTTTTTGAATTCCTATGGTCATCTGTTCCACTTCGCTTTCCCAAATTTACATTTTTGGTTTTCTTATTCGGGTATTTAATTCGGATAAAGACTCGCTGCTGGGTAAATTGCTTTAATTAGCAATAATGACGAGCTTGGCATACACTGTGAAATATACGCAACTGTTTTCTTCACTACAGAAAAATTACTGTAAAAATTGTCTTTATGAATTTTTTACAAATATTTTCAAGACGGTTGTATTAAGTCACCATAAGAGAGGTTTTGCATCCAGAAGTACTACAAATTTTATATTTCAACCCTTACGATAAAAATACAAAAAAAAAACACAAAAATACCAGAACGGTTGTACAACACTAACTTAAGTTTATACGATTAAACACAATCTAACAGAAGAAAAAAAAAAGTAAAACAAAATAAAACCAAACAGACACGATATACACGATAGGTATATTAAATCCAAATAAACTCTAGTACAATGATAAACATCAATTATAAACTACCGAATGTTAACAAAGCGGCACGCTTGATGACGCGCAATATGGCGGCCCACCCCTTCTTCTTTACGGTTACCAGGCAACCTTATATATCTATAAACCTTGGTTTTGTCCAAGATGCTGTCAAAGTGAAATCAATATGGCCGCCTCTTTACCACAAGAAAACAGCGGGTTAAAGAAGTTCGGGTTAGGGAAGTTACACTGTGTATAATTCTTATATAAACGTCGTTATTGTTGGGAAGTAAATTTATTATTATTATATTATTATTTTTCACGTCTGAACTAGCTAGTACTGCGCGTGTTTGCGTAAAATGACGACTAATAGAGAACGGCTTATACTAGAGCCACTTACAGACTTTCAAGGTTGATTGTTATTAAAGTAATATGTCTCCTTTTTAAAGCTTTGCAGTTATTACCTACATTAAGGTCATATTATATATGCAATACTATAATCGTCAGACATTAAAGCACCGCTTAAACATGTGTACCCGTCCATTATCTTAATAATTCATTTGCTCCGAGCAAAGTATTGAACTTCCCAATATCGTATAGAAATAACGACATAGGTAAATGCTCTAATTGAATACCAATTCCGTGTTCATTTGAGCAATAAGTCATAAGCCCACGCTTTGACAAAGCTATAACTGCGGAAAATGATTTAATCAATAATAACTTTAATTCGAATAAGAAAACAACGACCTCCAGCGTTGCGAATCAGATTGTTTATTCAATTTTGTAACGTTACGACAATTAATTGTATGTACGAGATACAAGGCGAATGCTAGAAGAGTAGCAATTAGAGAAGCGTATGCGGCATCGTCTGGTTGGTACTCCCATAAAAGGAAACTAAGTGTTTACTTCTAGGAGTTGTTATTAATATGATATTATTTTCATTAATTTGTACAACGAAATCCCCAACAGTGTTCCATATTAACATATAATATTAACACATAATATTACCCTTTCAAAACACGGTTTGACATCAGCGTCCTGTTTATTTGCTATCAGTTACTTCGATCGGTCCATGTGCATGTATATGTAGGCAGGTTGTTGTGTATAAACATAAACTGTGTGAACTTTTGATCTCTAACAAATAATAAAGCTGTAGACAATGCACAATAGATCCATAATCTATATGTGAATGCTTATTATGTGGTTCAGTTTTTCATCTTACGATTTTTCTTCTTCAAATATCCAAAGTTCAACGAACCATTACTACAACAAAGGGATATGTGACATATTTATCATATTTTTAATTCCAGTGTGTAGAAAATAAAGTACACCTTTTATGATAGATACCTACTTGACATTTACCTATGTTGTTAACTATTGAATAGATAATCCACATGCATGCTGAATTTAAATTCAGGTGAACAGATCGATAGAAAACATACAAGTGTGTATAAATTACCGTTCTTCTTTAGAGTACAAAATCTAATACGAAAATATTATACAATCATACCTTCACTTTTTAAATAAGCGTTTTTATTCGATATCTTGGCTTTTATGGATATGGAAACAGCGTTTGACAGCATAGGTACCTAGGGAAAGTATATGGAAAAGCCTGGAGGAAAGAAACATCAACAATGAATTAGTAAAAGCAATCAAATGCCTATATGAGGGAACTAATAATTACATAATTAAGAATAATCGCAAGTCAGATCTATTTAGAACAAGTGGAGGAGTTAGGCAGGGTGGTGGACTCAGCCCATTACTGTTCATAACTTAAATGGATGACATCATCAATGAGACCAGACAACGAACCAAATCAATGTTTTTAGGCTATAGAGAATTGAACAGTGTTGAGATCACAGACTGTGCTTTTGCCGATGATGTAATTATTTCAGATAGCGAAAAGAAATTGAAATTGAATTTAGAAGTATGGAATGATGTATTGGAGAAAAAGGAATGAAATTAAATAAGATGAAAACAAAGGTAATGATGGTAGCAAAAGAAAGACATAATATGAATATACCGATAGGTCTAGCTCGGAACGGGCCATAGTCAGCAATGAGTGGCAACACCGAAACCCCTCTACCCGCAGCAGCTTCAATTGCAGCACATTGCAGTTAAGAATTTAGTAAGACTTAAACCGCGCAAGGATATAGTCGTTTGCATATTCGTTCTGTATACGTAATTTGCCCATTTGTTTCAGACATAATAAGGTCCAATTTATTATTATTATTGTATTCTTAGCTGCTACGGAAAAGTAATTTTAAGTAATAAAAAAACAATAACGTTTTCTAAAAGATAAAAGTAAAAAAATCAATAATTCTGCAAAATAAATTTAAATTTTAAGAAAGTCACTCAAAATAGGATTCGAAAATACCGCCCTCTCTTGCCAAACAATAGCCGAGCCTATTGTAAAACTCCCGCCTCACTCTCTCGAGATTTCTAGGGGTTATTGTCTCGAAAAGGCGAAACAGTTTGGGAATCAAAAAGTCCAGGTAGAAGAATTAGAGGCAGGCCGAAACAAACGTGGGACAATGTAATTGGAAAAATGTTGACGAAAAGAGGCAAAACATGGCGTGAAGCAAAAAAGATAGCCCAGGATAGAAAGAAATGGCGTCAATTTGTGTGTAAGTAATATAGAATGCAAACCCCGACACCCTAAATGGGTATAAAGCCATTGTAAATATTGGAGTGCCGCAGGAATCTATTTTGGGACCGCTAATGCTTATTATTTATATAAATGATCTTCCGGTCAACATTATGCATTACAAAACAATAATATATGCAGATGACACCTTGTACGGGGGAGCCCCGAGAGAATCGAAGCTCTACTGGAAACGGCAATGGAGGACGACAACTAAAAAAGGGGAAAATATTCTCACGCGAGCAAATTTTCACTTTTCTCACGTTTCTCGAGTTTTCCCGGCAGTTGGAGAATTTACTCTGCAGGTCAGACGCATATTCACTTCACTCCATGTCTAGTAATCAAGCTAGTCATGTTTCACTTTGTGCCCAGTCAATTATATTTTTTTATTTTTATTTCCGTTACCTACTGCTATTTCGTTTATTGTGATTTTTTCTTACAAGTATTAGTAGAGATCATTAGAGTTGAGTATCTAATGTTTATAAAGATTTGTACTTCGTTTTCATGTGTTTCTCCCAGTATAATAACTAGAATGTGCTGAAATCTATATGTTACCCAGATTAAAAAAATGCTTATAGTGTAAATACAGAATATATTACTCCTATGTTAGGAGCTTATCTACATACATTCATAAAACAAACCACTAATGGATACTTGCTTTGTTGTAGCGATCTTGATGATCATTACTTATAATTAGCATACAGTATACATATATATAGAAATACGATTACAGCAGAGTAAATGGTTAAAATGCATGTGTTTATCTTGTAAGTCGTCATTTTTAATGAAATTATTAGAATTTAAATTGGTAATTAAAATCGTATTAAAAAGCTAATCGTAACATGTTCAACAGCTTTAATTGGCGCGTTTTCTTTTGAACGATCCCGTTAAGTTACCATTTCTCATACATTATATATAATATAAATTATGTCGATTAATTTAAAAGCAATACAACATCAATTATAAATGTTCAATTCTAGAAAAATGTCGTAAACGCTGTGAATTCATTACTAACTACTACTGGACACGTAACGTCTCAATCCACGATATTTAATTAATTCATATATATAATATATATATATCGAGATTTAATTATGTCATTTTACGTTGAAAAGTTAATTGAATCGATTTCGATTATCTAATAATTAAAAGAAAAAGCTAAAGTACTTTTATCTAAGAATTTGTCATATTCAAATGGTCCTATCAATTTAAATTTTTTTATTTGGTTAACGAATGGCATGCTTTAATGAGTTTTCAGTCTAAGTTGGTAGATAGTACTGGAGCGTAAGGGCCGTTACTAATCGTCAAATATGACCTCTAATACATCGCACTTTGTTAATATATTAACATTGCACACTGCCAAATATACATCTCTTTAAAATATTACCATTACTTCCATTTTATTATTATTATCTGGTCCATGACACAACAAACATGCTATCTACCGGTCAATGTGTGTTGGAATGAAAGAAGTTAATCTTTTACGGTGGTAACTTTATGACAATAATTAGTATTTGCAGCAAATTATCCGGAAAGATCCATTCCTAGCGCAAATACAATTTGTAACACGGTTCGATGTTTTGAAACGACTTTTGCGTTTGTAAACAACAAAAACAAAAATGTTCCTGATAGGAATATCAGTGATTTGGAAATGCAAGTATGCGTCTTTATTGAATGAAGTCGTAGTATGTCATCCTGACAAATTGCTCGCCAATTTAACATTGATGGTACAACGGTCCAAAAACTATTATGTAAAGATAAGTAGCGGTTCTACAAAATATCAACTTCGTCAGGGTCTGAAAACACAGGCAAAAGGCTCTTCTAATTGCGGTGCGTTCGATTATACCACATGTGTCAAATATCATTATCCATAGGGGATCAATGCATATAATATGTGGCAACGTGGTACTCCTACTGTCCTTTCCAATGCCGGCGACGCCCTATACCACAACGATTATCTTGCAAATACAAGTTAGCAAGTTGCAAGGATTTGTTTTTCTTTTTCTTTTCATTAAATGCAGAGAATTCTTAAGTTGCGTTCACGCTGCATGACACAAACAAAAGCGTAATTCAAATAAAATTAAAAAATGACCCTAATAAAATAAATAAAAGATTCTGATAATAATAATAAACTATACAAGGGGCTCAAAAATTCCACCCTGCACAGCAAGACATTGCCCTAGGTGGTCGTAGAAATTTACTCTTACGTGAGCAGTTACTGAATTAGCAGCCTCAATTATTTTTTCTCTCAAGGCATGTTTTCTGCTCTACCAGCTTCATGGGTATAAACAATATTTTTTAGATATCCCCACAAAAAAAAAGAAACATTTGGAGATAGATCAGGAGATCGCGGAGGCCATTTGATGTTTCCCGTTCCAGTAATGAGACGGCTAGCGAAAGTATTCCGTAGAAGTTACTGTAGCCTGACAGCATTATGTGCTGGACAGCTATCATGTTGAAACCAAACGATTTTCTGATTTATTCCACTGTTTCGAGTGGCGGGAAGTATTTGATTTTGCAATAATTCGAGGTACTTGTCGGGATTTTATATACCATCAATAAAAAAACGGTCCTATCAAATGGTCACCTAAAATACCTACCCAAACGGTTTACTTTTTGAGGATATTAGGTGCGGTGTGCAAAATACCGGTGTTCATTTTCCGTAGCCCAATATTGTGCTTTCCGTGCAATGGAAAAGTTGACTCATTAGTGAAGTAAATACTTCTAGCGAAATTGTCGTCTCGATGTATCTTATCCATAACGGATTGATAAAACTCCATCTTCTTTTGGAATATCTCTCTTGGTTTGCATTTCGTGCAGTTATTGAGACAGAAACATTTATCAAATGTATTAATAATATTATAAATTGTTTATCTGCCAGGTACACGACGGCCTGCAAAAGTCAGCGAAACCATTATACTATCTGAAGCTTTTCAGGAGGTGTACACAGACTCATTATAAATTAATTTAACTGAATGCTTTTATTGCACACCGCAACGTGTTCGCAGCAAAACATTGAATGTAAAATCTGGGTGGGGAGTAGTGGGGACAATCGGGATTGGACAGAATCGTTGTGGTATCGGTTGTCGCCGGCATTGGTGACGGACAGTAGGGGTACCACGTTGCCACGTATTACATGCATACGTATAGATCGCACGTAAACATTGAATCTCTATGATGACAGAACCTAAGAAATATTAGTAAAACTCCTTTACCGGGGAGGACCTGAAAACTATGAGAAACATTTCATTCTAGACGTTCCGTTTCCACTGTCACCAACGTTAATTGTCATGTGATACTTGATCGTGACATTTATCACAAAATGCTCAGTGCATATATTGTTTGGTCTAGTGATCTGAGTAAGCCTTATGTATGCTTGCATTCGTGCGGTCATTAGGTGAGAAACTCTGATGCCTGCCTGCCTCTACTGTTGATGTGGGTCCCTGTTAATCTGGCTGTGGTTTGTTGTCGTCTTGGGACCCGATCTAGTAGTGTTACGCTCCGCGGAGCCTCATATTAGGGATCGCTGACTCTCTCTGTGTGTATAAATTCAGAGTCTTCTAAGGACTCCCTGTTCAAATCTGAAAGAAATCGCGCTGCTAGTTTCCGAGATATGTGTATTTGAAGTTCGCGCATTTTAGGGGCGATCGCGTGTAATTTTCGTCCTATAAAATCGGTCAAATGAGAGTCCGAGAACCCTTCCGGAGTCTCATTTAATATATAGATATAAAATGTTAGAAATGCCTAGATTAAGTCATGAATATTAATATTTTTAAAGTCTTTCCGTGCCTCCGTGACGGTCTTGTTTTTTCTCGGGGTTTTTCAATCATAGTGTCCTTCAGAGTAGAGTTTTCTATGTTGTTCGCCCTTTGGAAGAACATCTTGTTCGTTTGTTGAATAAACTCTGCCAACGAGTTTATTTTGGCGATGTTTCTGATGTGTGTCATTGGTGTGCTCTTCGGTTCTCCTATGAATCCCTCAGGCAGCGGTTCTGCACCCTCTCCAGGCGTTCTAGTGTGGTTTTTGACATCGTTATCCATGCAGGGCTAGCGTATGTCACGATTTGCCGAATATGTACTTTGTACAATATCCCAGCCGCATTCGTGGGGTCAGCGCCTTCGATCCCAAGAGCGACATAAGCTTTTGCGCATGTCCTGGTGGCGTGCCTCTGAACGTTAGGTAGGTGTCGAGTGTTACTCCCAAGCAGTCAATCCCCTGGCACCACACTGTTAATACTGCTGCATTGTATAATATATTCAATGCCCTGGCACCACATGTCCTATAATCTAGTTGAGGTTCTACACGTACAAATAGATTGTCCACTACTTCCGATCTATAAATTTCAAAGATATAAATTTGTGAAAAATGTTCTAATAATAACAGAAATGACATGTAGAATGTAAATGAATAATGTTGAAATGAAATTAACTTGAATCATTTCTGTACGATCCTCTACAAGCAAGAGTGTTATAATTTGCAGGGTAATGTATATTTCAATATTATGCATAAATGATAATTGTACAAATAAATATCAGAATTCTAAAGTAAAGATGAAATTCTGAGTATACAACTGGTATCAAATAATTCATTATAATTGTTATTAATTAATACCATCAGTTTCACAGCAATATGTACCTTGGGCGTTTGTTCTTTTCTATAAATAGTTATTTAATCGATCGAAACAGTTTTTTTTATTGATCATTTCAAGCCGATCAGTGTACTCGCATGGTCGTAATAAATTACAGTTCTATCGTGTAAATAAATCTGTAAACAGTCGAACATTATAACGAATATGTGTTAATGAATCAAACAAAAAATAAGAATTCCGCGCAAAAGAAATTGCCGAACTGAAAAGTCAATGGCCATTAAATAGTACCGCGCAGACAAAACCTGTTGCGAACTAATGTCTAATTTAGCATCCAATGCACGATATTTACAATGAGCTTATTTATATTTACTGTATTTAGTAGTGGCACGGATTTTAATGCCAGCTATTTTTCTAGCACAGCTATTTTTTGGGTTATTTTTTCATTGTAGCACTTGTAGGCACATATAAGTTTTTTTTTACATAATCATCCATCATATGACACATATTGATAAGTAATTCTACTATTTGCTTTTTGTTAATCTCTTTATCCTGTTGTACTTAGAGTAAATAAAATATACATACCACATATACATATGTAGTATATCTACACATTAAGATTATATTTGGTACGTACATAAATTACTCAAAAATGAATAGGGAATTAGATCTTTTTTTAACAGATCTAATTAATTCGATTAAATGTAACGTATTTTCTCAAACTATAGATAAATTAGAAGGCCCACAGTCGTTTGTGGAGATTTTATTTGGTAAATGTCTTTTCTGTGTGATAAAATATTGAACCTTGTATTTTAACCTTATATTAATTTAGAATACAAAATTATAAAAATCGCATTTTTTGACAAATATATTTATTTTAAACGTCATTTCACATTTTCACGATGCCAAGACGTCATTTAAATAAAGAAACTTTTGATTTAATTGCGTTATTGCATCAGCGAGGGCAATCTGGAGCAGAAATTGCCGCAATTTTTAATGTGTCTCCAAGTGTTGTTAGTAGGGCTCTAACAAGATTCCAACAGACAGGATCTGCTAGGAGAAGACCTGGTAGTGGATCTGAGAGGAAAACAAATCAGAGACAAGACCGCTACATACGAATTCAGACAAGGATGAATCCGTTTAGAAGTGCTGTATGGTGGCAAACACAGTTACGTGCTGCCATTGGAGTTAGAGTTTCGGATCAAACCATCAGAAACCGTCTGAGGGAATTGGATGTTCATAGCTGCAGGCCTGTGAAACGCCCAAAATTAACTAATGCCTGCAGAAATGCTAGACGAGCTTGGGTTAACCAACGACTAGCAGAAAATTTTTAATGGGAGCATGGTTTATACACCGGTAAATCTAGATTTTGCTTATTTAGTGATAATCGTAGAGTAAGGGTCTGGAGAACTCGAGGAGACCGTTATAGACGCGAGTTTACAAAAGCGGTGGTGCCTTTTGGCGACGGTGGTATCATGGTGTGGGCGGGCATTAGTTTGAATGGACGTACGAACCTCCATCTCTTTGAAAACAATGTCAATGGACACATATACAGAGATGACATTATTCAGCAATATGTGGTCGACTTTCGTGAGGCTGCTGTGGATGAAAACATGGTTTTTATTGATGATAATGCACGACCTCATTGTGCACAAATTGTAATGCAAGCAATAAATGACCTCCATATTAACCATCTACCATTACCACCAACGTCTCCCGACTTGAATCCAATTGAGCACATTTGGGACAGACTTCAAGAACAGCTCAACGAACATAATCCACCCCCAGTTAACGTGCAACACTTGCGGGAAATTTTACCGCTGTGTTGAAGAAGAGTGTCACAAGAACACATTAATAATTGCATTATGAGTATGCCCCGAAGATGTACAGCTGTGAGAAATGTCCATGACCATTATGCACGATATTAGAATTAATTGTTACAGAAAAATGTTTATTTTAGCTATTGATAAAAAAGTTGCTTATTTCATAATTCATCATTTCTTAGTAATCTAACGATTTTTCTGAATAAATATACTTGAAAATTTTAAATTGTTGTGTACAATTATGTATCTAATATAATACACTACAAATATTTACCAATATTTTCTAAAAAATAGAAAAAAGTAAAAATTCCTTATTCATTTTTGAGTAGTTTATATAGCAGAAGAACTTATTAAATTCCTATTGTGTTCTTGTATTTAATTCTATGTTGAGATCTACACCCATCGTTACAACAATTGTTAGATAGAACAAAAGCTTATGAACGCTGAACACAAGTGCAAGAAATGGAGAAAAATTTTGAATTTGTAGGAAATATTAACAAAAGAAAAATACTTTGGTAGAATCAATCAAAACAGCAAACTGTGCAAAAATTGTGGTAAATAGATATGCAAATGCCGTTGCTGGACAGTCATGCCCAGCAACTCACGTTAAGTGTAACTTATGTGGAAAACAAGCAGCACTTTCGCAAGGTATGTTTGGCAGAACAGAAATCGAATCAAGAGAGAAATAAAGAACAACAACAAGAACAACAAGAAGAACAATTCCTGTGAAATTACAGAAGCACACCACATTTCACAACAAAAATTTCACCTTTCGAATTCGAGGTCTGCAGAAAAGTAAACAATTTATTACCGATTTTAAATGGAAGTATCGTAGAGAGTAATTACTGTAGAGAGGGATATTATCGATCCGGATCTCAGTCGAACAAAAGAAAATCAAAAGAATATGGATACATGAAGAGAAGAACTAAACAACATAAATTTGATGTCGGGACATGGTATCCATCCGTTTCCGGCTTAATGTTAGTCCTAACACACATGGTTTTCCTCTCACACCTATCAGTGACCAAAGTGCTATAACCGACATATAAGTACTTACGCCCCGCACCGAGCGTGTCGATCTGGCTGACAGTTCTGTGGTATCTACACCGAAAGAATCAGAATCAGCAGACATCTGAAGTTGGAGCAGTTAGACCGCTCGGTATCCATTAAAGTAGTCCATTGCACGAATGAAGTCGGACGCTAGTTACATGAAAATAAATGCTCAATAATTAAAGCAAAAATCAAAAACGTTGCCCCTGTAGCTCGTTAGTCGATGCGAAACGCCATGGGTTATAAGCGTCACATATTTTTTACCAAAAACATGAAAACAGGGATAGAAGTTATAGCGACAGCAATAAAACGCACAGGATCTAATCTAATTGTATAATTAGTAGTAAAAACTATGTATGAATGAAAACACAGCTATTGTATAATATAAACACACAGACCGTCAAAAGGCAGTCACTTAATAAACATGGTTCTCCAAATTCTAAATGTACACGTTATATGCTCGTAACAGCTGTTAGAGATTTCACTATCGACTTATAAATAATCAACGTAACGTGGTATAATGTGCATATAAATTAATGCAAATATAATGAACTACAGTGCCTCCAAATAACAACAATGCTCTTGTATACAACAAAACTATGAGATGTTAATAGTCAAATTATTCTGGAGTCCTTGCATTCAACATACAAATACAATAAACTACACTGCCTTCGAACAATGCACTTTGTGCACAACAAAGCTAAAATGTGTTAATAGTTAAATTATTTTGGAGCCTTTGCATTCGACACACAAATACAATTAAAATTACTTATCTTATACATCTGCACAAGTGAAGGTCCCGTTGAAATATGTAGATCGTTGTCTCTTACACTTCTTGTTACTGTAGCAGAACTGCAACGGATACTGGACAAGTTGATATCCTTTCAGAAATAAATTATGACTTCGAACGGGTATTGCGGTTATGATACTTTTTGTTACTAGCATACTGCATATGCCATGATAACCTGATGCTTGTCTAACATCTTGTAATATTCACATATGTACATATGTTCACAGCTAGCCACATATATAGATCTTGTCTCTACTGTGATATTAATACCACGTATTATATCTGCATTCTCTGCCTAACAGCTTGGCCATGTTATTTTAAAGAAACTCGTTTCTTAATTTATCCTTAATCTAGTTGTTGGTTTGTTGGTTACATATAAGTTGCTACTCGCAATTTCCTTTTTTTTTAAAAAGGTTTCCTTTTAAAGGATCTCCTTTATAGCCTAAAAGTCGAATGTACAAATAGCACATGTTTTTATTTGAGGTTAAAATAATAAGCGTGGCAAATAGGGCTTGTAAAATTAGAAACAATTATCAAAAGGTGCATTACTTTTTATCATTAATTTAATTTATCGATATTTAATAGTCAAACTCACCCTAGAATCTTATGAGAGTCAAGGAAGCTAAAATTTCTCTGCCTCACATTTATATGCTTGTCAAATTACAAAAACAACCGCATGAATATAGCTGTTTTAAACCTCATATAACTATTCCTAACTGATGTGTGATGTGTAATAAGTTACTGTTATTTGTGTGAAAAGACGGTTGACAGCACCGAACCAGGTGATGTTTATGTCGACATTATGAACAGAGATTGTGAGGCGATGTTAACGATGAACACCTAAAAACCAACAATGTTATGTCTTTGATTGGTGTAGCAAACGTTCGGTCTAAACATAAACACTATAGACACTAGTAATCAAATTGTGACTAACTTTGCAAACATTTCAGTCGCCTCATTAAAATCGTAATTCACGTGTTCTCCTTTATTTACTTCTTTTGTTCGGTAATTTAGATTATGGGTACATATGCATACGCATAACGGATTGTAAAAAAGTGTTCTTTAAATTTGTTTCAATGTACAATTTTTATGAGACGTCTCGGCAAAGAAATGTTTTTATTTATGATAGTCCGCCTCATTAGTTTAAAATGTATGTCATGTAACAGTCTGTCGACAATTTCATGCAATACAATGAATGAAATGTTTGCGAGCGGGCTTTGTATGTGGAGACGTGTATATATATTAAATTCTTCAATACGGACGAAGGAGGAACGCTTTATATTTATGACGTCTCGCGAAAATCGAACGTTTAATAAATTGAACCTTCAAATTTGTAGCGGTACCGCGAATACTAAACAGAATATTTTATTGGTAAAATATGTGTTAGCATAAAAGTTCTCGTATGTTTTTTCCATACAGGTACCATAATACATAAATCGTAAGGAGTCCATAACGTTTTTAAAAAAGGAAATCGACGACTTGCTTCATGTCTCGAATTGTACACTCTTCATATTTTATGGCATAAAAAAACGAATTTTATGCGAGCATGGACTATTTTTACAGAATAATGTTTACATTTTAATAGGTAATCAATCTCTGCTAAAGTTCCCGTTTATAAATAATACAAAGCTGTATGGAAAGTGTATTAATATTGATTTATGTTTTATAGCAAGTTTTTAAGCAAGAATTAAAAATAATTTAATAATTATCCGAATTTGATCCATTTATCGGTAAGCCAAAGGTGTTTTAGGATCTTTGCTATTCATTGTTCATATAAACACGATCTATCCCAATATAACATTTACAATATAAGTGGAAGAAAACCAATTAATGGATTTCCTAGATTTAAACACCTCGCATAATATTAATAATATTAATAAAAAAACACTTTTTATTTATTACAAGCCCTAACATACTGGTACAACTATTCATGCACGATCTTGCAACATAGAGATATGGAAATTATTATAGAAATAAATATTATTATTATTATTAAATATTCTCAACGCACTGGAGAGTGAATCTAGTTATGTGTGGTGACTCCAATGTAGACTTCTATTTAAATAATTTCAATAAATGTGAGTTAAGTATTATAATAATTAATATTTAATTATTATAATTTACATATTACTACTACTGCGTCTCCTTCCAGGATTTACAACTCGTCTTCTTTATATGTTGATAATATATCAGGGTAAGGTGAAAAATTCTCGGCCTGACAATAAAAGATTGCGATTTTCAGTTAAAAAAATGACTACATAGTCTCCCTTGACTTCAACACACTTGGTCCAGCGTTTCTCCATCAGTATTCCTTCCCGGAAGTGAGTGTCTGGAAGGCTGTTAACATATCCATTTACGACTTTCTCAACTTCTTCATTGGATGCCAACCGCTTCCCAGAAACAATTTTTTTCAAGTTTGGGAACAGATGGAAGTCTGAAGGTGCCAAATAAGGAGAATAGGGCTATTAAGCTAAACACAACGTTAATTAAGAGAACACAATTAAAAACGGAAAGAAGGGATCTTACATACAACATTTATCGATAAATCAGCGTGCCAACCACAGATGGCAGAAACCCTAATTATAGATACCAATTATACATGAGTATTCACAAATAAAGAAAAATTAACAAATCACCTATGACTCTGTTGTGGAAGGCACGTAAACAGATTAAAAATGCATATTCGCGGTTAAATGAATTTAAAACGCAACAACAGAAGCGACTTGTTACAATAAATTATTTAAAATCAGTCATTAGGTACTAACGTAATTTTAATCGGCTTGCAAGCGTCTATTTACATACACAAATTGCCCAAATTTGTTATGATGATGAGGTTAACAGCAGTAAGGATTGCCAATAACTCAGTATTATCAAATAGAGTCGCTTTAATCCTTTCTAGTCACCCACAATATGACTAATATTTGTAGCGCCATTTTTATACTCAATCATATTTCTGGACCTGAGTCTTAAAAAGGCCAATCTCCATTTTCATCGATTTTGAGATATCCCCAACACTAAAATTCCCGAGTTTATTTCTGTCGATATAAAAAAGGCCAGTCTTCTGTTGCTAAGGGTACATGATATACCATTTTAAGTGTAAGGCTTATATCCAAAACCGTTAAGAACTAAAATGGCCAATGTCCAACCGATATGGAGATTGACCCTTCTCACACAATAATTAGCAACAACCGCAACAAAATAATGAATGGAGATTGGCCCCTTGATTAAACCTAACTTAAAAATTTGTGTACCACATGACGTTCGGTGCCGTTTTCGACATTTTATTAAAATGTATTCTGAAAATACCAAAAGACTTCTATCTTTACTTAATTGTGGTGAGAACAAAAATTCAAGGTAAGTTGCAATAATAAAAAAAAAGTAGTAGCTATAATATTTTGGTATTACGTAGTGTTATGAATATTTCATTATCTTGTACTCTGTAATCTGACAATTAAATCGATTGACAGCTGTACTAATCCAGCAGAGGAATAAAATAAAGAAAAGGAGAGGATACAATTAAAAAAAGAACACTTAGATTTGGCCGAAAAAGCATATAAATGTTAGGCTGAGGACAAACAGAAAAGCAAAGTAGATCCTAGTTTTGTAACAACCTCTTTCGATTTGGAAAAATGTCTTCCAACATCATATTTAAGAAACACAAATGACAGCTATGGACCTATAATCTAACAGCATACAAAACAGATACAGATGGCAAAGAGGCAACCTGCATTTTGTGGAACGAAACGATAGGAGGTCGTGGCGGACAAGAAATTGCTTCCTGCATAAGAAAATTTATATTGTCCTTGTATTCAAAGAAAATTCAAGCTTTCAATTTTTACAGCGGTTCTTGTTCAGGCCAAAATAGAAATATTTATATGGCCATAATGTTTTGTTACATTTTAAAGGAACTTCCATCAACCAGTACAATTGCTGAGATAAATCATAAGTTTATGGAACCAGGCCACACTCACATGGAGGTTGACACCATTCATGCCGCTATTGAACGAGCCAAGAAGAAGACAACAATGTCTATAGAAGTTCCACATGATTGGGTTAATTTTATTAAAACATCTGTGTATAGAAAAAAACCTATGAGCGTGATTGAGATGTCTCAAAATGAGTTTATAAATTATGGGACTTTCCTTAAATCTTCTCTAGCCCATAAAAAAAAAGATGATGAAAGAAACGCAATCCCATGGCTTAAAATTAAGTGGATGAAATTTCAGCAAGATCAAGAACTTTAGTTTTCTTATAAAACAGACTTCAGCGATGGGGAATTTAAAAAAGTTGATTTAAGAAGAGGATCGTTAAGAACGAACTCGACAAAACCACAGTGATTTTGAATTGAAACCTCTGCACGATCAACCATTACCGATAGCTGATTAAAAAACTATAATAATTTACGAAACCTTTTGCCTTGTTAGTGATTACAATAAGCCATTTTATCAAAACCTTCAACGTTCGTCTACTATGAATCCTGAAGATTTCACTGCTTCAGACAATGAATTTTAAAGTTTTGTTAATTGTAAAAATGTCTGGAATGCTCCGAAACTTTTTTTTACGGTTTATAATAATATAGAATTAAGTTACGTTTATTTTTTCTACTAAATTTTATAATTAGTTCAAATATTCACTTGTTCTCTAGAAAACTCGCCTCGCGACTCGTTTTCTAAACTTGAACGCGTGCGCAAAAATCAAGTCTTATGAAACTTGTATTTTAATATACTATTTCATTTGCCGGCAGTCGCAGC
The DNA here is from genome assembly GCA_963170755.1 of Amphimallon solstitiale. Lineage (NCBI taxonomy): Eukaryota > Metazoa > Arthropoda > Insecta > Coleoptera > Scarabaeidae > Amphimallon > Amphimallon solstitiale. Next base: position 85,457,356 of record OY720681.1, on the reverse strand, counting down.
ATTTAAAATGTATTATTAGGATGGGCCTCTGTTATTTTCTTTATGGAAACCGATTAAAGTCACGGCGTGTTTATTAACATCGCGGCAGCAGTAAATAATTACAAAGAAATGAATAAACCACCTTTCGTGAAATGTTATTGCTGATGCATTCACGCCACAAGACTTAACTACGAGAAAAAGTGAAAAAAGTAATACCTACGCGCCGGAGCTTCCATTAAAGGGTACCTTCGCTTTATATCAACATAGCAGGAGATGTATGCCGACTTGCAGTAATGCCAGAAAGTCAAACACTACTGAAAACCATGACTTACAGTTTCCACAACGATGAGAGTATTTTTGAATCTGTAATTGAACAGGGATGCCGTTGTATACAGAGGCATACGCAATAATTCTTATGTTATGGGTATATTGGATTTATTTCTTCTTTTTCATCACACGTCTATCTACTTCTTCCATAAATATTTTAAAGATGTTTATTTTGGTTTTCTTAACTGCTCGGTTACTATGTTTTGTATTTTACCATATCAAGTTTCTTGCAAAAAATGTGCTGACTATAAAGAAAACTCTTAAAAAAGACCTAAAATGCCGTAATCTTCTAGTAAATATTCAAACATAATTTTTTTTTTGCGTTTTTCATGTATGTTTATATACATAAATATAATAAATATATTCTTGGTAGTAGTGGCATTTAATTTTTCAATACATTTGTATATTTTGCAAAGAATTTTGATATATTTTATTAACTGCCTGGTTGAAATTAGACATTACACAATAATAAGTGCACTGCTAACCATTGTTGTTTTACACTTGGACATTTTGGATTTACATTTTAAGGTAATACTATATATTTTTTAATCAACACATATTAGTGCTTTAACATACACCTTCCTCGTTATGCTGCACTGACGAAACCAAACAAAGTAGAAACATATATGTCTGTAGCTACAAACACATATTAACACATTAAATAGTTACGCCGTTTTTATTTATGTATTTTCATTGAATGCACATGTTTATGGTAGAACTAAACCTTTTGATGGGATTGCATAAATAATACCGGCTGTCCTATGCTTATTGTTTAACATTTTCATCCATACATATTTGATTTTACATGCTATATTTGACAATGTATTTTTAAATAACCAATTGTCATATTGTTAGTACTTTTGCTCATAATATTATTACTGCAATTACTACCAAGAAAATATTTAATTTTTCAATACATTTGTATATTTAGCAATATATATATATATATATAGTTAAAAAGGAAATCTTTCGTGGGTATGCAGTCAAAGGGCATAATTAAAAAACGTACTCTTTTTAAATGCCAAGCTTTCGGTCTGTATTTAAACCTTCATCAGGGAATTTAATTGAGGTTGTATGATAAAAGACAGCAACATCCTTTTAATCTATGTGATTAAAATACTGTGGTTATACAATAAAACTAACACAACAAAATTTGTATATAAGACATCACGACATTGAGAGACATGTACCTCTCCGAGAGGTACATGTCTCTCAATGTCGCGCAAATTTTGTTGTGTTAGTTTTATTGTATTGATGTATTTTGATTTTATTGTATAACCACAGTATTTTAATCACATAGATTAAAAGGATGTTGCTGTCTTTTATCATACAACCTCAATTAAATTCCCTGATGAAGGTTTAAATACAGACCGAAAGCTTGGCATTTAAAAAGAGTACGTTTTTTAATTTTGCCCTTTGACTGCATACCCACGAAAGATTTCCTTTTTAACTACAATCACACAGTCACGAAAGAAAACCGTTATATATATATATACATATATACATATATTGTTTGAATTTTTATTCCATTAGTCTTTAAAAGATATGTGCCTCAACTATCGATAATAAAGTAAGTACCTGATTACAAGGCAAACCGAAGTAATAACAGTACGTTTCACTGTTTATGATAATACGTACATATCTTATTTATTATAACTTAACGCGTAGCCAAAACCAGTGCGAGAAAATTTCGATTATTGATCGCTGGTCAAAAAATAGGTTAGCACTTTTCCGCAACTAATGCAGTGTACCCTGCAGTATAACATGGCAAACCATTTTCTCCAATCTCTTCAATAAATTCCTTGAATTGGCCATGATTGAGCGCAAGTGATGTAAGTAGCAGCTATTTCCTCCACAAAGACTATTGATCATTGATGCAATGTACGATGAATGGTTTTGAAACATCATCATTTCCTACGGTCTTTGATTGATTTGAGATCAATCGCACCTTCATTTTTTCCATTAGCGATTGTTTTTCTGAACAGCATTTACAACTCCTTTAAAAATACCTTCTACAGTAATCGTGCGGTGAATGCCATGTATCATTCAGATTGAGCGGCTTTAGCCCCCCCCCCCCGGTGTTACTGATTATGATGTACTCTTAAATACATATAAATTCATGAGCTTGACTTCAAGGAGGAACATAGCCAGTGCGAGGTATTTAAGAAAATTAATTAACAATAAATCTGACTCGCCCTGCCCTCTGTCGGCCGTGGACCTTTTGGTGCTAACATATGCAACGCGTTCGACGGATACGTTCTTATTTACCAGAGCTCGAACGAATGTTGTGGCTAGAGCACCATTAACTCGTATGACAAGAAATGCAAATATTTTGCATTCTTAGCCGTTCCACATTTAATTCTTTGCCTGCTCCCATGGCTTTTTCTTCTTCCTTCCCCATAAAATTATTGGTAATATTACCAGTCACCTAATGTCTAAGTTCAGTCAGTGTGCTTGATGGTTACAATACTATTTTATATATTCTGATATTCATACAGGGTTGCAATTATGTTTGGATACATAATCGCAACGCGGTTTATTGGAGCTCGCTGAAATTTGGTGCACTGGTAGAAGGATTTGGACCACAATATTGTAGTCTAAATCCATAACGGTAGGTATTGGTCTGACAGAAATCCGCACTGGATGGAGCAAGTTCATACGCAGTATCCACAAAAAATTAATGTTTGGTGTGGAATTGTTGGTCGGAATATTATTGGTCCTTTTTTAATTAATAGTAATTTAACTTCTCAAAGATACTTACAACTTTTACAACAAAACATTGTTCCCCGGCTCAGAGAAATCTTCTCAAACTCCAATGACCGAAATATACCAGCAGACACCATATGGTTTCAACAAGACGCAGACGGAGCACACCTCCATTTTGGTCGTGTAGTACGTCAGTATTTAAACCAAATGTTTCCTGAGAGATGGATAGGACAGAGGGGAACAATTGAATGCCCAGACAGGTCACCTGATTTGACCCCACTTGATTGAATGAATTTATTTAAACAGACCATTAAATATCGCAGATTTGCATGAACGAATAGGAAATGAGATTGACATGATTTTTTTTCATACTTTGGTTGACACCTTGCAGAATTTTGTCCATCGAATTCATTACTGTCAAGAAGTTAAAGAACAGCATTTTATAATATAAAATATTTATACAATTTAAATTTTTTTTCTATTATTCCTAAAATGTATGAGTTCAATTTTAATAAAATGCGTTATTTTTATTATTTTTGGTCGAAGTGAGGTTGTTAACAGTTGACGATAGATTAAAAGCATCTTTCAAAACCCTAAGTTAGGTTTTGAAATAATGTTTTTAATCTGTCGTTAACTGTTAACAACCTCACTTCGACCAAAAATAATAAAAATAACACATTTTATTAAAATTAAACTCATTTTACTTGACTTCAAATTCGAATTCATAAAAACAAAAAAAACGGTTTTTATGCAAATTAAACTATCTGTGTCACATCGCTGAATATAGAAAAGAACACAATTTTCAAAAATGTTACATTTGGCCCCCGTGCTATTTAAAAAACATCAAGTTAGCCTTGTACCTCGGAAACAAACGACGATGTAAAACTGGAGAACATCTCAAATAATGTAGTCTAAAAATCCTTCTCACAGTGTGCCAAATTTCAGCCAGTTTCAATAAACCGTTTTCAAAATATTTAGCTGTTTCCATACATAATCGCAACCCTATATGTTATCTAAACATTTAGCTTCTAGTCATTTGTGTACTAATACAATAGATACTTTGTTGTTTTGTCCTGTAAGTAAATTCTGTTTGTTGGACAAAAAAGTTTTATTATTATTATTATATTATTAACAAAATATTGTAATGAAACAAGCCCACAGACAAGCAGACATCCGGGCGACGACAGAAGAAAGGCAAATATTCGGCGCGACTGGTAAAAAAAGTCGTAAAGCAATAAATCATCCATTTTATATGTACTGCGAAGAGACAGAATGTCTGTCAAATGTTCTACAAACATCGAGAGGAAGATGGAGTTTACGCGAATGCTTCCAGATGTTTCGTATGTGTATATAAAGGCAGTTGAACCGATGGATGAGTAATTCCGGAATGAGAAGTTCCATAAGTAGTCATCGCGCGGAACAGACCAAAGTAAAAATAAATATAAGAAATAAATAAATAGTTCCTTGAGTGGTAGTCGAAGAATAAAGACATAAATATTAGAGTGTTATATAAATAGAAGTGATATAAATATTACAGACATATAAATAGTACTGGTAAATAAATACCTGTGTCAATTTAAATCGTAGTAGTTTAAGTGTGATACATTAGTTTTAGATTTTTATATTGTAATTAATTTTACGTGTATGAATATACAGACTGTTTTAAATAAATAAATTGCACGAGTTGTTTATTGCGAACCCGAAAACGTTACAATATTATATTGGTAACTTAAAACACGTTAGTTTTGAGGTTAAGAGGTGCATATACTTTTATATTTGAATGAATTCAACCCCTTTTATAATCTCACATTTCATAATACTAAAAAGTTACCAAATATTATTGTAACGAAATGTGTTTACATTAAATAAAAGAATCAGATCTCTCGGCGCGATAAAAACGAAATTGTCACACGCAAAAAAGGGGCAGACCGGGCAACGTATAAAAAACGCTCTTATTTACACACCGCCATAAATCATCTCTCTCTCGGCTGGTAAATATCGTAAATGCAGTGAGCCATCTCACAGATGTGCGACGTAAGCAAGAAAAAGTTTATATTTCCACTGGTATATTGCCGAATTTACTGGTACTGTTCGAGAACATTTCATGCATGTGTATATAAGGCGACTGGGTCACCGGGATTCATTCATTGCGGAGAAGGAATCGCGGAGTAATTCGGTAGTCTCGAATGGTCTCGTGGGAACAGTGGAAATAAATAGTGGTAGCCAAATAAATAAATATAGTAGTGCCGTCTTATATAAATAGAACTGTTATATAAATAAATACGGACAGAGATATTAGTAGTAATAAATAAATACCTGTGATAATTAAATTGTAGTAGTTTAAGTATGTTACGTTAGTTTTATATTTTATATTGTTAAATAATTTTAAGTATATAAATATACAGACTGTTTTTAAATAAATAATTGCACGAGTTGTTTATTGGAACCCGAAAACGTTACAATTGGTGTCAGTGTGGGATAAACACAAGTGCAAATAAATAAATAAATAAATAAATAAATGGCTACCAAACGTTTGGAAGAATTAAAGGTCTCCGAGTTAAGGGCAGAATTGGAAGAAAGGGACGCAGATGCGTCTGAAAAAAAAACAATTCTCCAGGACCGGCTTCGTGACCTTTTAATAAATGAAGGTAAGGATCCCGAAAAATATTTGTTTCAAGTACAGCCTGATCGAAGCTTAATAATAGATGAAATTACAAAACAATTCGAGACTCTAAAAGATGCAGTTGCAAAACAATTCGAGACTGATATGAAGACTGTTAAGAGATGCAAGTTGCAAAACAATTCGAGACTGATATGAAGACTATAAAAGAACATTTCAAGACTCTAAATGATGAAATTGCAAATAATTCAAAAGCTTTAAGAAATGAAATTGCAAGTAATTCAAAACAACTCGAGACTACTTTTAAGGAAGACATTCAAAAGAATTCATCGAATGGGAGGCAGGAATTTTCTGAGGCCATCGATGCCGTAGAACAGAAAGTTGAGGAGCGCGTGTTCGGAATGGGGGACGAGTTTGGGGTTCAGCTTCAGTTGCCAGCGATGAACGACTGCGGTCCACATGATATCTCAAGCGGAAGCCTGGAGATTGCCCGAACAGCGAAGGCAAAGGTAAAGTCTCCCACCTTCGATGGAAGGACGTCATGGATGACGTACCGGAAACAATTCGAAGGCGCTGCAAGAGCAAATGGGTGGATGTCCCCGAAGAAAGATACTGGTCTGATTGTGTCATTGAGAGGACAGGCCAGTGATGTTCTACAGACCTTACTTCCAGAAGAGTGTCAAGACTACCCTCAATTAATCAAGCGTCTTGAGATGAAGTATGGGCATGTACACCTGGAACAGGTAGTCCGACGGTTAGTGAATAAGGTGCAACCTAAGAGAAGAACGCTCCGATGTTGGAATTGGAAATGGAAATGGAGATGGAAATGGGCCATGCGCATAGTAAATGCGCGAAGAAGCCCAAGAAAACCATAGCGGAGCAGCGAAGAATGAAACGGGTCGATGAGAAGAGGCAATCGTCGACCCAGTATCGTGGAGCCTCAAAATCAATAGCGCGAATTGCATCTGTGCAACACCAAATCGCTGATGCTGTTGCAAGAAGACCACGTCTAGAAGACTGCAGGCATAGTAACAGACTAGAAGAAAAATCGGCCAAAACATTCAGAACTGCCGTGGTTGACGATCAGTGGCATCCTGACAATTTGCGGATTGGTCAAGAAGCTGATGAAGACCTTGGTTCATTGATGGTTTGGAAGGGAATTGGTCGCGGACCGGCTTGGCAAGAAGTGGCTCCTCGTTCACAGGGACTGGAATCCTACTGGGGTCAATGGGACTCTCTGAAGGTAGAGGATGATCTACTCAAGTGTGTTGTGGAGAACCCAAATGGAGAAGACTGCGTCAGTGGATCCAGACGAAGGGTGGAGGATGCCCACTAGCGAGTACGCCATCACACTCAGGATGCCAGCGACATGACGAAGAATCGTTACCACGTGCAAGCCGAGAGAGGTGGTTACCGAGAAGGAGACCTTGTTTGGTTGTATGGTCCTCAACGTCGCCGATGCCTGTCCCCAAAGCTCCAAGAATACTGGGAGGCACCATACGAAATACTAGAGCAAATAGATGACGTCGTTTATCGCATGAGACTAACACCTCATAGTGAGCCAGAGATGGTGTGTTTCAACCAATTGCCCATACCATGGACGTGACGGCAGTGAAGTGGCGGATGCGGGACAAATTACCGGAAAACCTAGAGAGCCAATTTATGGGAAATGTAAGGAGGCTGGCAATTCCGAAACTGGGCTGCGGATTAGACCGTTTGGAGTGGAAAATCGCAGGAAACATGCTGGTGGTGATGTATCGGCGTGCTGGTATGAAAATGGTCGTGTGCGGCTGTCGGCCCAATCAGCCCGTTGTGCAGCCTGGGACGGTGGAATGCCATTGCCACAAGACGGCTGGGTGCACCCGTGGGTCCCGGTGTGGATTTCGTCATCCGCCAGCGTCAAGAACATGGAATAGTGTGTTTCGGGACGAAACGCAGTTTTTAAGAAGGGGGCAATGTAACGAAATGTGTTTACATTAAAGAATCAGATCTCTCGGCGCGATAAAAACGAAATTGTCACACGCAAAAAAGGGGCAGACCGGGCAACGTATAAAAAACGCTCTTATTTACACACCGCCATAAATCATCTCTCTCTCGGCTGGTAAATATCGTAAATGCAGTGAGTCATCTCACAGATGTGCGACGTAAGCAAGAAAAAGTCTAGATTTCTCCTAGTATATTGCCGAATTTACTGGTACTGTTCGAGAACATTTCATGCATGTGTATATAAGGCGACTGGGTCACCGGGATTCATTCATTACGGCATTCATTACGGGATTCATTCATTGCGGAGAAGGAATCGCGGAGTAATTCGGTAGTCTCGAGTGGTCTCGTGGGAACAGTGGAAATAAATAGTGGTAGCCAAATAAATAAATATAGTAGTGCCGTCTTATATAAATAGAACTGTTATATAAATAAATACGGACAGAGATATTAGTAGTAATAAATAAATACCTGTGATAATTAAATTGTAGTAGTTTAAGTGTGTTACGTTAGTTTTATATTTTATATTGTTAAATAATTTTAAGTATATAAATATACAGACTGTTTTTAAATAAATAATTGCACGAGTTGTTTATTGCAACCCGAAAACGTTACATTATGTAATAATAAACAATACAGAGCGCGCTGTAATATTTATACAAGCAGTGGAATAACAACGGTATTCGAAAGACGACCTTCAGAATTCACCTTAATCTTTATGTGGCAAATTTGAATGATAATCGTATTTTTTCAACTGGTTTCCTCTTTTTTCTGTATCGTTAAGCGTACGACTTGTTATTTAACGAAAGTCCATACTTAAATCACCGTAATGAACAGTTTCTTGCGTCCAGTGCGTGTGGGTTTCTGGGCAATTTTCATCAATTACACAAACACACACTAAATTTGGGCGTATAATTGCTATTCCGAAAGCGTTTGTTTATGGAAAAATTATGTCTTTAATTCATTACGGTCGACAATTTAAAATTTACTGTAACGTTCTTTTCGGATGCTGTCACGTAATTTCAATTAGATATTTTTGGTAAATCAGGAAAACTGTTGATATAAATTCTAGACGTGATGGATATTATTAAATTATACCAGGCATCAACGTGTTCCAGATAATATTTCCGCGTATCTTGAAAGATACAGGTTTGGTTTAATCAGATGAATTATTCCTAAGGACTAATGAAATTATGCGATATACTTCAATTTCCAAATTTCTATGTATGTATTTCAGACTTACAGCAAGAAAAAGAAAAAATGCCAGATTTCTTTTCCCTTTAAATCACTTTTTTGTTTTACTAGACACATAATTTTTATTGCATTTTCTCGAGATAGGTATTTTTCATGCAGAATTTAAATCGACATGTCGACTTTTGAAAGGATTGAATGTGTTTTTTATTCTCTTTACAATGACGTAGCAATTTATTTTTAAAAACAACAGAAATAATAAAGAAAAGCGTTTTATTACACACTGTAACAAAAAGTAGGCCGTGATACACGAGAAATAGACAATAATTGATAACATTAATAAAAGAAAATAATAGGAATAATAAAAACTATAAAATTGGTCCTTGATTACCAATCCACGTATTGGAAAACGATTACTAAAATATTTGTCAATTATATTTGAATTGTGGGGTGGGGCGCCCTCTTGTTAGAAGCAGATTTTAATATTTTCTAAATCAGTTTGTAGTAAAGTCAAATACCTTAAAAACGTAGGGATTTTCTCTGTCCCAAGAGTGAACGTTCTGGCTATTGAAGAGACCGTTATTTACAAATCTGCTTTTGCCAGACTATGATATCGTAACAGAAAAATTATCGATTTTCTCACATTGTTTACCATACCATTGGCAACAATGTAATCCACTGTCTCAATATTTAAGTCCTAGTAGAACAGTATATTTAGACGGGTGGAATTTGTGACGGTTTCAAATTCTTTGTGCTGTAGTTTTGGAAATACGAATCTTCAGTTTCTCTAACAGATGTGGAAGAATTGTCAATAACAGTTTACATTTAATTCTACATCTTCATTCATTCATTTCGTATTTCTAGTAGGTATGGAAAACGAACCGTGTTCTTTTAAATTAATTACCAAATTTCTGTACGTGTTATACGAGCACTGGGACAGCCTTTTTTCACGATACAGCCTCGAGTGCATCCGTTCAATTTTTGCACTGTTTTTATTACAAAGGATGAAACAATTCAACATATAAAAATTTTGACACAAAAATAAAATATTCTGGAAAGGATCATTTTTAAGTGACATTCATTTCGATTGTGTTTTCATATATCACGATATATAAAAGAAGCCATAGAATTCCTAGAAAGCCAAAAAGTAAAAAAATGAAATCTATGCAAGATGCATAATGTGTATTCCTTGACACGTGTTTTTACTTAAATCTTCCTAATTGATCTTCTCTTAATTAATTACAAATTTAAAATTTCTTGCTGGATTACATGATTAAAATTTATTTTAGTTTAGTTTTAAATATATTGTATATTCTTTCATTCTTCTCTCTTACATTTAAGGTACATGAGATGAGTTGAACGATCTTTTCTATAGTCTTGTTACACGAATTAACTGGAAAACGTGTCTTTATATCAATAAAACGTAAACTCTACAGTGGTAGTTTCAATATCGAATAAATTCCTGTTTGTTTTGAGTAAAATTTTAAGTACACAAATATATAAATTTGGCAAAGTATATATGTCCATATCAATTAAAAACAGCTATTTCCTATGAGTAGAATATGTAAAGAAAGATCATTAACTGACATGGTGACTTACAAATCCGTCCTCGCAGGTTCGATCCTTATCCACAGCACTTCGGTAGACATTTCTCAGTAGAGAATTGTAATGCTGCATAAATTTTGAAAAGGCATTTAATTAAGGGTACTATTAGTTGTTGATTATATCGTATGATACATCAAAATCAGATGACTAATTGGATTTATTGTAGTTGAAGAGCTTCTTAAACCACTGATTTATTATCAACGATTTTTCATTTTTCCTCCTTTACCCAGAGAGAAGAAAGAAGCACTTGCGGTTTTTCTCGTTCGTTTAGTAATTTCTGCGGTTTAATACATAATGCAGGGATTATTGTCAGGTAGAGGTCGGACAAAATCAAGCATGTATATACAAATAGTATCTACTTAAAAGTGCCGCTCAGACGGCAAAAGAAGTGGTACATACAGCAAGGTATATATAAAATCGCCGGACCTCACACTTGGTCAGTCAGCATGTGTGGCATACCTCACCGAATAACGGATGTCTATTATCTAGAAATGTTTTTAACTTGCGAAATAATTTCTTGTGGTAATATTCTGAACTAGTTTTTTATTTATATATACATTATCCGTGTGGAAACACGAAAAATTTGTATAGAATTATTTCTGGTGGTCATCAACTTGAAATGTTGGGTGTTGTTTAGGATACTGTATTTTTTTTGTTGATTTTGGAAAAACACTTTTTTTTTGATATTCCTATGTGAAAAATCAGTTACTTACATCATGATATTTATAAGATACTTATGAGGGTTAAAGGAAAGTTATCAGAAATTATTAACTATCGTAAGTTTGTTTTAAATTAGAATGGTCAAAATTGTGACTTTTGTGTTTCATTAATATTAGTACTTTCGGCCTTTTTTGCTGAAATGGTTTACACTCTGGAAGAGAAAACTGAAATTATGTTTTTATATGGGACTGCAAACAAAAAATTTTCCTTCATTTAATTCTTTTAATTTCGACTGTCTGCGCATTCTTTCTTTAAGAGGTTATAGTATGCCTGTTTCTATTTTATTCTTTATAATATACATATATTTCATTTAAAAGAATTATGTTTTCCTCATTTTAATTGTTTCAAAAAGAACATTTATTAATCATATTCTCTCACATATTGAATTTCAAATGCGTTTTGTAATGGTACGGCCTAGTTATCATTTTAATAAACGTTATAATATTAAATAATCTTATAAATGATTATTTTATGAATTATATTTATATATACATATATTGGAAATCAATGAATATATATTACTAGAATTTTAATTCCTATGTATTCATATTTATATAAAATAAGTTTAGTATGTGTAAGCATTCGTGTTGATTTAAGATTAGCGGCAAGTTCGCGCGGTATACGTGATGATATCGTGTGTGAACCGCAACGGGAATGCCCAGATATTATAGAAAAAGGGGAATCCCAGGTTTCAAACTATAAGAAGTGAAAAATGCGATTCAACGAGGGAGTCGAAAAGTAGACTTCAAGCAAAGAGTCGACAATCAAAGAGTCGACTAAGGACTAAGTTTAAAAAGGTGTCGGTTCTAGCAGATATATAAAGAGCGGTCAAATAAATATATATTTATAAGAAGAACCTTGTGAAATCGACCGCGTATTAAGTATTTAAGTTTGTGTTCAAGTTATTATATCTTCCGTTAAAAAGCTTTTGTTCTACAATTGGCAGTGTGTGTAAATTCTCGACGTTTTGTCCGTCGAAGATAGAAAGTCCAATTGAAAGCTTATTTATCGAATGAGAAGATTCCACTTGAACGCACCGAAAAATAAGAAGATTTTCATCAAGTCAAGAAAGAAGAAATAAGTGCTAAAATAAGGTATTTAGAAATTGTTATATGTAAATGTCCTAATAAAATAAAGAACAAATATAATAATTCAATCTCAAGTAGAGACAAAATAAATAAATATATTTATCTAGAAAAGATAAATATATTTAATAAAGTAACAGCGTATCCAGAGTGTTACCAGTATTGTAATTTGATCTATTTTGGCGTAGTAGTGTATACACATAGATATATGTGGAAAATATCTAGCCTGAATTGTTATTTCTAGCCGATGTTGTTCCACTTTTATTAGTAGGAATGATGTGAGTAAATCGTACTAAATGTTACCGTTGTAAAAATGTATTGAACTTGTTTGTTAATGTGTTTGCTTTTGTTACAAACAGTTTATTGTATAAGTATTTTGCTATGTCTGTAATAAACTATGAAAATCTATGATTTCTAATATAATTATTATCTAAACTTATACAATAGTATTTTATTAAATTGCCTCTAATAATGCCCTACAAAACAATTAATTCATAAATATCTCTTTTATCCGAATCGCCCTGGGATAAGAATTGAGCTTAGCAGGTAAACAAATCAATTTATTTTATTTTATTTTATATATCCTATTATTATTAAACTACATAGGACATTTATATAAGCGTGTTCCTTTTCAATTTACTATTATAACTAAATATACTTCTAGCGCTTTAGTTAAATTTCATGATTTTGAAGTGTTTTGTTATTGAAGTATTTGTGTTTTGCCGAAGGCTGTCAGGTATCAAAATATCTGAATAAATGAGTATATCTTAAAAAGGAATAGACACACAGAAATTTTATAATATACGAACTTATATTAAAATATGACCAAAAAATTGAAAAATGTAAAAGTATACAGAATGTTATATTAAACAAATTTTAAATATATATTTATATACGACTGTGTGTTTTCATACACCCATGTATTTATATATTTAATTTATAAATAATTGTAATTTCTACATAATAAATATTATTCCGACCGAATAACAATGTCAATTATTGAGGCTATATTAAGTGACATTGAAAGTTAAATTACATTTCATAATAGGTATGTGGTAAGTTTACATAATTCCTATTACTGTTAAAAAGATCCATAACTGCAACTTTCATTCAGTTTAAACGCCGCTGCACTATGTATATATATATATACATATATATATATATATATATATACATATATATAATATATATAAATCCATAATTTATGATTACTTTGTTATACTTTGCAGAAATCCATTAAATAGCGCATATGATTGTGACTGGCGGCTCATGATTCAATGAAGTAAGAGAGCACTATGAATAAAAACGCATTTCCTGTCACTGCATACCTTGTATTTCAGATATACAAGACAGCAAAATATTGACAAGCTAATATTTCTTTGGAACGTGAATACATTTTAATTAATTGTTTGGTGTTTTCCTTTTTGTAAACGTTGTCAGTGATAATCTCTATAGTTATGTTGATTTGTGGAACAGTTTTGTATACCTTAATTGAACACTTGCTAACGGTAACCGCTCTGGCAATTTCAATAAATCATAATTTGTGTAAGACCTCTGCGTCACGCAGTGCTTATATTATAAAAATGCAGAGAGTTGTTACGAACGACAGTGAACACTTTCTTATGGAATCCTGCAGTGATGGTATGCCTACCACATACTTGTACGAAAATACCACTTTCAATAAAAGGAATTATTGTTGTTTTATCTCCGTTTCTTCCTATATACGTATCATATTTTAAGCAAATTGGTATGTTGTTAATTAATGCGAGTAGAGGTAATGTTTTTTTTATATTTATTGTAATCTCACTGTACAATATATCGCTCTACCGATGAAACTATATTATATAGCTTCATCAGGTAGAAAAACATTAAAAGTACTACTGTTTTGTGGCTTGGGTTTACTCAAGGAGGATAGAAAAAAAGGAGAGAGCATTGTCGACAAAAAGTGAAGCCCTTTACCACTATCACATATGGCGGATGTTAACATGTCCCCCATGTTTACATCCGTCATACGTGGTGGTGGTAAACTGCTTATTTGTCCAATATGTATTTTGTATGGTTTGATATGCCGCCTTTCATTGCACAAATTTGAGTAGCAAGAAGAGCGCAAGGCAAATAGAGGCAGAAAATAGGAAAATTATAATTTTCCGCAAGTAAATAGGCACATAAAGTTATTAATTTCATCCAGACCCTTAGGAAGACCACCAAAAAGATGGGCTGACTCCTGGACCTCATCGTCACAGGACATTGAATAAAAGTTGGAGAAACAGGACATAGTCCTATTAAAAAGAAGAAGAAGAAGAAGAAGAAGAAGAAGAAGAAGAAGAAGAAGAAGAAGAATTTCATCCATAGTTTGGTGAATATAAATCGTTGCTTATTTTAACATTGAAAATTGTTGATTATAGGATACCTACCAAAAGTGTCCATTAGAAGGAATTTGTGGATAAAGAAAATACATAGGCTTTCTAAACGAAAGTAGTCTACTTTAGTGTAAGCATTTTGGGGAGAATTGCCATTATAAATATACTCTACTACTTTGTATAGCACTTCACTACCTGAGTGAAGTGCCAAACAAACATGAATTGTAAAGCAAGTCTATCATTTTCTTTGGTTGCAGTAGAATTGCCTATTAAATATTTGTATCAGCGAGTGAGAGTGGATGAAACCTTCCATCAAGAGATCGATAAGAACTTGAAAAACTTTTAGATATTACTATATTGTAAATAAAATCAACAGGGAATTCTAAAATGAAGCCTCGTATATGTAAATTCAAGCAATATAATAGTGATAAATATACATATATGTATATAACATTTGCTGTTGTGTAAGTTGTTTATACTATTCCTAACCTAACTACGTACACACATTCTTAATTATTATATTTCAGTTTTACATAGAGTAAATATTGAATGAATATTACAGATAAATAAAACACATTTCTTTGCTTGTAGAACTATTAATTGTTCTGAAAGGCATCTTTAGAAGCAACATTTTTATCTCATTTATGTATTGAAACTGTAAGAGTAATTCATGGGCACTAGCAAATATTTATTTTTAGAAAAATGTACAATTTGTTTTTTTAAAGTATAGTTACTAGAGTAGCTTTCATTTAAAAACAATTAAAATATGATAATATTTTAATTTATATAATTTAATCAATTTTATTATATATGATACTTAACGGTATGCAACCCGCCAAGGTTGCAACTTTATTTCTCAACAAACTGACATTATGCTCTCTCTATATATCTTACTCACTCTAAGGGTTTATCAAATATTTTATACCTATACTAATCTGGGGATATTAACATTCAATAGTTTTTTTTCTAGATTATGATTATACAGTGCGTTATTGATGAAAGGAACAAATTCGTTTAAAATTCAAGTAATTATTTTGCAGAAAAACGCTCGGACAGGTCGATTAGTATTTTTAGTTGTGATTTTTTTGACATAAGAAAATTATATATAGGGTGTCTAAAGAAGAACATATGCAGCAATCATTGTCTTTTTTAAATGTAACATACTGTATTTATGCCATATTTGAATTGTATGGTAAATTCTCAACACTTTTTGTGTAACATACCATATCCCCAAAATCAGCGGTTTTCGTAATATTGACTTTTGAAATGTAATAAATTAAAAAAAAATACATGAAAATCGATTAATTTGAAGTAAAGTTTTTTTTGTTGAAGATAAAATTTGCAATACCAGGTTGTTTTTGTTGGCTTTTAAAAAAATGTTCAAAGTGCCCTTGTTCAATTTAAACATTTTAAATTACCTATGTGTATTTTAATTTATCACAAAACTCATTTTTCCGAAAACCGCTGATTTTGGGGATATGGTATGTTACACATAAATGTGTTTAATGTGTTTAGAATTCACCCTACAATTCAAAAATGGCATAATATACAGGGTGTTCCATTAAAAAAAAACAATGATTGCTGCATATGTTCTTCTTTAGACAGCCTGTATATAATGTTCTTATGTCAAAAAATTCTAAACTAAAAATACTAATCGACTTGTCCGAGCGTTTTTCTGCAAAATAATTACCTGAATTTTAAACGAATTTGTTCCTTTCATCATGAACACACTGTATAAGTTGAGTTTTTTATCCTTGGTAAGAAAATATGTATACTCCCGTGAATACGTTTCGGAGTATAGGACTGCAAAAAAGTTCTGCAGTCCTTTTCTTGCCAAAATTTGAAGACTTAATTTGGAACAACTTTAGTATACATATTTCGGAAAGCGCATACGTATAAGAAAGTTTGCCCATACCTGTCTTATTTCTAAACATACCTACTAAGAAATTTCAGGCATTTCGTGTATTTTTTTTTTTGGTTTGAACTTTAAATGTGAATACATGATGTATACGAGGCACCTTTTATATTTTTACAAAATCTGGGAAGAAAACAAATTTTTTTGGAACAAACTATTTTATTGTTTTTCAAAATATTCGCCTTTATGGTCTATACAATTTTGCGTGCGTACGAACCAGTTCTCAAAACACTTTTTCCACTCTGAAGGTTGTATCTCAGAAATAGGGTTTTCAAAGACTTCGACTGCTTCTTGAGGTGTTGAAAATCGATGTCCACACATTTTTTGTTTCACAGTTGGGAACAAAAAGAAATTATTCGGCGACAAGTCAGGTGAATATGGGCAATGAGTCATTATTTATACACTTTTCTTCTTCAAATAGTCAATGATTTCATCTATAACTTTTGGCAAACAAATTACTGTATATCATTCAGCTTTAACATGTCTCATGTACAGCCGAAGAAACAAGCGATCATTTTCTTGGAAGTGCTCCTTGCACTAACAACTTTTGTGGATTTCGATTCATCTTGGAACACCCATACAGTAGATTGTTACTTGGATTCCGGCTGATACGCATATATCCATGTTTCGTCACCTGTGACGATGTTGTATACGGATTTTGCGGTTCCTACGTCGAATTTGTCGAATTTTTTGCGTATTTCTTTACACCAATTAACACGAGCTGCTTTCTGAGCTTCGGTAAATTTATGTGGAATCGTACCGAAAGTTGACTGAAGCGATATAATGCATTCTTGTGGAGTTAGTCCCTTTTTAAAATCGTAAAAAATCATCCAACGAAAACCTTCACGATTAGTCTCCGTTATTTTACAAACTCACTGTCTTAAAACTATCACTGTCAACAAACTACTGACTCGATTTCAAAGCTATCGCGGATACTTCATTACCAAATATCAAACTTTAAGAATATAGTGTTTACATTTGTCAAAAGCACCCTCTAGTGGTCGATGTAAAAATATAAAAGGCGCCCCTCAAGTATAAGAAATTTCATTGCAGACAGATAATCAGAAAATCACCGCCATAATTTGTTTTAAAAAATACAAATTATGGCAGTGATTTTAAAGTTTCTAAAAGTGAAAGTCTTTTCATAAAAGCACGTATTCCATCATCAAATTTAATCAGTTCTGTAAACTTTTGGGAATCTATCCCATAATGCCAATTAAATAATTTTAATTTTTTTTATGTAGAATCTGCGCTGTCGTAAAATTGTGACGGTGACTTTGAGCAAAAAACAGTTAAAGGTCGTTTGAATATATTTTATCGAGGAGAACTCTCACACGATCAAGGAAACTTGAAATGAAGAAGATTTACATATTAATGCTTTTAAAAAAATTCTAAAAATTTATTTAAATTACTTGTCGCCTGGTAAATGACATAACCAGGAAGAGTGCAAAAATGTTAATAGTTATGCGATTTCTTATGAATATGTCTTATATTCATAGCACCAATGAATACTAATATTAATTCATATCAATATCGGAAAATTTAAAATTAAATTCTAAATAGCTTTCAATTAACAACACTACAGGTAATATCTTTTTTGAAAAAAGATATTACCTGTAGTGTTGTTAATTGAAAGCTATTTAGAATTTAATTTTAAATTTTCCGATATTGATAACATTACTACATTCTTATTCTGTATGATGTAAATAGCAAATGTTCTGTTATTGCACATGAGGAGTGTTTTTTTCCGGGACTGTGTGTATTAGTCACATGCCTATATAACGGCCATTTATGTTTTAGTGAATTTTACGTTTTACAATTTCCGCCCCAGCTTGAATTCAACATAATTGTCAACCTTTACATGATATGAAGTTAAAATTACATGTTATTAATACTGTTTCATCGTATTGGAAATGATCTAGTTCGTATAACCATGATGTTTATTTTGCAAATTAAATATTTCGGCATCAATCTGGCGGTATTTAGATACAGATTAGCCATTTCATCCTGCAGCTTCTATCAGAGGTCCTTGCTCTGTCAGGGACGACAGAACCAGGACCACCACATGGGAAACAATATCGACTTACGTGTTAAATATCATATGAATGGCAAAACAAGTAAAAATGATGGACGTACCTAAACTCGTCCCCAAACCAAAAATTAATCTATTGCTGAATCTCTTGCCCGAAAGATTATACATAAATTCGTCCCCGTGTAATGCAGGTAGACAAAAGGACGTACCTATACTCGTCCCCAAACTTAAAATAGACTTAAAATAGAAATAGAAATATGAAATGAATGAAAAGATAGGCAATAAAACAAAAAATATTTTATTATGAATTATAAAGTAGAATACACTTAATTATTTGAGCGTTTATAGAAATATATGAAATGAATGAAAAGATACGCAATAAAACAAAAAATATTTTATTATGAATTATAAACTAGAACACACATCCTTATTCTATTCTATCGTTTGTAAAAATTTGAAATACATTTAACGAAATCAAACCTTGACATAGTTCCATTTTTATATTCTTTTATTTTATTACCAATGCACTGCTTACGCCGCCGTACGACTGGATCACGTATTCTTGGATTTTCACCTAAGCTTTGTATTTTTATATAAGAATTTGTTTGAAACTGCTTCAAAATCTCAATAAATGTAAAAATTGTTGGGTGTGTTGAATAAAAACTAGCGTTGAATTTGGCTTGGAAAGATTTGCATGCGTTTGTACTTCTTTCTAAGCTATCGCTGAGCGGTGTCTTCGGTAATGTAAATGTCAACCAAATAATCTGCAAAGCGGGATACGCGATCGTCTTCAGGTTGTACGTCTGCTAAGTCGAAAGCAAAACAATTGCCTACTTCGGAGGGATCCAAAAATGGTAAACCAAATACGTAGCGCAACCTTGTCCAACTGCACTGGTTTCGTCCTTATAATCAAGAAGAAGGCCGAGATTTTGAATTTTACGAAACCAGGCCTGTGCCAAATGAAACCTGCAGCCTATTACTCGGGCATTTGGGAACACCGTTGTTATAGCATTGTGAATGCCTGTTTCAAAATCAGCCACAATAACATTTGGATACAAATTTAAACCTAAACTGTGACATTTGTTTCGTAAAATGTCAAAAAGATTTTTGTAGGAACACTGTTGCTTATTCGGCAGTAGACAAAATGCTAGTGGAATATAATAACTATTTTCTAGTACATGCAACGTGAACAACTGCAAAAAGTGATCGGCACAATAGCTTAAATGTACCATCCACGTATAACTTTTCACTTTTACACAGAACAGTTAAGTTTGTTAAACACGAAAATACAACAATTTCTTTAATATCGTCGGTAATGAACACAAAGTTTTCGCCTCCTATTATCTTAATAGTCATTGTTTTTAAATTTTCAATCACATCTGCTCTATTTTTTGGTAAGGGTGGTAGAGTTTTTTGTCTGTTATTATAAATGTTGTTCCGTATTAAATGAATGTCTTTCACTGAGATAGTATGTAATTGGCCGGTATGTTCTTTTAAAGCTGAATGTATTATTTTAGAAGGCTTCTCACAAATGTCATCGACCGCTTTTCGTTTAACACTAGCACTTATTATCTGCCTGTTTAATTTTTTAATATTTTTTTCATGATCGTGCTGTATTTCACTATGCGTAATAAATTTTCTGGGCCCACAGTATAAACTTTCGCCTTACAAGAACGACCTGTACATCGCCAACATATTTCTCCACTTTTTAAGACTTTGTGTTTGGTAAATTTCACAGACTCCACTACCAACACTGGTTCTCCACGTTCACTTAAACGCACAAACTTTTCCATATCTTATTTCGCATAAACACCTACTACAATAATGGTTAGAGAACAACTAAATTTAAATTAAATATTCGGAAAGTAAAACTTGATAACAATTTGCGCCCCTACCTAATACAATAATTTCTAAGAATATATAATCCCTTGTTCGGGGACGTATCTATAGTTGTGTAATTAGAGAAGGTCACTTAGCATGGGGACGAATTTAAGGGTAGGATTATCGGTTGGTACCTGCTCGGGGACGAATTCAGGGCCGCCCAAAATGATAACATGGAATTTTAAATAAATAAAATAAATAAATCAAAAGTGAAAATGTAAACTATTAGGTGATATGCAGTCGCAGACACACGTGTTTCGTGTACCCAGTATGTATATTCAAGAACGTATAAAATAAACTGATTTGTTAATTTGTCAATTTGTGACGAAGTATCCATGTCACGATTGACAGACCAATTTATTTTATACCGTCTTGAATATACATATTGGGTACGAATAATGTTTTTATTAATATGCTGGGCTGAAATTTACACAATAAAGAATGCATTATTGACAACTATTGCTGAACGGAGATTGTCAGTTTTTTTTTTTTGATTTCAGCTTATCATCTTATGAAGTGTTTTTGCAATAAATTAGATAATACATTAAAGACTACTTGTATTTTGTAATAAAGAAAACCGATATAGAAAATTACTTGCCAATAACACTATCATTTGTAATTCATTGTGTGGACAAGTTATTTCACAAATTAATATTAATTTAAAAATTATTTCTCCTAGACATATATTTAAATTAGCAATTGCATTTTCCACCTGTATTTGTGTATCAAATCCTGGCAACGTACAATTAATCATTAGACAACAATAGCGAATTACTATCGCTTTCTTGGATGATAAATCAAGGTTGATTGCTCCGTCAGACGAACAAGATTTAACACTCTGGTGTTAAACCGTTAAATGCACACGCTGGTAAATATAGTCATTTATTACGGTTTTTCTTTTCTTCCTTCACTAACTTAATCATACGTTCTGTGTAAATAACTCACCTAACAGCAGTCTTCTTCGTATCAATTAAACTTGATTATCCACCTGCCATGGATTAAAGTATAATTACGTATTAACTATGCACATCAAATTGTGTTCAAATGTATAATTTTGGCACTGCATTTTTATGGCTATCTGCTCGTTTTATTGATACAACTTTTAATCATATGAAACGGGTTAATTTCATGTTAGATTTGCTTGATATATTATACGCAAATTTGCAGAACATCTTTTTACTTTCTTATACGTAGTATAAGGAAGTATTGTGATGATGAAAATTTTGGAGCTCGAGATTTTTGCAGAGGTCCACGTTTTGAAATCCCCTGATACCGAAAAAGTGTTTTTAAAAAATGTCTCTCTCTCTCTCTCTCTGTGTGTGTGTGTGTCTGTGACCACGATAGCGGTCAAACCGCTATAGCTATCAATTCCAAATGTTGTATTTACGTGTATAATCTCCCTCTTGAGATCTGATTAGTTTTTCAGTAAAATCGGTAGACCGGAAGTAGCAGTTTACTTCAGTGAAGAAATCGAATTTTGCCAATATTTCGTCAACTACTAAGTTTAAACAAATTTGTAAAGAATTCGTATGTACTTAAAATTAAGTTTGAGACAAATTGTCTTGTTTTTCGAAATTCCAACTGGAAGTAGGTCTTTTACTCTTATCGAAAATCAGTTTTTTGAGAGTATCTCGCAAGTCATGCTTTTTAGACAAGTACGTTACGAGTATAAAAGTATTTAAAACAAAATTTTCAATATCTTTTGTATAAAAAAGATTTCAAAATTCAGACCGGAAGTAAATATGTCGTAAGTTATGCATTCTATATATATTTATCAAGAGTACAAAAGTATTTAGAACTGGATTTGCAATATTTTTTGTATATATGAAATTTAAAAATTCGGACCGGAAGTAGCACTTTTACTCTTAGCGAGTAGCACTTTTTTTCGAATATCTTGCAAAGTATGCACTCTATAGCGATTTATTAAGAGAATGAAAGTACTTAGAATAGGATTTTGAATAAGTTTTGTATACAAAAATTCTTAAAATTGTATAGTTTGAAACGCTCATACGTATAAGAAAGTCGTGTGGTGGCCACACCTCATTTTTTTACTATGGAAGAATAATTTCACTAACGAAATCCAGCAAGGCTCGCGTTCTCACTAATTAATCCAACAAGAAAATTTGTTATATATTTGGAGAAGTAAAGAGAAGAGGATACTAAGTGCAAAATAAAGGTACATATTCTTATGGTGTTTCTTATGTGACTATATTTATAAAGGCAATACAGTTGTTAAGTACATTGATTGATATATAAATATTTTTCGATGGCCTCAGTTTATTAGATTTCTTGACAGTGACAGTTTATTATGTACATTTGACACTTACTAATTAAACATATTATATGTTGTTCAAATGGATAATATGAAATTGAGAAGGAGAGGTTATTAAAGAAAGTATTCTAACATTGTAAGATTAAAAGATCTATTTTAACAAATATTCAAATGAAATATCAATGCATGCATATATAAAGTAACGGTGATCTCGACTGATCAGTTAAGACAGTAAACGTGGAATTAATGGGTGTAGCAGTCGGAAGGGCCAAATAAGACAACTCTTTAGAGTTTTGGTCGAGTTTTCCATTGATTTATTTAATCTTCTTCTGGACCTGGTACAATTATTTGATTGTACATTATATTCAAAGATTTTTACATACCAATCTAATTAAGTCACAAAGAAGTCAACATCACATTGCATTTCATTGAATACAGCCAATATGGACAATTCACAACACTTTAAAAATTATTGAAAACAGTCATTAAAAATCATACTTAATTAAATAAAATAGTCGTTAGTTACATGAAAACAAAATAGACATTTTAAAATTATTTGATGATTAAGTCGGATGATTGATGTAAAACAGCTGGTTGCTCTAAAACAGCTGATTGACATTTATGTGCATGAGCACCACAGAATTATATAAGGTAAATAGAAGAACATTCATATACTTTAGAAGTGGTCTTAATTGGATCTGCGCAGGCCATTTCTGGGCATGCGCTTTGTGAAAGGACAGGGCAGTACACGGGAAATTGAAACCCAAAAGCAGGGTTGGTTTCAGTAGAAAAACTTTTATTAACGAAAATACTACTGATTTGAAAATAATATCAGTTTGGACAATTTCTTCCTAATCAGTTCACCCCTCTCCTTTTCAGTTTGTTTCTTGGCTATATGGTGTAGCCTAATTTTGGTATACGATAAAACTGCAGCTTTTATCAGTCTCATGATATGGTTCTCCTCCAAAACAGAATAGTCAAGACAATGCTCTGACAAACATTTAAAATATTTGCCTTCCCCAAAAATTGTCATTGCCAAACTGTGGCAAAATTTATCATAAAAATTCTCCTCATTGGGCATTTTCTGATCAGTTACAATAAGCACCCGCTTAATGATTTTCTCCACTATCAGCAAGACTTTCAGCAAATCATCAGACGGTTTAATTAAGCCTCCACGATCTCGCTGCCTTAACAAATGCAACGCACTGTCCATCTCCGATGAGGTAGATACAACAGTATGCAGACTTAAGATGCATTCTGGGCATTTAATTTTGCGCTTCACCATGCTGACCACATACCCAGAGATATACCCAACAACATTTTGGGTTACTATTGATAAATCTGGTAAATTGGGAATTGCATATTCATGGTCTGCAATTTCCATATCTGACCAATAAAGTTCATATTTTTTTATAAATTGTACATCATCTATAGTTACATTAGTAACTTTTGTTCTGGAGGTAGAAGGAACCGCAGCCAGCAAGTGTGTCCGGTCCTGTATGGTACAGTTTCCCTCAATTGCACGAAGGTCATGGCGCACTAGTAATCTTCTGTAAGTATTAAAGAACTGCAGCGCGGTTGGGTTGTTGTTCCAACCATTTCTAGCCCTAAAAATAACAGTTAGCAATAACCTTGTGAAATGAATGTGAATGTAACAGTGTACCTTATACTACAAAAGAATAATTCCAAGTGATCCTGACTGAACTTGTATGTCAACAAATATGACAAGAGTGCATTGTCAGAATCAACATAGGTCTCATACATGGCCAAAAGAGACTTAATTGTTATTACAAAGCCCCTAATTGTCGTCTTCTTGGGAGTAGTATATAAAAACTTTTGGTCCACAGTTTTGAGATTTGTTAAATATTCTATGGAATTCAAGAGTATTTGGTGCCAATAATTTTTATTTGACGCCCTTAGAGGTGTATGACACCCCTTGCCAAAAGGATTCCTTGAATTTAATAAATCGAACAAATTATTTATTGTGCGTAGAAATCTGATTGTTCCATCTGCAGTTTGAAAATCGGCATGCCCAATATTTTTTAAAAATTCCATTGCCTCTGCAACGCTATTGCTGAATGTTTGGGTGGCCAACTTAACCTACAAAAATTTATAAAAATGTACTGTATAGGTATAAGTTATTCTTAAGATCAAATGTTACAAACCTTCATTTTCTGTCGCTGCCATTCAATGTGCGCTTTTGACAGTTTGTTCGCAAAACGCAACCCTTCTGCCTCTTGTAATTCAAACAATTTTCGCACTAAATTCCATTTAATTTCTCGTCCTTCATAATCAATTATTGTTCCTAACGTGGCCCAACAATTCCGCAATAATTTTACCATGTGGCAAGCGTCCAAAATTATATATACAGGAGCATTATTTACAGGATGGTCAAAATAAGTGTTTAATTCAGATATTTTTGCCACTTTAGCACCTAGTGCTTCCATCATTGCAAAATTGGCAGTTGGACCGTCAGATGTGATGGACAATATTGTAACGTCAATTTCAGACAATTTCACCAATGCTTGTCTTATTATGTTGGCTTTGGCTGCTCCTGTCAAGGACTTTATGAAAAAGTACCCTATTGGTAGCTTCCAGTGCCCATTAACACCAACTACCATTATGACTAATGCTTCAGTAGCACATTCTAATGAATCGTCCTCAATGCCAGTGGACATGTCAACGTATCCCCAAGCTTTACCACCCACAAAATCAACCTGTTTTTTTATAGACATTTCGTCAAGCATTAAGCTGCACACTGTTTGCTTGTTATGTCCTTTATTCTCCACTACCTGGTTTTTCAATAACTCAAATGAAGTTTGGGAGAAACCAGGTAAACATTCAATGTTTGTCATCCATGATCTTATAGTTGAAAGAGATGGTAGGGCTAATTTGAATGTGCTTCTCACATACTCATATGCTTTTGTAGAATAAAAATTAAGTGTCATGGCGAAGCTTCGTAGTTCTGGAGGAAAACTTTTTCTTGCAATTTTCCCTCTTCGGGAATTGTCAAACAGTCTTGACATTAGGGCAAGAGGAACTCCAGAACACGATCTGTTTATGATGGCATGTGCTTCATCATTAATGAGATTTTTATTTCTCAAATGTTGCACTACTTGCTTCAGAGACTTCACTCTTTCACTCAGCCGTTTAATTTTTTGTTTTGATGTCTTCAACTTTGATCTCAAAGCAGATTGTGCATCTTTGTTTGCGGATAAAGCAATCTTCATCTTTCTAGGGCTCCAGCTGTAAATTCAAAAGTCTATAAAATGTACACAGAGGAAAAAGGAATTCCTTACTAATAAGCATGATCTAATCTAAGGAGACGTCGTTTCTTTTTTGCTGATCCTAGCAAACCAACAGAATCACTGGAAGATGTTTGGATCGCACTCGCCTTTCTCTTCCCTTTGGGAGCAGATACATCTGAATCATCAGTGGAAGTCATACTGACAAGAGATACACTACAAATATCAAATTATGAATTTTTAAAATAATATTTGACAGAGACATATTACTGAGTAATAATCGTCAATTAGAAGATCATGTTTATAAAAAAAACAATTAGTTCAAATTAGGTCATTGGTTTATCCTTTACAAGATTATTATTAATGTACAATGTACACACTTCGATAAGTGATTATAACTTACGTGTCAGCTGTCTCTTCAGAAATGTCTATGCATTCCTCAATCAATGGTAAAGCACTCCTGCAATTAGAAGAACTAAAATTAAACATTATGAATCATATGTTTAATAGTTACATATCAGAGGTATTTGATGGGCCTGCTTCTGATTGTCCGACCGAGGTGGATTGAAGAGGACGAGAATCTTCATACCTATAAGTAACAATTAGCAAAGTCTGCATAATTCTTCAACAACACTTACCGCACTTCCAGACGACTTCGACAAGAAACTAGAGAAGAAATTTTTCCTGGTCTCAATTGCAACGATGGTATAGCATTCTTTCTTAACGCTTGATTTGGCAAAAAATCATCAGGAGAAAAGTGAAGTGAACAAATCACATTATGTACACTCATCGGATCATCTACACTTCGTCCTAGAGCATTCAGCCATGACTCACGTCGAGCAGCAGTGAGTCTGTAAGCAGTGAAATCCATAAATAAAATGTCAGATTTACTTGAAGGTATTAATTTTGCACGTTTATGTTATATTATTTGAAACTTGTTCTCCACTTTCATTTAAATGTACAGTTTTATACTCACCGAAATAATCTTAATCCTGCGGTCCCCTCTATGGATTTACAAAATGGCACAAAACACTTTTTAGGCATTTTAATTTATCTCTGATCAGGCTCTGAACGATAAACTCCAGACTCCAGCAGAGTTGTTCTGTATTGTTGTCTGTCAAAAAACCAAAACACTAACACATCCAATGCGCATGCGTACAAATGGACAATGGCGCTTTCCTTGTTAGCACTGTTTTTCCGCGCGCATCTGTTATGTATTAGACGTCTATTTACTGTATATAATGGTCTGTGATGAGCACATGTTAAAAGTAAAATGGACAATGATAACGGTCAAACACCCCGAAGGTCATAGTAATGCTTTTAAAATTAAAAGTGCCGCAACTTCAGGAACATGAATCCCCTCGTAATTGACCGATACCAACTGTCAAATCATACAGTGCGTAATGACTCCAAAACTGCAAGACAAATCAAATTCTTATGCTTTTCGTAATGAACAATTAAAATGAAAAATATAAACATGTATTACGTTATGTAAATGGAAACTATGAAAAGAGAAACAGGTAGAAGTAGTTTAGCTTAGTTACTGTATGTCTGAGGCTATATTATTGTTTTGATGCAATTGTAATAAATAAGAATAAATTTTACTGAGATTATTTATATCTGTGTGTCTATTAAGAGGGTGTCTTCCCTACTTATATGTACCATTTCCAAAAGAGGCGTTTCTTTTAGTCATGTTCAACAGTAAGAATTGTAGGATTATCGAAGTCTATGTTATGTTTCGTGCGTTTAACATGTTCTGCTACCGCACACCAATTGCTCTTTGTTGTACTCCTGCAGTCGCTCTTAGCATAAACATAACATAGACTTCGATAATCCTACAATTCTAATCCCGGGATTAGACTATGTGGTTTCTAAGTGGGCTCAAATGAAAAAAAATTAAGTAATTTCTTAAAAATTATTTATTAATATTGTTGCACAACACAATACACAATATACTAAAATCAGGAACAAAAAAGACAACGCAAAAAACTATTTACAATTATACAATCGCAGAAATATCAAAGCATCCAATGTTTGACTTCCAACCTGCTTCGTAGTTTATTGCAAACATAAGCAGCAGCTGAAAACGCTCGCTCAGGTTCTACACTGGTTGGAGGAATATACAATAGATATTTACGTATATGCTAATTCTAAGTGATATCCACGAACTCCTTCATTTTCGAACAGGCCCGATTCATTTTGTACTTCAGGATCTGGGGATTCCATGCTCTTATTAATTTCCAGCTGCAACGTTTCCTTTAGTGTCATCTCGACTATTTAGTCTTGTAACAATACTCTTTATTTTCTTCCTCACTAAAGCCTGTGTAGGAACTGGAAATAAGTCAAGCCATTCCAAATCCGATAATAACTGATTTTCATCATATTTTCGTGGATTTTGTAAATAATTTAACACACCAGTTAAATCATCACTTCGTCGTTGCTTTAAACGTTCCACTAAGAATGTTTTCATCTTATTCGCGAGTGCAGAACTTTTGCTAGACAATTGTTTTATAAGATATTTCAAATCGGCATTAGCTGTGCATAACTTAATATCTCGCCGACAGATTGCTTCTACTGTTAATTTAATTGGGGTCAGCACATCAACAATTTTATTTACCAAGTCAAAATCAACATCTTCTAAACGGATTGGATGATTGAGATCTATAAGAGCTTTTTGAATGCAGGTTTTTAGTAGTTTTTAAGAAGTGACAGGCTCTTTTTCGTGTTCAATCTTCACATATTTTGGAAGTACTGTTTCTTTCTTCAATGGTGATCTTTTGAAATACACTACAACTTTGCGGATTTTCTTTATCAGCTGATTAATGTTTTCATCCTTTGTTATCTCTGGTATGTGTTCTCGATCGGGATCAAAATACGGCCGTATTCTCTACCTATGGGAAACCAAAGATATAGAAGCATCTTCCAAAGGAAATGAAAGCAATGTAAACGAAGTTTCTGGAAATGTCAAACAGCTATTGCTTTCACAATCTTTTTATACAGTTGTATCTCAAATGTATTTTTTGATGTCATATGATTTATATTATTATGATAAATAAAGACAGCATACTGAATATAAATACACGTAACTCAGATGGTTTTGATTTTTTAACAGTCGTTGTTAGCTGGTGTCCAGTAATCACGATGTGATTACTCTTTTCCTAAATTCCACAACAAATTACTCACAACTTGGATAATGTTTCAGACACCGCGGGCAATGATGCGAAATTGCAATGTAAATTGAGCTGCAGCAATTGCGCGAGGAAAATGCGGCGGGCCGGTCATTTATAATTTACGTCTACCAAACTGCCTCGTGAGCGCGAGAAATTAGGACTCCAATAGAAAGATGACTTCATTTACAATAAAGAAACAAAAACGTAATATCCTCTTCTTCAAGTTCTCACTGGGTACTGCAAGATTATCGATAAATCATAAATCATAATAATTATAAAATTTTTAAATACAGAATGTTCATTATAAATGTTACAAGTTAATATAGATTAACTGCAACGGATATTAAGAAGCAAAACCTTGAACTCAAACCCATTCCACAACTTGTCAAGTTATGTAACATTAAATTACATTTTTCTGCAAGTGCTAAGCAAATTAGAATTATAAATTAATTTGTAAAGAATGGTCCAAGGTTTATCAATATATTATTAACAAAATGTGAAGATTGCTGATTGAAGAATAATTGAGAAGTCTGCAAAATACAATTGATTTTTTATGACAATTCTGAATTGAACTGTTATCAGCTGTTCTTGTAGCTCTAGTCTCAAGACAAGATATACCTATATTACTTTCCCTTTCTACTGCGAAAGTAAGATGCTATAACTGTTTTGAGAATTTACCCGATTTAAAGTGTATTACAATAAAGGAATTACTGGATAATTTTTACAATTTTGTCATGTTCACGTAGACATCATGGATGGTAAAATTAAAACGTAAATACGTACAATTGTAAATAGTATATTGTAGCGCTCAATATTAGTGTTATGTATTCAGTATCACCTAACGTATTTTACGACTGAGTGCTATACTTATTATAGCTTTGATCTAGTCTTATTTGAATTATTACATGGAGTGATTTTTTAAAAACCTGTTTTGTTTATTTCGGTTAAGAAATTTGAATATACATAATATGCAGTTACAATAAAGATATAATCTCATTAGATTTTGTCACAGCTGTATATACATATAGAATCTTCTTTATATGAAGAAAAAATGAGGTCTGGGCGACACACGACTTTCTTAATTATACATATGTGCGTTTCGCAGAAGTTGTTCCAAATGAAACTTTAAATTCTGTATTCCTTAATAAAATAAACCTCGGAGTAAAGGTGTTACTTTGGAACATATAAAAATTGTTCCAACTCGAACTCTAAATACTTTTGGGTAAATAAATCTGTATAGACTGCACATTACGAGATGTTTGTAAAAAACAGTTTTTTGATAACACAAAAAAACCTACATACTGTAGAAATTTCGGAAACCCTTTTTCATAAAATGTTTCTCAAATTTACTTTTGAGTACATTTGAATTCTTTATAAAGTTATTTGAACTTAGTAGTTGACGGATTTTGATTGTTTTTACTAAAATAAACTACTACCCCCGGTCTACCGGAACCTCTAGCCGTTTGACCGCTTTTGTAGTCATACACACACAGAGAGAGAGGTGTTTGCAAAAAGCACTTTTTCGGTATCAGGAGACATGAAAACGTGGACATCACAAGTAAAAGATACAGACAAGCAAAACGCGTGGTATTAAAATACTGGAAATCCCTGTTATTTAGACATAACATACACCTAAAAGCACTACTTGCAAATCTTTAATATTATTAAATCGAATTTATGTGGCAACGAAAGTATAATGTACTTGAATTGCTACTTTTATGTAACACGCAAAGTGTATATATGGCCATTTAATGTAAATGCTGTAACAGCGGGTTGTGCTCTGCTGGGTTTGTTCATGTTGTACCTATATAATATAGAATTGAGATGAACATACAAGTAAAATAAGTAAATTACGTCAGATCATTTACATATCATGCAGCATACATTTTGTAAAACTTCTGAAGCACTTTGCTGTTTGTTCTTTCTTAATGTTTTTATTATAATTTCAACAATACTATAGTAAGGTAACCTCATAGCAATCTGTATACATTTGAATTTCAACCAATCATTTTTAATGGCATTATTATTAGTCCTAAAAGGTATGGATTTTAATTAGCCTGCTAGTACTACGATACGCTCTGAAGTATAATCAAAACAACAGCAATAAAATGTTTATTACTCTTGTTTCAATATTGAAATAACCTAGCCTTTGTATTAACAAGCAAAGCAGAACTTTATAGCCAACGATAATAATCTCCAGTCATTACGCGAAGAAAACGTGTACATACCCTCATGTAACGTAGACATTTAAAAAAATCCATGTAAATCAAAAGTTAAAAAGGGGGCTGCATATAATTTTAGATCGAATACTCCTATAATTATAGTGAATTTATTTACCACGACCTTCCCAACTGTGTAAGTAGTATAAGCACATTATGTGCTACGAATACGTAGTGCATCGAACATGCAAGTGATCTTTCCTAGTACCTATATCATTTCATTTCTAAAAATAAACATAATGCATCGAGTACAGAGTAATAAAAATGTAGATTCATTTTTTTGCTTGTATAATAATCGGACAAAATGAAGAGTTTGAAATAAATCATATATACAGTGCATACCACATCGAAAAACATTTATTTCTGATAATTTTGAAAATGTCATATCGGGATTAGTTTGGTTTTTATTTGGAAACTATAGAGGATCAAGATATCTGTAAACCACCCAGTTTACTTTTTTTGTACATGTAAATTTTCAAGAGTTTGTTAAATTTATGATTCAATAATAAAAAATTACAGGGTCATCGGTCTGTTTCAGTTAATAAAATCAATTCATTTTTGCATTAATCTATGTTTCGCTAATTATTGTTAGCTTCATTAGGATTGCTATAAATTTCACAAAGTACCTATACTCAAATTGTAAGTTAATTTAATTATGTTTTGTTGTGCTTTTGAGTAATACCTACCGGAATAGAAACTCATGTGAATAATTTTTGTTTATTTTAGTTTACATATTTATTGTTACTTTGTAGTTTCTTTTTCACTAATTACCGTTAATTTAACCTCCTAATTCCTATTTCTGCATTTACTATAATTGAGGTATTAATTTGTTTTGTTTGAAAATTTGTTTATTGTACCATATTCTATATATTTTATGAAATATAATGCCTGGCATAGAGTATACTGTAAGTACAAAATATCCAATTTTTGTATAAATATGTAGATATAGAAATGAGACACTTACCATGATTATACAAGTAAAAGAAAAAAAAGGAAGAGTAATGTTATACAGGGTGTCCCAGAAATAAAAAGACGAAGTAGCAGAAATCGGAAGCTAGATTGTGTAAAAACGTACCCTCAAAATATCAAATCTTTATTCGTGCGCAGACGACAGAAAAAAAAATAATAAAGAATTCAATTGGCCTTACGCCGACCCTGGACTAAATATCCATCTGCTTCACTTTCACAATCCGTCCTTTTCAGGACCACCATATTACTTGTGTTAAAAAAAAAGGAGTAGGAATAGATACTTCATAATAAATATCAAACCATTAATTACTTTAATTTTACACCTGCATGAAAAAAATAATTACATTCTTGATAATTACTGTAATCTAGAAAAACTACGATTTATTGAATATTCTAAAATAATAATAATCAGCTGTTTCCGACTACAAACACATTAAAGAGCAACAACCTTCCTATTTTAAAAATAAAAACAATCTTTTATTGTCTGCAATAAAGTGGGTCGCCCATCTGACAAAAAATATGTTTTATATGAATGAGTACCATTTAAAGTTTTTTTCCCGTTTTATACAAATAAAAGCGTATTTTTCTATGAATGCGTGTTCGTTTCTATTTACAAATGAGCATTCTTACGTGTATTTATAAACATACATTCTGTGCCAGGTCCGTAATGTATTTAAAATCTTAAGCTAGTAAACATTTTTATTGTCATTCCCCCAATACGTATAAAAATCATATCTCTAAGGTAATTTTTAGAAAAATTCATTATAAAATCGTGCTTGTCAACTGAGTAACAACTTATTAAATGGCAATTATCAATGTTGAAACAAATATCATGTCTCACTATACTGTATTCAAATAAAAAACATGAAGTTGGCTAAATTATATACGACAATTTATAGCTCTGTTATTGTCACGTTTAAAGTATTAACGTCTTACATGTTTTTGATGTAAAATTAAGTAAGCAATTCAAAAATGAACTGATATATAGGTGTTCCATTTAAAAAAATTGACTTACACAAAAACGTGTCATGTAATTTTAATCCAGTTTTCTGCACATGCAATTAGCAACTAAAAAAATGAAACATGCTTCTATTAAGACCTCTTATTATGAACTATACTAAAAAAAACTGTGTCCATCTAATACGTCGTTATAGACATATAATTTTATAAAAACTTTGAATTTTTCAGAAAAACGGGAACAAGTCGCAAACTTTAGACTTTAGGCCTATACTATCTTATTATTTTTTGACTAAAAATTATACAGGGCATACAAAAATGTAATAATATACAGGCTGTTCCACTTAAAAAACTATAATTATGATCAGCCACCAAGTTATGGAACACTCTGTATAATACAAAATATTTTAAGAAGGAGCAGCTATCACAAGCATGAATACATAAATTCTGAACACCCTGAACTCTACGCAGCATCTCTCTAGTCAAACATTGGATATGTGATAGCTGTAACTTGTAGAAGGAGGAGATTCAATATTTTGCAGTTCATAGCAATTTTTTACTTACGAAGAGGCATTATTAATAAATTCGGAGTTACCCCATTCATTAATTTGCTCATACTTGGTACTGTTAAAAACAAGCTGTAAAATTCTTGTCCCTTTCTTTCATTTCTTGTTTAAAATTGCTTTGACAATTTTCACACTGAAGTGAATAATAAATTATTATGATATATATTAGTGAAATTTTGAAAAAGAAAAAAGGTACGCATGATAATTAATTAAAACAACAAAAAGCATGTGTCAATTATTTTGGGTTATGTTATACACTCTGTAATAAAGCTACAGATATTAAATAGTAATTGATATGGTATGAATTACGCAGAGGACAACGAAAAATGCGTTGTAAGTGTCATTCTACTAAATTCAATATAATTATTGACAACATCTTTGTAAAACTGGCAAACCTGTCATTACTGTGCATAATTTTATTTTGTTTTTCCTAATTCACAGAGTAGAAGTCCATCAGTTACCTAGTTATAAATGCTTACCTTGAAGTGTACAATAGTGTACATAATGATATAGTTCAAATAACCTGCGCTATAAGTCGCTACAAAAGAAAGCTGAGCAGGACTAAACATAGAAGTCGGCAAATCCGATTAAATTCCTTAATCAAGCTTATCAGCTTTGTTCTGTCGGTTTTATGCTATCAGATCGACCGCAGTGGTAGAAATTATATGCAAGCTTTGCTAAACAAAGTGATTGCAACTTCTTTTGCATTGCATTACGTTACAATGTATTCAAGGGAATACATTTGGTCACTTATGGTAGTCACTTTCAGTATGCAGTTTCTACTGATTTTAAATGGAATACGAAAGGATAAATTTGAATTTATATTGTTCTACCCTATTGTATTAATATTCAACATTTGGTTTTCATTGAACACTTTCCAATATACAATATTTTCTTTAAAAACCGCATGCTAACTTGTGACACTTCAGCAAACTCACTACAAGTCAAAGTCAATTATCCTTCTTTATTCCGCTGGCCGTTTGTAGGTATTGTTAAACTTAATTTCAATAGTTTTCAACGACATTAAGCTCAATTAAAAAGTAGATATTGTTGATAAACCTGCGGAAAACAGGTTTTCTATAAATAGTACCATCCGGAAAATTTTGTGCATATCAAGCTACGGTTGAATCGCTTTAGCAACCGATATGCTCCAATAAATTAAAATGGTGTAAATTTGAGATGTTGCTGTATTTTATCTGCTAAATAATATAACCTACATAACTCATTTCAAAATTGTCATAAGTATTAATATTCGTGCACCTTTTGACATTTGTCATAATTACCTTTTGACGTTTGTTATAATTGTCATCCAAAAATAATATAAATTTGTGAACAATGATAGTCCACTCAACACAACAGCCAAGTATTAAATAAAATATAGATAGAAAAATAATATTTAATAACTTTAATTACTACATATATTCAATTTGTACCTAAATCACTTGGCGATTTTCATGTAATTATATTTTGCTAGTGGAATACCCTTAAATATTAATTAATTGGCTTAATTCTATTGTTTTGAAATTATTCTTGTCGATGGGAATTTGTAGTAGCATTGAATTTCTAGTTCGTACTTTTACCGTATTGGTTTTCAAAACGATTCAACCATAGTAAGGAAAGAATGAGGTGTGGCCACCACACGACTTTCTTATACGTATGAAAGTGTTACTTCCGGTCCGAATTTTGAAATTTCATTTATACAAAAAATATTCCAAATCCAACTCTAAATATTTTTGTACTCTTCATAAATATATATAGAATGCATAATTTACGACATATTTGCAAAAAATCGCTATTCGATAAGAGTAAAAGTGGTACTTCCGGTCTGAATTTTGAAATTTTTTTTATACAAAAGATATTTAAAAGTATATTCTAAATACTTTTATACTCGTAATGTACCTGCCTAGAAAGCATGACTTGCGAGATATTCGCAAAAAACTGATTTTCTATAAGAGTAAAAGACCTACTTCCGGTAGGAATTTCGAAAAACTTTATTTAAACAATTTTTCTGAAATTTAATTTTGAGTACATTTGAATTCTTTATAAATTTGTTTAAACTTAGTAATTGACGAAATATTTGCAAAATTCGATTTTTTCACTGAAGTAAACTACTACTTCCGGTCTGCCGATTTTGCTCAAAATCTAATCAGTTCTCAAGAGGGAGATTATATTCGTAAATACAAAATTTGGAATTGATATCTACAGCGGTTTGACCGCTATCGTGGTCACACACACACAGACACACATGCACGCACACACACACAGACATTTTTTAAAAACCACTTTTATGGTATCAGGGGACCTCAAAACGTGGACATCTGCAAAAATCTCGAGGTCGAAAATTTTCATCATCACAATACTTCCTTACACTACGTATAAGAAAGTAAAAATAAGAGAATTCATGTGTAAAATCTAGGAGCTTCCACATATACATACATACGTATATATAATACAACAAATAGAGAATATCGGGTAAATTCTGCTGCAGAGCAACCATAGACACGTGTTTCTGACTCATTGGTCGTCCTCGGTACGGTGTAGCCCAGGAATAAGGTGGGATAATCTTGAAGATGTAAGCTACATGAAAGACCATCAGGTGACAGACCACCATTTGTAGCTTTAGCTGGAAGATACTCAGTTTTGAGGACCACACTAACATGGCCACGGGGAAGGCACTGTCAGCCTGCGTGCCATCCGAGACTCGTGGCGATGTTAGTTGTTGTCCTCAAAAGTGAGGATCTTCTAGCTCAGGGGTCTCCAAACTTTCCAGCCTTAGGGCCATACTGATTACTCCAGTAAGTTCCGAGGGCCAAAACCATATTATCATTGTTGCCGGTGGTAAAAAGTGAAATAGTCCACTGATGAAAAAAAGTCCGAAAAAGTACGCAACGTTTAAAAAAGGCTGCAAAACGGCAACACTGCATATTATTAATTTTCCTGTCATTATCTGTAATTTCTAGATTAGTCGTAGAGTACGAGCCATGAGGAGTAACGTGACACGACATCTGGTGGACACAAGCGGAAATAGGTAGTACCTTCTATCGCTAACAGATGGCGCTAATAGCACGTACAGAATAATCTCGTTGGTTCGAGAAAGTTCTGGTGTCTTCCACTCACTTCTAGATGGCAGTAATTGGAATATATAAGAAGGCTAGTGGCGCAACCACAAGTCAGTTCCTATGACACTGTTGTGAAATAAAATAGTGCGTACCTCCTTAAAACGTGTTTGTGCGTGTTTAAGTTTAAGACATCTTTGTAACAGTATTTTGATTTGAATTGTTGCTTTTGTGTGTG
Organism: Amphimallon solstitiale; assembly: GCA_963170755.1. Lineage (NCBI taxonomy): Eukaryota > Metazoa > Arthropoda > Insecta > Coleoptera > Scarabaeidae > Amphimallon > Amphimallon solstitiale. The sequence goes on along the minus strand of OY720681.1, from coordinate 85,420,260 downwards.
ATTTAGTAGTATGGAAAAGAAGCGAAAAATTGATAGTGAATGCAGAAAATTCAAAGATCAGTGGAACATTCAGTATTTCGTAATTGAGTCCAGTAAGAAGGCGCTATGTTTGATTTGCAATGAAAGCATAGCCGTTCTCAAAGAATATAACATTAAACGTCATTATGAAACAAAACATTTTCAAAATTACTCAAAATATACAGGAAGTTTGCGGACAGAAAAATTCGAAGCTATGAAGCGCGGATTAAAATCGCAGCAATCTTCATTTACAAAACTCAAAACTGAACAAGAGGCTGCAACGCGTGCCAGCTTTCGTGTGGCTCTTGAAATTGCAAAACGTGGAAAACCATTCACCGATGGAGAAATGATCAAAGAATGCATAATTGCAGTAGCCGAAGAAATGTGCCCTGAAAAGGTAAATTTATTAAAAAGTGTCAGTATGTCAGCAAAGACTGTGGCTCGAAGGGTAGAAAACATCGCTGAAAATATATCCTCTCAACTGTTCGACAAAAATGGACATGTTGAGTGGTTTTCTTTGGCCTTGGATGAGTCAACGGATGTGTCAGATACTGCTCAGGTGTTGATTTATATTCGAGGAGTAGATAAAAGCTATGAAGTGCATGAAGAACTTCTTGATATGAATAGTATTCATGGCACAACTACTGGTACAGATATTTTTAAAGGAGTTGAAATGGCCATAAATCAAAAGAACCTTCGATGGAAAAACTTGAAATGTATTACAACTGATGGAGGCAAAAACATGAGTGGGAAAGATAAAGGAGTGGTCGCTCTTGTGTCAAAGGCTGTAGAAAATGACGGTGGTTTAAAACCATTAGTCTTACATTGTATCATTCATCAACAGTCTTTGTTCGGAAAATGTTTGGATATGTCTGAAGTTCTGAAACCAGTCATATCAACTGTTAATTTTATCAGATCTTTTGGGCTGAATCACCGACAATTCCGACAATTTATTGAAGAGATTGGAGAAAATGACTTACCTTATCATACTGCCGTACGTTGGCTTAGTTGTGGGAAAGTCCTTCAGCGCTTTTTTGAACTTCGAGCAGTGATCGAAATTTTTTTGAATGAAAAGCATCGCCCTCTTACTGAATTACAAAACAACGCATGGCTGTGGAAGTTAGCATTCTATGTTGATTTGACAAAACATGTAAACGAACTGAATTTGAGATTGCAAGGAGAAAACCAGCATCTTCCTGATTTATACACTAATATCAAATCATTCCGGAAGAAATTGATACTGTTTCAATCACAACTACGAAGTAAATGTTTTTCGCATTTTAAAACATGTGAAATATTCAGCCACACTACTGAGACTGAGTTTCCTATCGATTTTGCAATCGAAACTTTGAGTGCTTTGAAAATAAATTTTGATACTCGTTTCTCGGACTTTGATGCCATTGCGAATCAAATTAAGATTTTTCAGAATCCTTTTGATACTGACATTGAAACCCTAGCCCCGGAACTTCAAATGGAAATAATTGATCTACAGTGCAGTGATATAATTAAGAACAAATATCAAAACTCATCTTTGTTGGAATTTTATAAGAGTCTTCCACTGACACAATTTGATAATTTGCATAAATTTGCTCGTGGGCTGTTTTCTGTTTTTGGTGCTACTTATTTGTGTGAGAAGACCTTCTCCAAAATGAAGTACACAAAAAATGTTTACAGATCTAAATTAACTGATGAGCATCTTAAATCTCTTTTAATAATTGGTACAAGTAAAATTAGTCCACAACTACAAACTATTGTCAGTGGAAAATCTCAATTACACAAATCTCATTAGTATTTCATATGTCATTATGCTTGTTATAAGTTATGTTTTTATTTAAAATGTATAAAATGTTAGTTGGATTCATTTCAATAATTTGATAGTTATTATTAGGCTTAGGATAATTATGCACTAAACTTCAAAATGTGCATACAAATATGCACCAAAAACTTTCAGAATATGCAATACTTGCAATACAATTATCCTAAGCCTAAGGATAATTGTATTGCAAGTATTGCATATTCTGAAAGTTTTTGGTGCATATTTGTATGCACATTTTGAAGTTTTTTAGTGCATAATTATCCTAAGCCTAGTTATTATATACTGAAGTAAAATTTTCTGCATATTATACATGTCTTTACTCATTACAATTCTGTGTTTCTTTATCCAACTTATCACAAAAACAATAACAATAAGCCTACAACAATGTTATGAGTAGTTAGCCAATGACCATATCAATGTAGATGTCATATTAATAATTATTCAACATAAAATTAGAATACTTCAGTAAACTAAATTTAATTTGCTATAAAAAATATGTTCTCTAAAAGGAGTTTTCAAGTATGCTAGCTCTCCGCGGGCCGGACAAAATCTGTCCGCGGGCCGGATGTGGCCCTCGGGCCGTAGTTTGGAGACCCCTGTTCTAGCTGAAGCTACAAATGGTGGTCTGTCATCTGATGGTCTTTCGTGTAGCTTACATCTCCAAGGTTATCCCACCTTATTATTCCTTGGTTATACCGTATTGATGAAGACCAATAAGTCAGAAACACGTGTCTACGGTTGCTCTACAACGGAATTTACCCGATATTTTTCTCTTACTTGTATTTTCTGTATCCGCGATAATTCCGCTTTTGATTATGTTTTAGTTTTAAAATTATATTGTTAAAATGCAAATTTTATTTTCTAAATATAATAGTAATGTTAATTTTTCTGTTTGAATTTTATGCTTAGCACCGACTAAATATAAAAATTTACCTACGTGTGTGGTTTGAAGTCACGACTGCCAAATTGCTAGTCAGGTATCCTTATCCACCGGTCCGTTTGAGGTTGCTAAAGGATTCAACCATAGGTTGCGAAGTTTAAGTTAATAATAAAATTCGAGATCACAGCGCGCTTTGCTACGGTGGCTAAGGGCACCTAATTAGTGATTAATCTTTATATAAATAAATTCGCTTTATTAAATTATCAGTGCCAAGCAGAACATTATAATTACAACTTGCAAACACTGAAAAACTAATTTTAAAACATATTCGTCCATTTTATGTTAAATAATAATGTTCCATCCATTACAGAAAATAACTGGAAAAAAATATTTAAGTATATTTTGACATACTTACTTATTCATTAATCGATACTAGAAATAATAATAATTAATATAATATACTTTTTGACCAGGTGTGAAAAAAGGCAATGAATTATAAACAAAGTAATGCTGTAAAATTTCACTTTGTGCGCATTAAACCCACGATTTACATTTTTAAGTACATATATTGTCTGTTAATGTTTTCTCTTTTCATTTCTCTGTTTTTTATTTTGAATTTTCTTGTCATTTTATAAGAGTAAGGAGTTTGGTTGCTGTAAAACATTCAAAACTCTCTACCATGACCATAGTAATCGTATATTTGTTAGTCTATAGCTGCACTTTGTTCTTAATTACACTCCGTTTATACTAGTGACGTGATGAGAGTGAAAGTTTTAGTAAGTTCACCATTTGATAAAATGTTTATTTAGTTGAATCTGGAGGTAGTTAAATGAATAAGTTTCCCACAATATCTGATTCAATCGTATTTACACGTGCCTGCAGTAAATTATTAATAATTACATCCAGCTAACACATGTAACTGCAAAATTTTGAAACAATTCCAAGACTGCGTTCTTTATAGACGTAATTTAATTTATTTTAAGGGAATCAATTATTTGGTGTCTGAAGTAGATCGGATCTGATATAAGTCGTCGGCCAACGTGTTCTTTGTTCTGTCCTTATTTCACCGTATGTATGTATGTACATACACACGTATCATAACTTGTAACATACATATATAGATTAACGGGACGATGTGGCGGTAAGTGGCGGGGGCAACCGCCTTCGCATCATTGTAGCGGCATCAAATAATCGCAATAAAAACACTTTACGATGTAGCAACTGTCTGCAACAAAAACCAGTACGAGTGAACAATAAATTGCCGGTATCGTAAAACGGCTTTGGTGTGGTCGCTGACAGGTGTCAACGCATCGCAACATAACGGCTCGAACTTTGCAAGAAAACGGATTGGTATTGGATGCTGAAAGATAACTGAAGAGGGATTACTGATAAATATCAATACAAAATGCTCGTAATGTAACTTTATAATCTTTGGAAATATTCATTTAATTAGATTCTTATATGTTTATGTATACCTACGTATATAGAAAAAAATACATATAAACATATTAACATTCTTTCTTGGATATGACGGTTTTTTTTTTTGATTAAAGATGTTAAATGCATGGAAACGTTAAAGTAAAACGTACTATATTTAATTAAAAAAAAACTGCATACCCAAGAAAGAAAAAATATGACCTATAAGTGAATTCCTCTAATTTAGTTAGCCTTGACGGGCTGTAATATTAATTTAAGCCATTATACCGCGTTTTACTAATGCAGAATATGCCGATATGGTTTCCTTGTATGGTTTTTGCGATGGAAGTGGACGTGCTACAGCTGCGGAGTACCTCAGGCGATGCCCAGTTCGCATTTTTCCTCACCACACTACAATTTCAAACGTTTTTCGATGTTTAAGAGAGACAGGATCTTTTCCGATTCGTCGTGTAGAAAAGGACAGACTGGGGAAAGCTGAAGTAGTTTTAAATGCAGTTGAACGAAGTTCTTCTACCAGTATCCGTAGAATATCTCACATAAAGGGAATTCCTCAAACCAATGTATGGAGAATTCTGCACCATAATGGACTTTATCCCTATCATTTACAAAGTCCAGCATTTACTGCAGCTATCAATTTTTTTACAAAACTTGAAATACTTCGAAAGTGGCTAACTTCTGAGTCAAAGTTTATTAGAACTACTAGCCTTAAAATTAAGTCGAAAATACGAATCTATCATAAAAAATGGGGTATTTCATTTAAAATAAGGAAGTCGATATCTATTTCCGGTGTAACCGGAAGAATCAAAAATTCGAAACTATTTTAGATCGAAAGAGCGTAACGCCAAACTAATATTTACGAAATTTCAAAACTCAACTCCTATTAGTTTTCTATATTGTTCTAACGAAATCTCGTCGTTATATACCCTGAAATGTATTAAATGGTGTAGCGGCAGTATAAAATAACAATTTGACATCAAGCTGTTATCTAAAAGTTTTAATGACTAACAAGACGTAAAAAATGAAATGTATAAGCATAGAACCATGATTCAGTACGAAACTAAATAAGATGGAAGAAATAGATACATCGGAATCTAAAAATTACTTGCAACTTGCAAAGGAAAAATCATTTTACAGTATACGGCGACGCATCTTTTAAAAAGAAATATACAGCATGTGTCAATTTTCATTAGCCATAGGCGAGCAATTCATGCAATACGTGACAACGTGGCACCCCTACTTTCCTCTCCAATGCTAGCGCGACCGATTCGAAAATACAAGTTAGCAGTAACTATTGGACCACTGACTTGGGTGTTTGTAATGCGTTCAGAAATAATATTTACGAGTTGCAAGGATTTGTTTTTCTTTTTCCTTTCAGTAAATGCAGAGAATTATTAAGCTGCGTTCACGCTGCATGACACAAACAAAAACGTAATTCTAATAAAATTAAAAAATAATACTAATAAGGTAAATAAAAAAGGATTCTGAAAATAATAATAAACTACTAGATCAGGAAATCGCGGCGGCCATTTGATGTTTCCCGTTCCAGTAATAAGACGGCTTTTATTGCAGACTAGATCGCAACGTGTTCGCAGCTAAACATTGAATGTAAAATCTGGTGGGGAGAAGTGGGAAGATCGGAGAAAATCGTTGTAATGTCGATTGTTGCCGGGATTGGTGACGGACAGTAGGGGTGCTACGTTGCCACGTATTACTTGTATACGTATAAATCGCACGTAAACATTGAATCCCTATACCTAATGATATTTGACACATGCGGTATAGCAATTATATATGGAGAAATAGCAAGATGCGTTATTAATCATTCTACCAAGTCATCCCGCCTTTTGTTCTAAAACAAGAAAATATTACGTATTAAATAGGTACACGATACTAATAGTCTGTCTAGTTGCTCACTAAGCTTAGTTGACACTCTTCAAAACGTCTACTAATACGAGAACTTTTTGTTGAATAGGTATTGATGGCTCCTAACTCTGCAAATTAATAACGCAGTTTCTTTTTATTTCTCGGAAATCCCTCTATTGTGCACGGCTAAAGCAAAACTTGGATTTACATTGTCGAAAATGATTCTGCTAACCTCAAAATATCGGCCCTTATGTAATGCCATCTAGTAATAGAATAATACACCTAAAATGAGTGGTTTCTCAATTTTTATTGGAATAAACATTAAAATAACAATTTAAACATGAACTTTACGATAATTAATGTTAATAATTTTCCCATATTGAAATAGAGCGAAATACAATTGTAATAGAGTAACAGCAAGCCTTTGACTACTTAATGGGTTTGCGCCTTGCAAATAAATATTAGTCACAACTACTCACAACCTTTTTAATGTACCTATATATATTTTACTTCATAAAACCATTGCAAAATAAATATGAATAATTCGTCTCTTATTCTACTTAGTAACATTCTATATTATGTTAAGAGAGTACAAACGCTAATTCGAAATATAAAACTAAACATAATTTAAACAGATTGTCTGCGGTTACAATCTAAAACACGTTATTAATGGCGTGTTACAAATTCAGCCTTTCAGGAGCTTTTAGTCCGACTAACACCTTTCTGCGTGTTCATTGTTTTCTTTCATTGTTTTCTTACATACACACACACACACACACACACACACACACACACATATATATATATACAGGGTGAGTCATTAGAAGCCGCTTCTTAGATTGCCCTTTTCTGTTTTAAATAAAAGAAAAAACAATTAGTGGAAGATCCATGGGTGCTTGTGGCGCATATTATAAAAATACTTTAAGCTGTGACGCACTTCCGGTTTCACCGGAAATGCACGGAACTTAGTTTTTTAAATGACTCATCCTATATATTTTTAGATTTTCTTGTACTGTTTTAAGTTGTCTGTTCAACTGTTTTATTTTTTTCTAAATTGAGCCAATAGTTTTTGAGTTATTAATTTTTTTTGAAAATATTTTACGAAAACACGTGTTCAGAAAAAAATCATTTTCACATTGTTTTTAAAAGTAAAAACATTAACTTTGGTGGTGCTTGTAGCCAAGAAAATTTTGCATCATTTGGTAAAGTAGCACTCGACAATACCTCAAAAAACTATGTTTTTTCAAAGCCTACTTTTTGATATTTTCACATACCAAAAACTTATTTTGTTTAAATGGAACACCCAGTATTTTATTGAGGCATTTTGTTCCTTTTTTTATTCTCTTTCATTTTTCTATACCTATCTTTTGTAATTTTTGAGATAATCATATAGGAGCAATTAGCGGTCAATTAAAGAACTACAGGCGCTGTTCTATGGACCCAAGTATTCGTCCAATAAAGGCTGGAATGCGGCTGACTGCCTGAGTCAACTGTTAAAGCAAGTCGGTATACATTTATGTCAACCTTAAAAATGCATTGCTATTAGTTATCATCCAAATAAATTATTCTTATGAAGAGTTAATAGATATGATTGACATTTTGGGTGAATCTGAAAGAAACTCTTTACAAGCATCCAGACTTTATGCACAGCGATCCCTGGTAGAAGTTAATCGAAGCCAGACACCTTCAAAAGTATAAAGGGACAGTTTGAGTGAACAGAAAGTATTGAATATGGAAGAAAGAGCGGAAAAAGCAATAACTGATGAGGATAAGACGTTTATGGTACTTGCGAGTGTACTAGTACTACGAAAATTAGTCGTCAGTTAGATGTAAGTCAAATTTGAGAATCGAGAATAATTAGGAAATCTGAAATTCACTCATAGCATATTCATACACAGTGTTAGATGAAATAAATTTTCAGTATCGCTTACATTTTTGTTAATTGGCAGCAGATAAATTATCCTGGCTTTCTCAATTTTTTGTTGTTTACCAACGAAGCCACCTTCTATCAAAGTGAATACGAAAAAAATTCGAAGCTATGAAGCGCGGATTAAAATCGCAGCAATCTTCATTTACAAAACTCAAAACTGAACAAGAGGCTGCAACGCGTGCCAGCTTTCGTGTGGCTCTTGAAATTGCAAAACGTGGAAAACCATTCACCGATGGAGAAATGATCAAAGAATGCATAATTGCAGTAGCCGAAGAAATGTGCCCTGAAAAGGTAAATTTATTAAAAAGTGTCAGTATGTCAGCAAAGACTGTGGCTCGAAGGGTAGAAAACATCGCTGAAAATATATCCTCTCAACTGTTCGACAAAAATGGACATGTTGAGTGGTTTTCTTTGGCCTTGGATGAGTCAACGGATGTGTCAGATACTGCTCAGGTGTTGATTTATATTCGAGGAGTAGATAAAAGCTATGAAGTGCATGAAGAACTTCTTGATATGAATAGTATTCATGGCACAACTACTGGTACAGATATTTTTAAAGGAGTTGAAATGGCCATAAATCAAAAGAACCTTCGATGGAAAAACTTGAAATGTATTACAACTGATGGAGGCAAAAACATGAGTGGGAAAGATAAAGGAGTGGTCGCTCTTGTGTCAAAGGCTGTAGAAAATGACGGTGGTTTAAAACCATTAGTCTTACATTGTATCATTCATCAACAGTCTTTGTTCGGAAAATGTTTGGATATGTCTGAAGTTCTGAAACCAGTCATATCAACTGTTAATTTTATCAGATCTTTTGGGCTGAATCACCGACAATTCCGACAATTTATTGAAGAGATTGGAGAAAATGACTTACCTTATCATACTGCCGTACGTTGGCTTAGTTGTGGGAAAGTCCTTCAGCGCTTTTTTGAACTTCGAGCAGTGATCGAAATTTTTTTGAATGAAAAGCATCGCCCTCTTACTGAATTACAAAACAACGCATGGCTGTGGAAGTTAGCATTCTATGTTGATTTGACAAAACATGTAAACGAACTGAATTTGAGATTGCAAGGAGAAAACCAGCATCTTCCTGATTTATACACTAATATCAAATCATTCCGGAAGAAATTGATACTGTTTCAATCACAACTACGAAGTAAATGTTTTTCGCATTTTAAAACATGTGAAATATTCAGCCACACTACTGAGACTGAGTTTCCTATCGATTTTGCAATCGAAACTTTGAGTGCTTTGAAAATAAATTTTGATACTCGTTTCTCGGACTTTGATGCCATTGCGAATCAAATTAAGATTTTTCAGAATCCTTTTGATACTGACATTGAAACCCTAGCCCCGGAACTTCAAATGGAAATAATTGATCTACAGTGCAGTGATATAATTAAGAACAAATATCAAAACTCATCTTTGTTGGAATTTTATAAGAGTCTTCCACTGACACAATTTGATAATTTGCATAAATTTGCTCGTGGGCTGTTTTCTGTTTTTGGTGCTACTTATTTGTGTGAGAAGACCTTCTCCAAAATGAAGTACACAAAAAATGTTTACAGATCTAAATTAACTGATGAGCATCTTAAATCTCTTTTAATAATTGGTACAAGTAAAATTAGTCCACAACTACAAACTATTGTCAGTGGAAAATCTCAATTACACAAATCTCATTAGTATTTCATATGTCATTATGCTTGTTATAAGTTATGTTTTTATTTAAAATGTATAAAATGTTAGTTGGATTCATTTCAATAATTTGATAGTTATTATTAGGCTTAGGATAATTATGCACTAAACTTCAAAATGTGCATACAAATATGCACCAAAAACTTTCAGAATATGCAATACTTGCAATACAATTATCCTAAGCCTAAGGATAATTGTATTGCAAGTATTGCATATTCTGAAAGTTTTTGGTGCATATTTGTATGCACATTTTGAAGTTTTTTAGTGCATAATTATCCTAAGCCTAGTTATTATATACTGAAGTAAAATTTTCTGCATATTATACATGTCTTTACTCATTACAATTCTGTGTTTCTTTATCCAACTTATCACAAAAACAATAACAATAAGCCTACAACAATGTTATGAGTAGTTAGCCAATGACCATATCAATGTAGATGTCATATTAATAATTATTCAACATAAAATTAGAATACTTCAGTAAACTAAATTTAATTTGCTATAAAAAATATGTTCTCTAAAAGGAGTTTTCAAGTATGCTAGCTCTCCGCGGGCCGGACAAAATCTGTCCGCGGGCCGGATGTGGCCCTCGGGCCGTAGTTTGGAGACCCCTGTTCTAGCTGAAGCTACAAATGGTGGTCTGTCATCTGATGGTCTTTCGTGTAGCTTACATCTCCAAGGTTATCCCACCTTATTATTCCTTGGTTATACCGTATTGATGAAGACCAATAAGTCAGAAACACGTGTCTACGGTTGCTCTACAACGGAATTTACCCGATATTTTTCTCTTACTTGTATTTTCTGTATCCGCGATAATTCCGCTTTTGATTATGTTTTAGTTTTAAAATTATATTGTTAAAATGCAAATTTTATTTTCTAAATATAATAGTAATGTTAATTTTTCTGTTTGAATTTTATGCTTAGCACCGACTAAATATAAAAATTTACCTACGTGTGTGGTTTGAAGTCACGACTGCCAAATTGCTAGTCAGGTATCCTTATCCACCGGTCCGTTTGAGGTTGCTAAAGGATTCAACCATAGGTTGCGAAGTTTAAGTTAATAATAAAATTCGAGATCACAGCGCGCTTTGCTACGGTGGCTAAGGGCACCTAATTAGTGATTAATCTTTATATAAATAAATTCGCTTTATTAAATTATCAGTGCCAAGCAGAACATTATAATTACAACTTGCAAACACTGAAAAACTAATTTTAAAACATATTCGTCCATTTTATGTTAAATAATAATGTTCCATCCATTACAGAAAATAACTGGAAAAAAATATTTAAGTATATTTTGACATACTTACTTATTCATTAATCGATACTAGAAATAATAATAATTAATATAATATACTTTTTGACCAGGTGTGAAAAAAGGCAATGAATTATAAACAAAGTAATGCTGTAAAATTTCACTTTGTGCGCATTAAACCCACGATTTACATTTTTAAGTACATATATTGTCTGTTAATGTTTTCTCTTTTCATTTCTCTGTTTTTTATTTTGAATTTTCTTGTCATTTTATAAGAGTAAGGAGTTTGGTTGCTGTAAAACATTCAAAACTCTCTACCATGACCATAGTAATCGTATATTTGTTAGTCTATAGCTGCACTTTGTTCTTAATTACACTCCGTTTATACTAGTGACGTGATGAGAGTGAAAGTTTTAGTAAGTTCACCATTTGATAAAATGTTTATTTAGTTGAATCTGGAGGTAGTTAAATGAATAAGTTTCCCACAATATCTGATTCAATCGTATTTACACGTGCCTGCAGTAAATTATTAATAATTACATCCAGCTAACACATGTAACTGCAAAATTTTGAAACAATTCCAAGACTGCGTTCTTTATAGACGTAATTTAATTTATTTTAAGGGAATCAATTATTTGGTGTCTGAAGTAGATCGGATCTGATATAAGTCGTCGGCCAACGTGTTCTTTGTTCTGTCCTTATTTCACCGTATGTATGTATGTACATACACACGTATCATAACTTGTAACATACATATATAGATTAACGGGACGATGTGGCGGTAAGTGGCGGGGGCAACCGCCTTCGCATCATTGTAGCGGCATCAAATAATCGCAATAAAAACACTTTACGATGTAGCAACTGTCTGCAACAAAAACCAGTACGAGTGAACAATAAATTGCCGGTATCGTAAAACGGCTTTGGTGTGGTCGCTGACAGGTGTCAACGCATCGCAACATAACGGCTCGAACTTTGCAAGAAAACGGATTGGTATTGGATGCTGAAAGATAACTGAAGAGGGATTACTGATAAATATCAATACAAAATGCTCGTAATGTAACTTTATAATCTTTGGAAATATTCATTTAATTAGATTCTTATATGTTTATGTATACCTACGTATATAGAAAAAAATACATATAAACATATTAACATTCTTTCTTGGATATGACGGTTTTTTTTTTTGATTAAAGATGTTAAATGCATGGAAACGTTAAAGTAAAACGTACTATATTTAATTAAAAAAAAACTGCATACCCAAGAAAGAAAAAATATGACCTATAAGTGAATTCCTCTAATTTAGTTAGCCTTGACGGGCTGTAATATTAATTTAAGCCATTATACCGCGTTTTACTAATGCAGAATATGCCGATATGGTTTCCTTGTATGGTTTTTGCGATGGAAGTGGACGTGCTACAGCTGCGGAGTACCTCAGGCGATGCCCAGTTCGCATTTTTCCTCACCACACTACAATTTCAAACGTTTTTCGATGTTTAAGAGAGACAGGATCTTTTCCGATTCGTCGTGTAGAAAAGGACAGACTGGGGAAAGCTGAAGTAGTTTTAAATGCAGTTGAACGAAGTTCTTCTACCAGTATCCGTAGAATATCTCACATAAAGGGAATTCCTCAAACCAATGTATGGAGAATTCTGCACCATAATGGACTTTATCCCTATCATTTACAAAGTCCAGCATTTACTGCAGCTATCAATTTTTTTACAAAACTTGAAATACTTCGAAAGTGGCTAACTTCTGAGTCAAAGTTTATTAGAACTACTAGCCTTAAAATTAAGTCGAAAATACGAATCTATCATAAAAAATGGGGTATTTCATTTAAAATAAGGAAGTCGATATCTATTTCCGGTGTAACCGGAAGAATCAAAAATTCGAAACTATTTTAGATCGAAAGAGCGTAACGCCAAACTAATATTTACGAAATTTCAAAACTCAACTCCTATTAGTTTTCTATATTGTTCTAACGAAATCTCGTCGTTATATACCCTGAAATGTATTAAATGGTGTAGCGGCAGTATAAAATAACAATTTGACATCAAGCTGTTATCTAAAAGTTTTAATGACTAACAAGACGTAAAAAATGAAATGTATAAGCATAGAACCATGATTCAGTACGAAACTAAATAAGATGGAAGAAATAGATACATCGGAATCTAAAAATTACTTGCAACTTGCAAAGGAAAAATCATTTTACAGTATACGGCGACGCATCTTTTAAAAAGAAATATACAGCATGTGTCAATTTTCATTAGCCATAGGCGAGCAATTCATGCAATACGTGACAACGTGGCACCCCTACTTTCCTCTCCAATGCTAGCGCGACCGATTCGAAAATACAAGTTAGCAGTAACTATTGGACCACTGACTTGGGTGTTTGTAATGCGTTCAGAAATAATATTTACGAGTTGCAAGGATTTGTTTTTCTTTTTCCTTTCAGTAAATGCAGAGAATTATTAAGCTGCGTTCACGCTGCATGACACAAACAAAAACGTAATTCTAATAAAATTAAAAAACAGGGTTCAGAAAAATACGCACACTGTATAAAATACTCGTACATAAATGTAAACAAACACAGCTCGAAGCAAGCAACACATATTTTTATTTTCCTTACAATTATGTGCGTCTTTAAAATTCGTACGGCACCGAACACAGACATGTACGTGTACATATTTTTATTTTCATTACAATTATGTGCGTCTTTAAAATTCGTACGGCACCGAACACAGACATGTACGTGTTTTATTTTTATATTTGGTTCCGTACACGGACATGTACTGTACACGTATTGTTCGAACACAGACATGTACGTGTTTTATTTTTATATTTGGTTCCGTACACGGACATGTACTGTACACGTATTGTTCGATTCGAACACACTTAAAGCGTACATGTCGACGTGTACCTATACTTTAAGTTCGTGTACGCGTACGTGTACGCTGAAAAATAGATACATGAACGATAGACATGTTCGAGTGTGTTTCCATATTTATTAACAGCATTATGCAGAATGAAAACCAGGCATGAAGTTAGCAAAATTTATGGTTTGCAACGTGTAGTTGCTGTGTATGCCTTTGTTGTTGCTTTAATTGTATTGGATATTTCCATATAAAAAATACCTGCGTGCTACAAAAAGGTCAAGTTTTTCGGGTGAAATGCAGAAATTCCCCTCATTAAATTGCCGCTAATACTAATTGCGGGAATTCCAGGTGGTTCTACCTAAATCAATAACTATCACTAATTCTTAGCGAGGCTTTGAAATTTCAATTCATCACTTTACATTAACAAGATTATTGCAATAATTTTTTAATATGACAACGTATTAGTGAAAATGCAAAAGAAATGAATTTTTTGATATGTATACATAAAAAAAATTACAGCAATTGTTTCAACCAAATTTATTTAAAAGAATTTAAATACATAATTAAATAAATAAGAAATAACCCAAAAAATAAAATAAAATAACAAAACAAAACAAAAATAGTTGACAAAAAAACATATGAATTTCTCTATGCGGCTAAAATTTATCTGTTGTTGTTCACTGTTTTCAGGTGTTTTCTATTTTAAGAGCTGCACAGTCGAGCAAGTCAAAGTTTAATTTTGTTATTAAAATATTAGAAAGAGACTTCTTTGAGAGCTTGGATCTTAACTTGGTTAGTACTGTACATGGCTGTGTTCGGTGCCGTACGAATTTTAAAGACACACATAATTGTAATGAAAATAAAAATATGTGTTGGTTGCTTCGAGCTGTGTTTGTTTACATTTATGTACGAGTATTTTATACAGTGTGCGTATTTTTCTGAACTTTGAATAATGCTGTTAATAAATATGGAAACACACTCGAACATGTCTATCGTTCATGTATCTATTTTTTAGCGTACACGTACGCGTACACGAACTTAAAGTATAGGTACACGTCGACATGTACGCTTTAAGTGTGTTCGAATCGAACAATACGTGTACAGTACATGTCCGTGTACGGAACCAAATATAAAAATAAAACACGTACATGTCTGTGTTCGAACAATACGTGTACAGTACATGTCCGTGTACGGAACCAAATATAAAAATAAAACACGTACATGTCTGTGTTCGGTGCCGTACGAATTTTAAAGACGCACATAATTGTAATGAAAATAAAAATATGTACACGTACATGTCTGTGTTCGGTGCCGTACGAATTTTAAAGACGCACATAATTGTAATGAAAATAAAAATATGTGTTGGTTGATTTTGAACAGAACATTGTGTGTATAATGTGTGTATTTTCTGAACCCTGTAATAAAAAATAATACTAATAAGGTAAATAAAAAAGGATTCTGAAAATAATAATAAACTACTAGATCAGGAAATCGCGGCGGCCATTTGATGTTTCCCGTTCCAGTAATAAGACGGCTTTTATTGCAGACTAGATCGCAACGTGTTCGCAGCTAAACATTGAATGTAAAATCTGGTGGGGAGAAGTGGGAAGATCGGAGAAAATCGTTGTAATGTCGATTGTTGCCGGGATTGTTGACGGACAGTAGGGGTGCTACGTTGCCACGTATTACTTGTATACGTATAAATCGCACGTAAACATTGAATCCCTATACCTAATGATATTTGACACATGCGGTATAGCAATTATATATGGAGAAATAGCAAGATGCGTTATTAATCATTCTACCAAGTCATCCCGCCTTTTGTTCTAAAACAAGAAAATATTACGTATTAAATAGGTACACGATACTAATAGTCTGTCTAGTTGCTCACTAAGCTTAGTTGACACTCTTCAAAACGTCTACTAATACGAGAACTTTTTGTTGAATAGGTATTGATGGCTCCTAACTCTGCAAATTAATAACGCAGTTTCTTTTTATTTCTCGGAAATCCCTCTATTGTGCACGGCTAAAGCAAAACTTGGATTTACATTGTCGAAAATGATTCTGCTAACCTCAAAATATCGGCCCTTATGTAATGCCATCTAGTAATAGAATAATACACCTAAAATGAGTGGTTTCTCAATTTTTATTGGAATAAACATTAAAATAACAATTTAAACATGAACTTTACGATAATTAATGTTAATAATTTTCCCATATTGAAATAGAGCGAAATACAATTGTAATAGAGTAACAGCAAGCCTTTGACTACTTAATGGGTTTGCGCCTTGCAAATAAATATTAGTCACAACTACTCACAACCTTTTTAATGTACCTATATATATTTTACTTCATAAAACCATTGCAAAATAAATATGAATAATTCGTCTCTTATTCTACTTAGTAACATTCTATATTATGTTAAGAGAGTACAAACGCTAATTCGAAATATAAAACTAAACATAATTTAAACAGATTGTCTGCGGTTACAATCTAAAACACGTTATTAATGGCGTGTTACAAATTCAGCCTTTCAGGAGCTTTTAGTCCGACTAACACCTTTCTGCGTGTTCATTGTTTTCTTTCATTGTTTTCTTACATACACACACACACACACACACACACACACATATATATATATACAGGGTGAGTCATTAGAAGCCGCTTCTTAGATTGCCCTTTTCTGTTTTAAATAAAAGAAAAAACAATTAGTGGAAGATCCATGGGTGCTTGTGGCGCATATTATAAAAATACTTTAAGCTGTGACGCACTTCCGGTTTCACCGGAAATGCACGGAACTTAGTTTTTTAAATGACTCATCCTATATATTTTTAGATTTTCTTGTACTGTTTTAAGTTGTCTGTTCAACTGTTTTATTTTTTTCTAAATTGAGCCAATAGTTTTTGAGTTATTAATTTTTTTTGAAAATATTTTACGAAAACACGTGTTCAGAAAAAAATCATTTTCACATTGTTTTTAAAAGTAAAAACATTAACTTTGGTGGTGCTTGTAGCCAAGAAAATTTTGCATCATTTGGTAAAGTAGCACTCGACAATACCTCAAAAAACTATGTTTTTTCAAAGCCTACTTTTTGATATTTTCACATACCAAAAACTTATTTTGTTTAAATGGAACACCCAGTATTTTATTGAGGCATTTTGTTCCTTTTTTTATTCTCTTTCATTTTTCTATACCTATCTTTTGTAATTTTTGAGATAATCATATAGGAGCAATTAGCGGTCAATTAAAGAACTACAGGCGCTGTTCTATGGACCCAAGTATTCGTCCAATAAAGGCTGGAATGCGGCTGACTGCCTGAGTCAACTGTTAAAGCAAGTCGGTATACATTTATGTCAACCTTAAAAATGCATTGCTATTAGTTATCATCCAAATAAATTATTCTTATGAAGAGTTAATAGATATGATTGACATTTTGGGTGAATCTGAAAGAAACTCTTTACAAGCATCCAGACTTTATGCACAGCGATCCCTGGTAGAAGTTAATCGAAGCCAGACACCTTCAAAAGTATAAAGGGACAGTTTGAGTGAACAGAAAGTATTGAATATGGAAGAAAGAGCGGAAAAAGCAATAACTGATGAGGATAAGACGTTTATGGTACTTGCGAGTGTACTAGTACTACGAAAATTAGTCGTCAGTTAGATGTAAGTCAAATTTGAGAATCGAGAATAATTAGGAAATCTGAAATTCACTCATAGCATATTCATACACAGTGTTAGATGAAATAAATTTTCAGTATCGCTTACATTTTTGTTAATTGGCAGCAGATAAATTATCCTGGCTTTCTCAATTTTTTGTTGTTTACCAACGAAGCCACCTTCTATCAAAGTGAATACGAAAAAAATTCGAAGCTATGAAGCGCGGATTAAAATCGCAGCAATCTTCATTTACAAAACTCAAAACTGAACAAGAGGCTGCAACGCGTGCCAGCTTTCGTGTGGCTCTTGAAATTGCAAAACGTGGAAAACCATTCACCGATGGAGAAATGATCAAAGAATGCATAATTGCAGTAGCCGAAGAAATGTGCCCTGAAAAGGTAAATTTATTAAAAAGTGTCAGTATGTCAGCAAAGACTGTGGCTCGAAGGGTAGAAAACATCGCTGAAAATATATCCTCTCAACTGTTCGACAAAAATGGACATGTTGAGTGGTTTTCTTTGGCCTTGGATGAGTCAACGGATGTGTCAGATACTGCTCAGGTGTTGATTTATATTCGAGGAGTAGATAAAAGCTATGAAGTGCATGAAGAACTTCTTGATATGAATAGTATTCATGGCACAACTACTGGTACAGATATTTTTAAAGGAGTTGAAATGGCCATAAATCAAAAGAACCTTCGATGGAAAAACTTGAAATGTATTACAACTGATGGAGGCAAAAACATGAGTGGGAAAGATAAAGGAGTGGTCGCTCTTGTGTCAAAGGCTGTAGAAAATGACGGTGGTTTAAAACCATTAGTCTTACATTGTATCATTCATCAACAGTCTTTGTTCGGAAAATGTTTGGATATGTCTGAAGTTCTGAAACCAGTCATATCAACTGTTAATTTTATCAGATCTTTTGGGCTGAATCACCGACAATTCCGACAATTTATTGAAGAGATTGGAGAAAATGACTTACCTTATCATACTGCCGTACGTTGGCTTAGTTGTGGGAAAGTCCTTCAGCGCTTTTTTGAACTTCGAGCAGTGATCGAAATTTTTTTGAATGAAAAGCATCGCCCTCTTACTGAATTACAAAACAACGCATGGCTGTGGAAGTTAGCATTCTATGTTGATTTGACAAAACATGTAAACGAACTGAATTTGAGATTGCAAGGAGAAAACCAGCATCTTCCTGATTTATACACTAATATCAAATCATTCCGGAAGAAATTGATACTGTTTCAATCACAACTACGAAGTAAATGTTTTTCGCATTTTAAAACATGTGAAATATTCAGCCACACTACTGAGACTGAGTTTCCTATCGATTTTGCAATCGAAACTTTGAGTGCTTTGAAAATAAATTTTGATACTCGTTTCTCGGACTTTGATGCCATTGCGAATCAAATTAAGATTTTTCAGAATCCTTTTGATACTGACATTGAAACCCTAGCCCCGGAACTTCAAATGGAAATAATTGATCTACAGTGCAGTGATATAATTAAGAACAAATATCAAAACTCATCTTTGTTGGAATTTTATAAGAGTCTTCCACTGACACAATTTGATAATTTGCATAAATTTGCTCGTGGGCTGTTTTCTGTTTTTGGTGCTACTTATTTGTGTGAGAAGACCTTCTCCAAAATGAAGTACACAAAAAATGTTTACAGATCTAAATTAACTGATGAGCATCTTAAATCTCTTTTAATAATTGGTACAAGTAAAATTAGTCCACAACTACAAACTATTGTCAGTGGAAAATCTCAATTACACAAATCTCATTAGTATTTCATATGTCATTATGCTTGTTATAAGTTATGTTTTTATTTAAAATGTATAAAATGTTAGTTGGATTCATTTCAATAATTTGATAGTTATTATTAGGCTTAGGATAATTATGCACTAAACTTCAAAATGTGCATACAAATATGCACCAAAAACTTTCAGAATATGCAATACTTGCAATACAATTATCCTAAGCCTAAGGATAATTGTATTGCAAGTATTGCATATTCTGAAAGTTTTTGGTGCATATTTGTATGCACATTTTGAAGTTTTTTAGTGCATAATTATCCTAAGCCTAGTTATTATATACTGAAGTAAAATTTTCTGCATATTATACATGTCTTTACTCATTACAATTCTGTGTTTCTTTATCCAACTTATCACAAAAACAATAACAATAAGCCTACAACAATGTTATGAGTAGTTAGCCAATGACCATATCAATGTAGATGTCATATTAATAATTATTCAACATAAAATTAGAATACTTCAGTAAACTAAATTTAATTTGCTATAAAAAATATGTTCTCTAAAAGGAGTTTTCAAGTATGCTAGCTCTCCGCGGGCCGGACAAAATCTGTCCGCGGGCCGGATGTGGCCCTCGGGCCGTAGTTTGGAGACCCCTGTTCTAGCTGAAGCTACAAATGGTGGTCTGTCATCTGATGGTCTTTCGTGTAGCTTACATCTCCAAGGTTATCCCACCTTATTATTCCTTGGTTATACCGTATTGATGAAGACCAATAAGTCAGAAACACGTGTCTACGGTTGCTCTACAACGGAATTTACCCGATATTTTTCTCTTACTTGTATTTTCTGTATCCGCGATAATTCCGCTTTTGATTATGTTTTAGTTTTAAAATTATATTGTTAAAATGCAAATTTTATTTTCTAAATATAATAGTAATGTTAATTTTTCTGTTTGAATTTTATGCTTAGCACCGACTAAATATAAAAATTTACCTACGTGTGTGGTTTGAAGTCACGACTGCCAAATTGCTAGTCAGGTATCCTTATCCACCGGTCCGTTTGAGGTTGCTAAAGGATTCAACCATAGGTTGCGAAGTTTAAGTTAATAATAAAATTCGAGATCACAGCGCGCTTTGCTACGGTGGCTAAGGGCACCTAATTAGTGATTAATCTTTATATAAATAAATTCGCTTTATTAAATTATCAGTGCCAAGCAGAACATTATAATTACAACTTGCAAACACTGAAAAACTAATTTTAAAACATATTCGTCCATTTTATGTTAAATAATAATGTTCCATCCATTACAGAAAATAACTGGAAAAAAATATTTAAGTATATTTTGACATACTTACTTATTCATTAATCGATACTAGAAATAATAATAATTAATATAATATACTTTTTGACCAGGTGTGAAAAAAGGCAATGAATTATAAACAAAGTAATGCTGTAAAATTTCACTTTGTGCGCATTAAACCCACGATTTACATTTTTAAGTACATATATTGTCTGTTAATGTTTTCTCTTTTCATTTCTCTGTTTTTTATTTTGAATTTTCTTGTCATTTTATAAGAGTAAGGAGTTTGGTTGCTGTAAAACATTCAAAACTCTCTACCATGACCATAGTAATCGTATATTTGTTAGTCTATAGCTGCACTTTGTTCTTAATTACACTCCGTTTATACTAGTGACGTGATGAGAGTGAAAGTTTTAGTAAGTTCACCATTTGATAAAATGTTTATTTAGTTGAATCTGGAGGTAGTTAAATGAATAAGTTTCCCACAATATCTGATTCAATCGTATTTACACGTGCCTGCAGTAAATTATTAATAATTACATCCAGCTAACACATGTAACTGCAAAATTTTGAAACAATTCCAAGACTGCGTTCTTTATAGACGTAATTTAATTTATTTTAAGGGAATCAATTATTTGGTGTCTGAAGTAGATCGGATCTGATATAAGTCGTCGGCCAACGTGTTCTTTGTTCTGTCCTTATTTCACCGTATGTATGTATGTACATACACACGTATCATAACTTGTAACATACATATATAGATTAACGGGACGATGTGGCGGTAAGTGGCGGGGGCAACCGCCTTCGCATCATTGTAGCGGCATCAAATAATCGCAATAAAAACACTTTACGATGTAGCAACTGTCTGCAACAAAAACCAGTACGAGTGAACAATAAATTGCCGGTATCGTAAAACGGCTTTGGTGTGGTCGCTGACAGGTGTCAACGCATCGCAACATAACGGCTCGAACTTTGCAAGAAAACGGATTGGTATTGGATGCTGAAAGATAACTGAAGAGGGATTACTGATAAATATCAATACAAAATGCTCGTAATGTAACTTTATAATCTTTGGAAATATTCATTTAATTAGATTCTTATATGTTTATGTATACCTACGTATATAGAAAAAAATACATATAAACATATTAACATTCTTTCTTGGATATGACGGTTTTTTTTTTTGATTAAAGATGTTAAATGCATGGAAACGTTAAAGTAAAACGTACTATATTTAATTAAAAAAAAACTGCATACCCAAGAAAGAAAAAATATGACCTATAAGTGAATTCCTCTAATTTAGTTAGCCTTGACGGGCTGTAATATTAATTTAAGCCATTATACCGCGTTTTACTAATGCAGAATATGCCGATATGGTTTCCTTGTATGGTTTTTGCGATGGAAGTGGACGTGCTACAGCTGCGGAGTACCTCAGGCGATGCCCAGTTCGCATTTTTCCTCACCACACTACAATTTCAAACGTTTTTCGATGTTTAAGAGAGACAGGATCTTTTCCGATTCGTCGTGTAGAAAAGGACAGACTGGGGAAAGCTGAAGTAGTTTTAAATGCAGTTGAACGAAGTTCTTCTACCAGTATCCGTAGAATATCTCACATAAAGGGAATTCCTCAAACCAATGTATGGAGAATTCTGCACCATAATGGACTTTATCCCTATCATTTACAAAGTCCAGCATTTACTGCAGCTATCAATTTTTTTACAAAACTTGAAATACTTCGAAAGTGGCTAACTTCTGAGTCAAAGTTTATTAGAACTACTAGCCTTAAAATTAAGTCGAAAATACGAATCTATCATAAAAAATGGGGTATTTCATTTAAAATAAGGAAGTCGATATCTATTTCCGGTGTAACCGGAAGAATCAAAAATTCGAAACTATTTTAGATCGAAAGAGCGTAACGCCAAACTAATATTTACGAAATTTCAAAACTCAACTCCTATTAGTTTTCTATATTGTTCTAACGAAATCTCGTCGTTATATACCCTGAAATGTATTAAATGGTGTAGCGGCAGTATAAAATAACAATTTGACATCAAGCTGTTATCTAAAAGTTTTAATGACTAACAAGACGTAAAAAATGAAATGTATAAGCATAGAACCATGATTCAGTACGAAACTAAATAAGATGGAAGAAATAGATACATCGGAATCTAAAAATTACTTGCAACTTGCAAAGGAAAAATCATTTTACAGTATACGGCGACGCATCTTTTAAAAAGAAATATACAGCATGTGTCAATTTTCATTAGCCATAGGCGAGCAATTCATGCAATACGTGACAACGTGGCACCCCTACTTTCCTCTCCAATGCTAGCGCGACCGATTCGAAAATACAAGTTAGCAGTAACTATTGGACCACTGACTTGGGTGTTTGTAATGCGTTCAGAAATAATATTTACGAGTTGCAAGGATTTGTTTTTCTTTTTCCTTTCAGTAAATGCAGAGAATTATTAAGCTGCGTTCACGCTGCATGACACAAACAAAAACGTAATTCTAATAAAATTAAAAAATAATACTAATAAGGTAAATAAAAAAGGATTCTGAAAATAATAATAAACTACTAGATCAGGAAATCGCGGCGGCCATTTGATGTTTCCCGTTCCAGTAATAAGACGGCTTTTATTGCAGACTAGATCGCAACGTGTTCGCAGCTAAACATTGAATGTAAAATCTGGTGGGGAGAAGTGGGAAGATCGGAGAAAATCGTTGTAATGTCGATTGTTGCCGGGATTGGTGACGGACAGTAGGGGTGCTACGTTGCCACGTATTACTTGTATACGTATAAATCGCACGTAAACATTGAATCCCTATACCTAATGATATTTGACACATGCGGTATAGCAATTATATATGGAGAAATAGCAAGATGCGTTATTAATCATTCTACCAAGTCATCCCGCCTTTTGTTCTAAAACAAGAAAATATTACGTATTAAATAGGTACACGATACTAATAGTCTGTCTAGTTGCTCACTAAGCTTAGTTGACACTCTTCAAAACGTCTACTAATACGAGAACTTTTTGTTGAATAGGTATTGATGGCTCCTAACTCTGCAAATTAATAACGCAGTTTCTTTTTATTTCTCGGAAATCCCTCTATTGTGCACGGCTAAAGCAAAACTTGGATTTACATTGTCGAAAATGATTCTGCTAACCTCAAAATATCGGCCCTTATGTAATGCCATCTAGTAATAGAATAATACACCTAAAATGAGTGGTTTCTCAATTTTTATTGGAATAAACATTAAAATAACAATTTAAACATGAACTTTACGATAATTAATGTTAATAATTTTCCCATATTGAAATAGAGCGAAATACAATTGTAATAGAGTAACAGCAAGCCTTTGACTACTTAATGGGTTTGCGCCTTGCAAATAAATATTAGTCACAACTACTCACAACCTTTTTAATGTACCTATATATATTTTACTTCATAAAACCATTGCAAAATAAATATGAATAATTCGTCTCTTATTCTACTTAGTAACATTCTATATTATGTTAAGAGAGTACAAACGCTAATTCGAAATATAAAACTAAACATAATTTAAACAGATTGTCTGCGGTTACAATCTAAAACACGTTATTAATGGCGTGTTACAAATTCAGCCTTTCAGGAGCTTTTAGTCCGACTAACACCTTTCTGCGTGTTCATTGTTTTCTTTCATTGTTTTCTTACATACACACACACACACACACACACACACACACACACATATATATATATACAGGGTGAGTCATTAGAAGCCGCTTCTTAGATTGCCCTTTTCTGTTTTAAATAAAAGAAAAAACAATTAGTGGAAGATCCATGGGTGCTTGTGGCGCATATTATAAAAATACTTTAAGCTGTGACGCACTTCCGGTTTCACCGGAAATGCACGGAACTTAGTTTTTTAAATGACTCATCCTATATATTTTTAGATTTTCTTGTACTGTTTTAAGTTGTCTGTTCAACTGTTTTATTTTTTTCTAAATTGAGCCAATAGTTTTTGAGTTATTAATTTTTTTTGAAAATATTTTACGAAAACACGTGTTCAGAAAAAAATCATTTTCACATTGTTTTTAAAAGTAAAAACATTAACTTTGGTGGTGCTTGTAGCCAAGAAAATTTTGCATCATTTGGTAAAGTAGCACTCGACAATACCTCAAAAAACTATGTTTTTTCAAAGCCTACTTTTTGATATTTTCACATACCAAAAACTTATTTTGTTTAAATGGAACACCCAGTATTTTATTGAGGCATTTTGTTCCTTTTTTTATTCTCTTTCATTTTTCTATACCTATCTTTTGTAATTTTTGAGATAATCATATAGGAGCAATTAGCGGTCAATTAAAGAACTACAGGCGCTGTTCTATGGACCCAAGTATTCGTCCAATAAAGGCTGGAATGCGGCTGACTGCCTGAGTCAACTGTTAAAGCAAGTCGGTATACATTTATGTCAACCTTAAAAATGCATTGCTATTAGTTATCATCCAAATAAATTATTCTTATGAAGAGTTAATAGATATGATTGACATTTTGGGTGAATCTGAAAGAAACTCTTTACAAGCATCCAGACTTTATGCACAGCGATCCCTGGTAGAAGTTAATCGAAGCCAGACACCTTCAAAAGTATAAAGGGACAGTTTGAGTGAACAGAAAGTATTGAATATGGAAGAAAGAGCGGAAAAAGCAATAACTGATGAGGATAAGACGTTTATGGTACTTGCGAGTGTACTAGTACTACGAAAATTAGTCGTCAGTTAGATGTAAGTCAAATTTGAGAATCGAGAATAATTAGGAAATCTGAAATTCACTCATAGCATATTCATACACAGTGTTAGATGAAATAAATTTTCAGTATCGCTTACATTTTTGTTAATTGGCAGCAGATAAATTATCCTGGCTTTCTCAATTTTTTGTTGTTTACCAACGAAGCCACCTTCTATCAAAGTGAATACGTTCATCGTCACAATCTCCGTTATTATAACACATAAAACACCCCACTTTATCACACCTGTAAACTTTCAAAGTCGTTGGTCATTAAAACTGTGGGGAGGAATAGTGGGTAGTTACATAATTGGACCTTATTTCCTTCATGATAATGTTAATGGAGGAGAGTATCTTCGCTACAACAACAGCGCTCACAGTTCTTTAATTGACCGCTAATTGCTCCTATAGTGATTATCTCAGAAATTGCAAAAGATAGGTATAGGACATTGTTAACAAAAATGAAATAGAATAAAAAAAGGAACAAAATGCCTCAATAAAATACTAGGTGTTCCATTTAAAAAAAATAAGTTTTTGGTATGTGAAAATTGCAGG
This sequence comes from Amphimallon solstitiale, assembly GCA_963170755.1. NCBI lineage: Eukaryota > Metazoa > Arthropoda > Insecta > Coleoptera > Scarabaeidae > Amphimallon > Amphimallon solstitiale. The sequence continues at coordinate 85,394,454 of OY720681.1, read as the reverse complement.
AAGTAGGCTTTGAAAAAACAAAGTTTTTTGAGGTATTGTCGAGTGCAACTTTACCAAATTATGCAGAATTTTCTTGGCTTTCTTGTTTTTACTTTTAAAAACAATGTGAAAATGATTTTTTTCTGAACACGTGTTTTGGTCAAATATTTTCAAAAAAAATTAATAACTCAAAAACTATTGGCTCAATTTTGAAAAAGAAAAAGTAATTGAACAGACAATTAACAGCAGCACAAGAAAATCCAAAAATATATAGGCTGGGTCATTTAAAAAAATTAAGTTTCGTGCATTTCCGGTAAAACCGGAAGTTCGTCAGAGCTTAAAGTGTTTTTACAATATGCGCCACAAGCAACCATGGACCTCCCACTACTTGTTTTTTCTTTTATTTAAAACACAAAACAGCAATCGAAGAAGCGGCTACTAATGACTCACCCTGTATATATATATATATATATATATATATAGAAAAAGAAAAATATTGGGTATAATCCGCTGTAGAGCAACCGTAAACACGTGTTTCTGACTAATTGGTCGTCATCAGCACGGTGTAGCCAAGGAATAAGGTGGGATAACCTTGGAGATGTAAGCTAAACGGAAGACCATCAGGTGACATAGCTTACATCTACAAGGTTATCCCACCTTATTCCTTGGCTACACCGTGCTGATGACGACCAATTAGTCAGAAACACGTGTTTACGGTTGCTCTACAGCGGATTATACCCAATATTTTTCTTTTTCTGATATTTTATGTATCCGCAATAATTTCTTATTCTTTCATATATATATATATATATATATATTTTCTATTCTTTGTTGCCGTATTTATATATTATTTAAACTCTTGATGAGCATTGGGCATTTTCGGCATTAAATAAACATACATTAGTTTATAATGTTTGATTTATTTTTTAACGTTTCGACCTTTCTTTTGGTCTTCATCAGAAATGATAATAGGTAAGAAACAATTTTTCTGAAACAACATACACCATGTACATACAAAATGCGATAACACAAAAATAATTTGATATAGGTATACAAAAAATATAAGAATCATATTAAAAAATGAGAAAACTTACTCCAAAATATGTAACAACAGTGTCCTAATAACTTTTATAAAACATGTACAACAAATAAATACATTAAAAGGGTTTTAAAATTTAAAATACGTAACGTCAAACGATTAAATTAAGATCTAAAATGTCAATGAAATGTCTATAATGCTGGTTTAGTTTGACATGGAAACGGCCAAAAACAACAACAAAAACGGATAAAATGTATTTATATGAATGTATGCATGTTAATATTAATGGGTTTTGTAATTATAATAATTGTCGGTATACTGTTGATAAATTTGAGATTTCTCCTCTGTCATTAACTGAGTTTTGATTTTTGTGTATTTCAATCATCTCTAAAGACTGCGAAGGTATCTATATTGGCCAGACCAAACAATATCTTGATGAAAGAGTCAAAGCACATAAATATGCAAAAAATAGCACGGCGTTAAAGAAACACTCTAACCAGTTCTCACATACATTTGATTTTGATCGCATTTCAGTGTTACATAAAGAATATAATACAAAGTCGAGAAACATTTTAGAGATGATTGAAATACACAAAAATCAAAACTCAGTTAATGACAGAGGAGAAATCTCAAATTTATCAACAGTATACCGACAATTATTATAATTACAAAACCCATTAATATTAACATGCATACATTCATATAAATACATTTTATCCGTTTTTGTTGTTGTTTTTGGCCGTTTCCATGTCAAACTAAACCAGCATTATAGACATTTCATTGACATTTTAGATCTTAATTTAATCGTTTGACGTTACGTATTTTAAATTTTAAAACCCTTTTAATGTATTTATTTGTTGTACATGTTTTATAAAAGTTATTAGGACACTGTTGTTACATATTTTGGAGTAAGTTTTCTCATTTTTTAATATGATTCTTATATTTTTTGTATACCTATATCAAATTATTTTTGTGTTATCGCATTTTGTATGTACATGGTGTATGTTGTTTCAGAAAAATTGTTTCTTACCTATTATCATTTCTGATGAAGACCAAAAGAAAGGTCGAAACGTTAAAAAATAAATCAAACATTATAAACTAATGTATGTTTATTTAATGCCGAAAATGCCCAATGCTCATCAAGAGTTTAAATAATATATATATATATATATATATATATGAAGCGTTGTTCTTCGGGATATTTCGCCGCGTTTGGATGATTTTGCCCTGATAAGGACATCTTTCTTCCTGACGTTTCGGTGACATCACTTTCACCTTCTTCTTGAGGATCTTCTAAGTTCGACGGTTTCTTCAAGAATGCCCTCTCTGTTCGAATCGCCTTGTATTTCTAGTGCCGTGGTAGTGGAGGGGCGAGTGCGGCTTCTTGTGATTGGCCCGCTGATTGTAGTGTTGTTCCCTCTCTGTCGGTCTTTCTGTGTTCGGTCCGTGTGGTTTACGTTAGGCGGTGGGATGCTGTTGTTTCGTCGTTTATTTCTAATTCGTCTGTCCGATAACGTTGATTTCCATATGTCAGGTAAACGTTGTGCGTCGTCACGTTTATTCATGCAGTCCTGTCGTTTTTCTATCTCTATAGCCTCCCTTATTGTCCGATATGTCCAATTCGTACTACGGGCTATAGTTTTTGTACGTTCGAAATCAATTGTATGTCCGGAATGTAGTACGTGTTTGGCAAGTGAGGAAGAAACTGCCTTTTTAGACACAGCATTTCTATGTTCTTCCCTCCGTACGCTGATTCTTCGATTCGTCTGGCCTATGTATGTCTGATCGCAATCTTGGCATGGTACTTCGTATACACCCTGGTCTTCTAGTAATATTCTGTCCTTCGTACTTGGTAGGACGTCCCTAATTTTCTTATCGGTGGTGTATATTGGGTCTATGTCGTGTCGCCGTAGTATTCTACCTATTTTCTCTGTTGTCCCTTTCACGTAGGGAAGAAACGCAACTCGTGAAGGTTTTTCTCTTTTTCTAGTTGTGTTGTTGTTGCTCTGAATTGCTCTGTTAATTGTGTGTTGCGAATATCCGTTTGCTTGTAGTATGTTTCGAATTTTCCCCATTTCTTCTTTCCTATGTTCTGTGTCCGCTAATATTTGTGATCTATGAATTAGTGTTTTCACTACTGAGTTTAGTTGAGCCGGATGATGGTGTGAGGATGCGTTCAGATATCTGTTCGTGTGTGTAGGTTTTCTGTATACTGTGTGACCCAGGGACCCATCCGGTTTTTTAATTATTAGAATGTCCAGGAAGGGTAACTGGTTATTTTCCTCTGTTTCGACGGTGAATTTTATTTTTGAGTGTCTGTTGTTTAGGTGAAATAAGAGCTGATTCAATTTCTCTCTTCCATGCGGCCAAATCACTAAGGTATCGTCTACGTAGCGCAGCCAGAGTTTCGGTTTGTATGTAGCGTCTTCTAGCGCCTTTTGTTCAAAATCTGCCATAAACAGATTCGCTAGTATAGGTGACAACGGTGAACCCATGGGAGCTCCATCTGTTTGTCTGTACCACTGTCCGCCGTATATAAAATATGTATTGGCTAGGCAGTGTTTCGTTAGCTCTAAGATGTGTTGCGGTAGGTGGTATTTTGTATCAAGTAGCTCGGTTGCTTCACCGATCGGTATTTGTGTAAATAGCGAAGTTACGTCAAAGCTTACTAACATATCTTCGGGTGCCATTGTAACTCCTTTTAATATTTTGGTGAGATGTGCTGAGTTCTTGACATATGATGGTATTTCTTCGGCTAGCGGTTGTAGTTGTTGTGCCAAGAAGCGGGCCAGAGCTTGGGTGGGTGATCCGATGGAGCTCACTATCGGTCTTAGAGGTACGTTTGGTTTGTGAATTTTCGGGAGTCCGTAGAATTTCGGACATCTCGACGATTTCTCCCTTGGGATTAGCCGATTTTTGAGTTCTTCTTCGAACGGTGCGCTTTTAATCTTGGCCTTGGTCGTTTTCTCTAGATATGTAGTGGGGTCATTCGGCGTTGACTTATACATGGAATCCTCTAGTAGTGCACGTATTCTTTGGTCGTAATCGTTTCTATCCATTATAACCGTGGCATTATAATGGATAGAAACGATTATGACCAAAGAATACGTGCACTACTAGAGGATTCCATGTATAAGTCAACGCCGAATGACCCCACTACATACCTAGAGAAAACGACCAAGGCCAAGATTAAAAGCGCACCGTTCGAAGAAGAACTCAAAAATCGGCTAATCCCAAGGGAGAAATCGTCGAGATGTCCGAAATTCTACGGACTCCCGAAAATTCACAAACCAAACGTACCTCTAAGACCGATAGTGAGCTCCATCGGATCACCCACCCAAGCTCTGGCCCGCTTCTTGGCACAACAACTACAACCGCTAGCCGAAGAAATACCATCATATGTCAAGAACTCAGCACATCTCACCGAAATATTAAAAGGAGTTACAATGGCACCCGAAGATATGTTAGTAAGCTTTGACGTAACTTCGCTATTTACACAAATACCGATCGGTGAAGCAACCGAGCTACTTGATACAAAATACCACCTACCGCAACACATCTTAGAGCTAACGAAACACTGCCTAGCCAATACATATTTTATATACGGCGGACAGTGGTACAGACAAACAGATGGAGCTCCCATGGGTTCACCGTTGTCACCTATACTAGCGAATCTGTTTATGGCAGATTTTGAACAAAAGGCGCTAGAAGACGCTACATACAAACCGAAACTCTGGCTGCGCTACGTAGACGACACCTTAGTGATTTGGCCGCATGGAAGAGAGAAATTGAATCAGCTCTTATTTCACCTAAACAACAGACACTCAAAAATAAAATTCACCGTCGAAACAGAAGAAAATAACCAGTTACCCTTCCTGGACATTCTAATAATTAAAAAACCGGATGGGTCCCTGGGTCACACAGTATACAGAAAACCTACACACACGAACAGATATCTGAACGCATCCTCACACCATCATCCGGCTCAACTAAACTCAGTAGTGAAAACACTAATTCATAGATCACAAATATTAGCGGACACAGAACATAGGAAAGAAGAAATGGGGAAAATTCGAAACATACTACAAGCAAACGGATATTCGCAACACACAATTAACAGAGCAATTCAGAGCAACAACAACACAACTAGAAAAAGAGAAAAACCTTCACGAGTTGCGTTTCTTCCCTACGTGAAAGGGACAACAGAGAAAATAGGTAGAATACTACGGCGACACGACATAGACCCAATATACACCACCGATAAGAAAATTAGGGACGTCCTACCAAGTACGAAGGACAGAATATTACTAGAAGACCAGGGTGTATACGAAGTACCATGCCAAGATTGCGATCAGACATACATAGGCCAGACGAATCGAAGAATCAGCGTACGGAGGGAAGAACATAGAAATGCTGTGTCTAAAAAGGCAGTTTCTTCCTCACTTGCCAAACACGTACTACATTCCGGACATACAATTGATTTCGAACGTACAAAAACTATAGCCCGTAGTACGAATTGGACATATCGGACAATAAGGGAGGCTATAGAGATAGAAAAACGACAGGACTGCATGAATAAACGTGACGACGCACAACGTTTACCTGACATATGGAAATCAACGTTATCGGACAGACGAATTAGAAATAAACGACGAAACAACAGCATCCCACCGCCTAACGTAAACCACACGGACCGAACACAGAAAGACCGACAGAGAGGGAACAACACTACAATCAGCGGGCCAATCACAAGAAGCCGCACTCGCCCCTCCACTACCACGGCACTAGAAATACAAGGCGATTCGAACAGAGAGGGCATTCTTGAAGAAACCGTCGAACTTAGAAGATCCTCAAGAAGAAGGTGAAAGTGATGTCACCGAAACGTCAGGAAGAAAGATGTCCTTATCAGGGCAAAATCATCCAAACGCGGCGAAATATCCCGAAGAACAACGCTTCAACAAACGACCGCGAAAATATTCGAAGAAATATATATATATATATATATATATATATATATATATATTTATTTAACCGTCTACACAGACCCGATCTGCTACATACAGTAATCGTTGTCAGGCCCGCAAAGACGTTGTCAGTCCCGGTCTCGGGACTGACAACGTTTCTTGTGTTATTTCGGTCTATTATTCAATGCTTATGATAAAAAATGATATTTCAAAAAAATTTTTTTGGGTCCGCTAACGCGGTATAATATCAACTTATATACAAGTTTAGTTCAGGGATTTTCTGGGAGAGGGCCAGGCGTATTTGTGTAAAAACTTTTACTCTTACGTTGTCAAGCCCACCATATTATACCGACGTTCCCAAGCCCTAAACTTGGCAGCTACGTAAATGACGATAAGCGAAACACTTCTAGGAATAATACTTGTAGAACTAACACATTGCCTTTCTTTTAATACTCTTCAATTGATCGAGTAACGCAAAATATTATTTTGAGACATTTGCTTCTAGATTCTTTGAAATACTATCCTTAACTATATTTCGAATGAATTAATGATGTAGAGCAATCTACTTATTTATATTATATTATGTTTACCTATCACTTAAAATCATATTTTATATAAAACAGTGTTAGATTTTATGTCACAGCAAATATCTCGACTATTGTATTAATGGTTAGAAAATGGTAGGTATACAAGAAAATCATTAGTGGAGGTCCCCTGATACCAAAAAAGTGGTTTTTAAAAAATGTCTCTCTGTGTGTGTCTGTCTGTCTGTCTGTCTGTGTGTGACCACGATAGCGGTCAAACCGCTGGAGATATCAATTCCAAATTTTGTATTTACGTGTATAATCTCCCTCTTGAGATCTGGTTAGTTTTTCAGTAAAATCGGTAGACCGGAAGTAGCAGTTTACTTCAGTGAAAAAATCGAATTTTGCCAATATTTCGTCAAATACTAAGCTTATACAAATTTATAAAGAATTCATATGTACTTAAAATTAAAATTGAGAACAATTTTATTTAAAAAGTTTTTCGAAATTCCTACCGGAAGTAGGTCTTTTACTCTTATCGAAAATCGGTTTTTTGCGAATATTTCGCAAGTCAAGCTTTTTAGACAGGTACGTTACGTGTATAAAAGTATTTAAAACATAGTTTTCAATATCTTTTGTATAAAAAAGATTTCAAAATTCGGACCGGAAGTAACACTTTTACTCTTACCGAATAGCGATTTTTGGCAAATATGCCATAAATTATGCATTCTATATATATTTATTAAAGAGTACAAAAGTATTTAGAGTTATATTTGCAATATTTTTTGTATACATGAAATTTCAAAATTCGGACCGGAAGTAGCACTTTTACTCTTAGCGAGTAGCACTTTTTTTTCGAATATCTTGCGAAGTATGCATTCTATAGCGATTTATTAAGAGAATAAAAGTACTTAGAATAGGATTTTGAATAAGTTTTGTATAAAAAAATTCTTGAGATTGTATAGTTTGAAACGCTCATACGTATAAGAAAGTCGTGTGGTGGCCACACCTCATTTTTTTTATTCAGCTAGTGAATTTGACGGATTTCAATCATCGACTTATTATTATAACGTAATTTCAGATTTGTTCAAAGTTGCTTCTTTTCAAAAGTATGATTTTTTAAATACGTAATCATTAGCATACAAGCTATTGTTGTAATGGGAGTTAATTAATTAAATATTTGAATAAATGCTTTTACTAATCCCTAAAATTGATTATATAAAATGAAAACAGAAAGCAAGCAAATCTCTTAGTTTTGATAAATCAGCTGTTCTACCAAGGTTATTAAAGAGACCCGGACTTGTTTCTTCTTTCTCAACTAATAAATAAGAATTTTATTATATATACAAAGCAACAACTATCGCTGACCTAAGTTGTTTTGTATTGCTTGTTATTTTATCAAATAAATCATTTTCGTCTACTAATATAATACTTTATTTACGTATAACTACATGGGTATCGGTTACATGGTGTAAGTGGAAGAGATTGTGTCCCATTCAGATGGCACAATTAATGTGATGTCTGACGGATTATTTAAGTATAATTAGTTACAGGTATATTTTTCGAATAATATATCTGTGTTTACAATTACTATAGTTGGTCTTAAAGTAGTCTGCAGTAAATAATTCCAAGATAATTTGAAGAATATTAATTTAGAATTGCGACTCTTCTAATCTCAGCCAAATAAACTAATATATTGAAATAATAAAAGTAATAGAATTGAAGAATATACAGGGTTAGTAAAAAGTCCCGGAACGGTCGAATAACTTTGTTATTTGAAAATTATGATTTCTGAAATTTGGTATGGGGGTATACAGGCTGTCCCAGATAGTGTGCTCACCATTGGGATCTCGTGAACGGTAAGAGATAGAGAGTTGGTTAAATGAGACAAAATGTACGTGACAACTAGGTTTATTTTTTAAGCAAAAAAACTTTTAAAAAAATGAACGATACGTGCGCTATAGGGGAAAAACTAAAAATCGGCAATTTTAATTTCGTCGTTTAACTTATTTCATGTAAAAGATACCGAAATACTATTTTGACATTATGAAGGTACTTTTTTACGCAGAATTCAAATTTGGTATTGCAACCTCTGAAGCTTTTATACGTTTCGAGATTTTTATACAAACTTTCTTATTTTAAATACAAATCGTAGGCGGCTTTGACTGTATCAAAAAGAGCATAATTTGCTGATTTCAATGATGTATAACACTTTGGGTTTATTTGTAGAAATAACAAAGTTATAATGATATTTGTGCAATTTTTGGTATCGTTATGAATGCATAGGCTATACATCAGAGGCAGCATTGAATTATTAAGACAATAAGTAGCATCTGTCAAATTTATTTACAAGCAAGTTACGTATCGGTTTATTTTTGTGTTATTTAGTCTGCTATTTTGTTCGTTTATTTAAAAATCACCGCATTTGTTGTTTTGGTTCGTTTTATTACTTGTTTATTGTTGTTCACGTTATGGAGAAATTTAATAATGAAGAGAAATATGATATGCTTCAAAGTTACATATTGGCTCACAAAAATTCAAGGAATGCAGCTAATCATTATTTGGAGTTGTACCCAGATCGACGGCAACCACACGAAACTTTATTTCGATGATTAGAAGTAAATCTAAAAACATACGGTGCCTTTAGTAAACCGAAAAGAAATAGAAAAAGATTAGATGAGGAAACCCAAGTTATTGTATTAAATCAGGTGCGTGAAAATCCAAAAGTTTCCACAAGAGAAATAGAAAACAACACCGGAATCCCTAGAACATCAGCCCATAGAATATTAAAAAAGCATCGATATCATCCTTACAAAGTCCACATTAGCCAAGGACTCTAACCAGGAAACGCAGAGAGGCGGACTCGTTTCTGTCATTGGTACATTAATCAGAATAACAACAATGTTACATTTCTGTTTAATGTGTTGTGGTCAGATGAATCTCGATTTACGAACAATGGGTTATTTAACAGAAATAATATTCACTATTGGGGGACAGAAAATCCCCATGCTCTACATGAAGCTCGACATCAAGAACGTTTTGGGTTCAATGTGTGGTGCGGTAATATCGGCAGAAGAATAGTTGGACCTATTATCTTCAATAACAATTTAACGAGTGAACGCTATTTGAACTTACTTCAAGGTGAAAAGACGAATATGTATTTCCAACAGGATGGGGCACCAGCACATAATGCTCACATTATTACGAATTACCTAAATAATAGATTTGGTAATCGGTGGATTGGTAATCGAGGACCCATTTCATGGCCTGCACGTTCCCCAGACTTAACCGCAATGGATTTTTTCCTTTGGGGTTACATAAAAAATAAGGTGTATAAAACACAATTTAATAATGTGGAGGAACTGCAAGCTTGTGTTTTAAGAGAGTTTCATCGGATAAATGGACGTATTTTAGAAAAAGTGATTAATTCCACACTAAGAAGAGCTCAGTTATGTATCAATAACAATGGAGGACTTTTTGAGCATTTAATGTAATTTATCTATTTACTAGTAGTAAATAAATAGTTAGGTATGTGAAGTTAGTGTTTTATTTACTTTTCAGTCATTTTTGTATTTTCTTTCCAGGAATAGGTAAGTATAAAACAAAAAAATATGCTAATTATTCTTGTAACTTTGTTATTTCTACAAATAAACCCAAAGTGTTGTACATCATTGAAATCACCAAATTATGCTCTTTTTGATACAGTCAAAGCCGCCTACGATTTGTATTTAAAATAAGAAAGTTTGTATAAAAATCTCGAAACGTATAAAAGCTTCAGAGGTTGCAATACCAAATTTGAATTCTGCGTAAAAAAGTACCTTCATAATGTCAAAATAGTATTTCGGTATCTTTTACATGAAATAAGTTAAACGACGAAATTAAAATTGCCGATTTTTAGTTTTTCCCCTATAGCGCACGAATCGTTCATTTTTTTAAAAGTTTTTTTATTTAAAAAAGTAAACCCAGGTGTCACGTACATTTTGTCTCATTTAACCAACTCTCTATCTCTTACCGTTTACGAGATCCCAATGGTGAGCACACTATCTGGGACACCCTGTAGTTAATATAAATGCATTTTATGCAATACAGTTAATATTTTTTTCACTTCCGGTTTAATCGGCAATACGTCCAACTTTTTTTTTTAAATGGAACGCCCAGATTTTTTTAACACTTTTGAATGCAAAATAAAAAACTACGTTCAGGAAGTATTAAGATGTTTATTTTTATTCACAAGAAAACAGTTAAAAAATTAAAAAAGTGTCCTAATACAGGAAAATCAAGGTACCTTTGAAAAAAGTTGTTGTTTAGTGTTTGCATTCTTTTTGCCGTCACATTTGACAATTTTAAAAGCGTTTTAACTTTTGCATCGCTATAAATTTACTTATTTTTGACATTGACACATTTGAAAATGGCAGTAAAACTTACTGAATCAGAACGAATTGAGATATTAATGATGCGTGGGTACGGTGATCGTCAACGTTCATTTGAAGAGGTTCGTATTTTGTTTAATATCCGGATCGTCACATTAGTAAAAGTACGGTATGCCGAACAATTCAAAAGTTTGAAGTCTTTCGTCAGGTGAAGGATTTACCTAGAAGGGGACGTCCATTAACAGCAACAGATGAAGAAACTAGTTTGAATGTGTTACTTACAGTGGAAGAAAATCATCACGTGTCCACAACAGAATTAGGTCAAATTCATGAGATCTCTCAAAAATCTGCTCATAATATTCTTAAATCAGCAAGAATGAAAGCCTATAAAATGTATCCCGTCCATGAGTTAACTGAAGATGATCCAGATCGTAGACTATAATTTTGCGAAACAATGACGGAATTGATCGAGCAGCAGCCTAATGTTTTAGATCACATGATTTTTTGGTATGGGGGTATAGTTAATATAAATGCATTTTATGCAATACAGTTAATATTTTTTTCACTTCCGGTTTAATCGGCAATACGTCCAACTTTTTTTTTTTTTTAAATGGAACGCCCAGATTTTTTAACACTTTTGAATGCAAAATAAAAAACTACGTTCAGGAAGTATTAAGATGTTTATTTTTATTCACAAGAAAACAGTTAAAAAATTAAAAAAGTGTCCTAATACAGAAAAATCAAGATACCTGTCTATTCAGGTTGCGATTACAATAATTGTTCAAAATGCTCTCCATTTACAATTTGACAAAAATGTAAACGGTCAGTAAAATTTCTTATTGAATTTTGTATTTGTTCTGGAGTGATGCGATTGGCTTCTTGAAGTATAGTAGTATAGTATAGTATAGTTTATTAATCCAAGTTATACATTGGTACGTTGGACAAGTCATGTAACAAAAAGAAACTAAAAAGTAAAAAATACAAATACACAGATCACTCAATACAAAGAATTTAGCCTTATTATTGCTGCTAGTGTAGAACTTAAAACTAGGTACATGTATTTAAGATTATACTCTAAAATTACAATCCAAAAACTCCTGTAGGGAGTAATAAGCTTTCACCGACAAAACCTGATGCAATCGGTTCTTAAACTGTTTGGGTCGTAGATGCCTAATAACTGATGGTAACTTATTATATACTCTTAATGCGAGTACCTGGGGAGAGTACTGATGTAATTTTAGTCTTGATTTAGGTATTACGAAATTATCCCCAGATCTCGTACTGAGACCATGCAAATCACGATTTAATGTATAATCATGTTTATTATTATGTACGTGGTTTGCCAGGTCTTCTATTAATATACATGGCAGAGTCAAGATGTTCAGGTCAATAAAAGAGGGTTTGGCAGAGCGAGAGGGCCCGACACCAGCTATAATTCGCACAATCTTCTTTTGACATATAAAAATATCAGCAGCCAATGCCGAAGTACCCCAAAACCCAATACCATACCTCAATCTGCTTGCAATGTATGCATGATACAAGCTCATCAGCTGCTGCTCAGTCAAAACCGCCCGTAAGGATCTGAACAAGAAACAAAATGAGTTCAGTTTTACTAATAGTGTCTCACAGTGATGTTTCCAACTTAACAATTCATCCATCCACACCCCCAAAAACTTGTAATTTTCACTTCTCACCATCCTATTACCGTTAAGATTGAGGTTCAAATAAAACTCCTTATCCGCCTGAAATTGATAAGGATGGAATCTTATATAGGTGGTTTTGGAATTGTTAAGAATGAGCTTGTTTTCCAAAAACCATTCAGAAACAGTGTTCAATATCCTGTTGCATTTTTTAGTAAGAATTTGGTCATCTGAAGCAGCAGTAACCAGCGCAATATCGTCAGCATAAATTGTGATGAAGGTGTCTGAAACAATTTGCGGTAGGTCATTAATAAAGAGCAGAAATAGCACTGGTCCCAGCACTGAACCCTGGGGCACACCTCTGCCACTCGTCATCATCTCAGAGTTATGGCTACTAATTCTGTTTGAACTGCGATAGGTAATATTAACATATTGCCTCCTACCCATGAGGAAAGATTTTATCCAATCAAGAGCAACACCTCTGATCCCCAAGATCTCTAACTTGTTTATCATTTTTATTATCATTTGAACTATTCTCTCTTCCAATTGTTCAAGATTATGGGGACGATTTTTGTACACTTGACATTTCAAGTGACCCCAAAAGAAAAAATCTAATGGCGAGAGATTTGGCGAACGTGCTGGCCATTCGATTGCTCCTCTACGTCCGATCCAACGTCCTGGAAAAATTTCATTCAAATAATCGCGGACATTATGGGCAAAATGGGGGGGAGCTCCATCTAGTTGAAACCAAAAATGTGCATTAGGGTGATCACCTATGTTTGCATTTGGAAAGAGGGCCGCAAGTGCTGGAACAACCTCATTTCGCAATAAATTTAAGTAGACGTTGCCAGTTAAATTTCCTCTTATAAAAAATGGTCCTATGATGTTGTTTCCAACAAGACCAGCCCAGACATTCACCTTTTGAGGACGCTGTGTATGGACTTCTTCAATCCAATGCGGATTTTCAATTCACCAGTAGCGACAATTATGTCTGTTCACAGTGCCGTTGAGACAAAACGTTGCCTCATCTGAAAAAATCATGTGATCTAAAACATTAGGCTGCTGCTCGATCAATTCCGTCATTGTTTCGCAAAATTGTAGTCTACGATCTGGATCATCTTCAGTTAACTCATGGACGGGATACATTTTATAGGCTTTCATTCTTGCTGATTTAAGAATATTATGAGCAGATTTTTGAGAGATCTCATGAATTTGACCTAATTCTGTTGTGGATACGTGATGATTTTCTTCCACTGTAAGTAACACATTCAAACTAGTTCCTTCATCTGTTGCTGTTAATGGACGTCCCCTTCTAGGTAAATCCTTCACCTGACAAAAGACTTCAAACTTTTGAATTGTTCGGTATACCGTACTTTTACTAATGTGACGATCCGGATAAACAGTATTAAACAAAATACGAACCTCTTCAAAAGAACGTTGACGATCACCGTACCCACGCATCATTAATATCTCAATTCGTTCTGATTCAGTAAGTTTTACTGCCATTTTCAAATGTGTCAATGTCAAAAATAACTAAATTTATAGCGATGCAAAAGTTAAAACACTTTTAAAATTGTCAAATGTGACGGCAAAAAGAATGCAAACACTAAACGACAACTTTTTTCAAAGGTACCTTGATTTTTCTGTATTAGGACACTTTTTTAATTTTTTAACTGTTTTCTTGTGAATAAAAATAAACATCTTAATACTTCCTGAACGTAGTTTTTTATTTTGCATTCAAAAGTGTTAAAAAAATCTGGGCGTTCCATTTAAAAAAAAAAGTTGGACGTATTGCCGATTAAACCGGAAGTGAAAAAAATATTAACTGTATTGCATAAAATGCATTTATATTAACTATACCCCCATACCAAATTTCAGAAATCATAATTTTCAAATAACAAAGTTATTCGACCGTTCCGGGACTTTTTACTAACGCTGTATTAGAATACTCGAAAAAACACTAATGGAAGATATACACATTTCTTTACCTTTTGTTTGATATATTTAAAAGAATATAGATATCTAAAGAAAGTGAAACAACCAAAAATAACGGCAAATATCTAAATTACCTTTAACACAATTTATTTTAAAATATTGTATTTTAAAATCTTACTTTTCCCTTACTCTTAAAACATCTTAAATAAATTTAAGCTGAATTTCATAGCACGAGCGGGACTATCAAATTACGTTGTTTATGTAGTATACTTGGCAATGCTGTCGGGAATGAGAAGGTCTGATAAATGTTGCTTTTTTACACACTGGGACTCGAAAGACGGTAGAATCGCTGGGTTTAAAAGCGTCGATTGAATGACAACTCGTGTGTTATACACTGGGATTGACTTGGTAGCATGAATATAGCGGGCCTGGTTACGTCGGTTGAATAAATATATATATATATTTCAATTTTGTTTGTTTGTTATATACCTATTTACATATATGTATATGTATATATACATATAAGAAAGAGAAAAATATTGGGTAAATTCCGCTGTAGAGCAACCGTAGACACGTGTTTCTGACTCATTGGTCGTCATCGGTACGGTGTAGCCAAGGAATAAGGTGGGATAACCTTGGAGATGTATGCTATACGGAAGACCATCAGGAGACAGACCACCATTTGTAGCTTTTCATGTATCCGCGATATTTCCTTTTATATACATATATATATTTATATTTATGTCAGACTTGTATTTGTTTACATGTAGTTTTTCTTTATTGACTATTATTGTATTTTTAAATGCATTAATAAATTTACTACTAATTTACTACTACTAATGTTTATGACCCTGCGGGGTCTAGTTGCCGCTAAGCTAGTCCTAGGTACTGCTACTGGTTGCTGACGCTTTCTAAACAACTGTCCATTTTTATGTTTTCCTGAGTTTCACGCACTAGTAATTTGTCTCCATTAAGTTCCTTTGCTGGCATTTTCATTTTTTCTTCCTTGTCCCTGAGTACATATTGTGTTTCTGTTTTTTTCCCTTTCTACATCTTCCTCTCGTATTTTTGACATACCAGAAGCTTCTGCTTCCACCTTCTCCCTTTCAAAGTTGGTTAGTGTGTCTACGCCATTTTAATTTATCCTTGAAAGTTTTAATTATATAATTTCTGTTTCTTAATACTGCTCCAACTACTCCCTTTTCCCAATTCCTTACTTTAAGATTCCTGTAGTCCCATGCAAAAACTATATCTCCTTCTCTCTCTGTCTATTCTCTTAAAAATATCTCTCTTATCTATTCGTTGCTAACTCTTTTGTTTCCTTACAAAATCTAGAGTAGTTCATAGTCCTCCTTTAAACATTAATTTTGCTGGAGTATCCCCAGTTGTGCTATGTGCACTAGTTCTATAAGAAAATAATGTGTATAATTGTTGTTAACGACATTTTTCTGATCTCTACACGCTTTCTTTACACCAACCATTCTTGAAAACTTTTTACAAAGTTTTCTGCTAGTCCATTGGTAAATGGGTTGAAAGGCTTAAATTGCTACTTTATTACAAGAATTAAAAAAATATTGCTGAAAATTACGTTGTTGTGTAGTTTCAGATATAATATTGGGGATCAATTATGTCGTGAAGTGTGTGTAAAATATATCGAATAAGTGTTGTGCATGTCAGAATTTAGCCAACATTGTGTATTTTATCGTGTTAGTAAAGTTCGACCTACTTTAAAATAGCTTTTGAATCATGAAACAAACACAAAATTAACTCTATGAACACAACCTACGCATCGTAATTGTACTAACACACAAGAAAAGATAATATTAGCGAATAGTTACTCACGTCAGAAGATATACCCGAAGGTGTTCTCACCTATTATTAAGTGTATGTGTCGAGTGCTTGTAATGTATTATATGTGTTCTCAGAAGTTCTTATTGATTGTCTGTATTTAAGAGTATGTAGTTGTGCGAAAATTGCGAAATTATTACGAAGAGTAATTTTCTGAATTTATACATTTAGATATATGCATGTAGAGACTAACTATTAACCAAAGAACTCTGCATACACATGCATGTATCTGTTCGGTCTTCGAGGCTCTAACTGTGAGAACAAATCAACAAACGAACAGAGATAAATATCAATTTCTAAGAATATGTTGCACACCCAGGTACATATATTCTGGTTCTACACCAAGAACTAATCTATGTGTATATACAGTATTGTCAGATAATCTGGAGACGACAGGTGTAGTATTATACAGGGTCTTTGTTGTATCGTTTGTCAAATTAATTTGGTCGATAGAAGGAGTCAATATGCTGTCTGTTAAGACCCAATAACTCAATATTGGTCTCACGGGTTTTTTTGGAGTTTTTAATTTTTATTTTGCAAAATCCCAAAATTCAGTATTTAAACTTGAATTAAAAATAAAAAAAAGGTACTGGTGTAACCTCGCAATTTAAATTTGATTTTAGTGCGTACTATTGTGTGGTTCCACCAAATTCAAAATTACTTTCAAATAACTTATAGTTTTCATTTTACTAACTCACAATGTTTTAGGAAGAGGTAAAAATAAACTTTAAACTCAACTTTACATTGCAACAAAAAATTACTAAAAGCCTCTACTGCGAAAACAGCCCTTCTTGGGAGTATAATCCCCCTCTTAAAATCTGATTAGATTTTCAGTAAAATCGACAGACTGGAAGTAGTAGTTTATTTCAGTGAAAAATGGAATTTTGCCAATATTTTGTCAACTACTAAGTTTAAACAAATTTATAAAGAATTCATATGCACTCAAAATTCAATTTGTGAAGAATTTTATTAAAAAAGGTTTTCGAAATTGCTACCAGAATTAAGTCTCTTACTCTTATCGAATAGCGAATTTTTGCAAATACATATTGCCGTGGTATCTCGCAAGTTTATAAAATAAGAATAGCTTTAAGAATTAGTTTAAGTTTTGAAATGAAATAAAAATGACAAAAATCGTACTTGGATATGAAAGAGTTTAAAATTTGCAACAAATTACATGGATGTATATAAAGTTGCATACACATGGTCAATATACAAGCAAATAATTTAAAAGTCATTATTATTCAAGTGAATAGTGAGTAAATGTAAAATAAAAATAAATAAATATGAAATAAAAGACAAAATAAATATAAGCAATATATTTCTTTTGTAAAAAGGATACACAAGATGTATGGTTTACATATCATGAAAAAGATCAAATACTATATGCAAGAAAGATAAATATGGCTGAATAAATTATTATGATTTACATGCATAAAGTAATAAAACTTTATGAAAGAGTTTAAAAACTAAATTATATTAAAAGATAAAAATTACCTTAGCTTATAACTAGAGACTAGAAAAGGATATAAAAATATATAAAACGTAAACCCGATCAGCAATAACATTTTGTATAAAAAGGTAGCTGATAGGATAAATAAAAAGTGTATGTGTTTATGATTTGTTTGTAACACAATGCTTCAGAGACTGGAAACAGACGTGTACAGTTTCATGACCTACAAAAGATAACAAAATATAAAACTGGTGTAAAGTTTATTGCAGATAGACATATTACCGATGGAAAGATCATGGACAAAGAACAGAGATGTAATGGAGAAACAAACGTGTCTTCCAGGTGCAGGCAGTGTTGAAAGAAAGATATGCGTTCTTTTCAACGTGTTTCCGGGGCTACCGAGTCACAATCCAGCTACAAGAAAAGTGAAGAACATTAATAAATGGGAAAGAAAATATGTATTGAACAATGAACAAGGCAATAGGTTCATTAATAAATACAAAGAAGGATGGTATTAACAACAAGAATAAACCTACCGTCGGAAAGGCAGTACGAGGCAGTGAGAAAAATTCTTAAATAAGAAGACAATTTTCGATGTGTTGACGTTTGGTGAATAAGAACTGTCAGAACAATATGTGCGTGTGTGCGTGTGTGTATCACGGCGGCAACATGTGGGCAGCGATTTCACTGAAACGTATAATCCAATGCCAACCTAAAAGATGGACTAGAGGGCGCACTAGTCAACGTTACATTTCTTTGTCGGTATAAATTCGAAACAAGATTCGACAAGAAGGACTTCTTATTACGACTTCGGGAGAATAAGACGCTTTCAAAATAATTGCGATTGAGATTTTGTTAATTGTTATATAGTAGAATAGTAATTTCTTTATTTTCTTATCACGTTCATTTATAATAGTTTTATTTTATTAATACATTTAAATTCATTTTTGAAGAGTTCAAAATGGACATTCAAAATAAACAATTTGATGAAATGTTTGTAAATAGCAAGTAAGTTTTATTCGAAAAGAGTTATCTAAACTGTTAAACAGATATTGGTTTTGCGTGCAAATGATTACTCAAAATATACCGTTGAACAGTATAGATACGCAAATATTATCCTGTAAGGTTTTTTTTAATTCATTAAGTAATTACAAAAAGATATAGGACTAATGGTGTTGGGTAGTTGGAGAAATGCTGCGTGCGAATGAGTACTTTCTTCAATAATTTATCCAGGCATTATTAATCTTTTTCAAGTCATATAAATACACAATTAAACGTTTTACACGGCAAAGATTAAAAGCTAGAAACAACGCGTGCAAATGGTTGTCTAAAGCAATTAATTGAAGCCAATATCAAAACAATTACGTTGATAAATAAAATTATCAATGAACAATAAAAGTTTACATTTATTTATTTACAGGATAAATATTTATTTTTTTTGTTTAGCATCATGAATAAATAAATAAAAAATTTACATACATTATCACCGGCATCTGGTATAAATGATATATATTTTCAATTATGTATTTGTATAGAGCATTAAGGTGTATAAAGGTATTTGAATTTACAAATGATTAAATAAAAAGTATATGATCATGTTATATAGACATTCCGTTTTCTTTAAACAAAACTATTACCTCGTCCCTATTATAAGTAAGAGAAAGGCCACCAGTGAAGGAGAAGGAACCACATACATTGCCAGAACCCACAGTAGTTATTAGGTACATGCTATCACAATATAAATTAAATACAAAACCAATTATAAGCTTTTGGTGTAAAAAGAATACATTTTAAAGCACAGCATATACAGATGACTATACCCACAAATATATGCTATCATAGCAATATGTCGTAAATATTACATTACATGTATATTTATCAAGAGTACAAAAGTAGTTAGAGCTGGATTTGCAAAATTTTTTTGTATGCGTGAAATTTCAAAATTCGGACCGAAAGTAACACTTTTACTCTTAGCGGTAGCACTTTTTTTTCGAATATCTGGTAAAGCATGAATTCTATAGAGATTTATTAAGAGAATAGAAGTACTTAGAATAGGATTTTTAATAATTCTTTTATAACAAATTCTTAAAATTGTATGTAATTTGAAACGCTAATACGTATAAGAAAGTCGTGTGGTGGCCACACCTCATTTTTTTTAGTGGCGTCAATGTGAAGCAATTCGACTTTGTTATATAGAAGGAATTGAATACATGAGTGTGCGAGTTTGTAGAATTAGTCAAGCTATGTCACTTGTTTCTTTTACCGATTAAATTTGGTTCATAAATATACAGCCTGTATATTTAAGGTTACGCCAAAAGGAAAACACCCACAAATTATAGCCCAGTGAATTTTATTGATAACATACGTAAAGATAAATTAAATTTGTCGAAGTTAATAGTTACTAACTTTATATCAACATAGTTCAAAAGTGCCATCCAATGTTATTTAAGGAAAAATCTAACACTTCCTACTACAATAAATGAATTGCATATCAACAACATTAATTAGCAGTGCTTTTGCAAGCCGCCGTGTGGTTGCCAGGGGCTTATTTCAAACACAGTAAATATGTGTGCATTGTACTGAAATAAATGTCGTTACAAGAATAATGGCAAATTTATTGACATAGTACGTTTTGCACGTCGAAGAGTTAACCTTGCCGTAGATAATTGCATATATAAATCGGCGTCAACGATATTTGTATACCTGACTGTTTCCTGATAGCTTTTAGCGTTTGCCGCGTATGTATTACTATCAACATATAATCTATGTAATAAGATCCCGAAATAATCAATTGATAAAATAGATTTTATATCGTGCTGAAGCGTTGTTTCTTTTATACTGGGTGTCTCAAAGGGTATAGCACAGCTGTACTTGTAATAAATATATTATACGAGATTGACAGCTATCTATTTCGAATAATATAACCGTTTACGACAAAGTTATAGTGTGGTTATATTGTCTTTTGAATATTTCAGTAATTTTTAAATTTTGTGGGTGCCGTCAAAAGTCAGTTCATTTAATCTGTTGAACTTTATAAGAAGAGTAGCATGATATGAGTGATTTAGCCTTGACATATTGCCCTACATTTATAGAAAATTTGAAATAATTAATTAAGCTATTTAGAAGTAAGAAACAATAAAAATACATAAAACATATTTTTATTTATAAACAACATTATATAATTTTAGTTTACACGTCTAAGTTCAAATAAATATTTAATTAAGAATAGTTAGTATTAGTTATAACAATTATCGAGTTATAAATATATGTTGAGAATTCAAATAATTTAGTTAATAGGTTTTAGCATAAGACTAGTTGTATTTGCAATCTCTTCGAGCTTGAATCGCCTTTCTCGCGTCCGCTTACAGCCGTCCGTCAATCTCTCCTAGCTTGAATCGCTTTTTTCGCGTCCGCTTAGAGTTTTTTCACAGTTTCCTGTAAAAAACTATCACTATCCTGACGCCATTTAGAATGTCCGGTTTTATTAACTTTTGACGCACACACATATAAATTCTGTTATGTCAATCGTATATATTATTTAGAACTTTTCTTTCCTTTTTACACAAACCGTTACACTGAACACTGAAGAGCGAGAAGGATAATTAAATGTTAAATATAAATCACGTTAAAGTTTACGAAGGAAGGATGTGCTCAGATTCAAGCACTTTTCGAAGAACCTTTCCGCCACATTGTTTTTTAAAGTCTTTATTTCGGATTCGTAATCAGCAACCATATACTAAATTTCACCAAGATTAAAGACATTTTGACGAACCTTTCCGCCATATTGAATCCACCATTATGTTTTTTTGACTTTTCGACTTTGGATTCGTGATCGTCGACCTGAAGAATCCCCGTATCCAAAATTTCAAATTCATACGTCAATTTTCAAAAAACTTCCGCCATTTTTTTTTTGACATTTTGACTTTGGATTCGTGATCGGCGACCTCAAACACCCCCATATCTAAAATTTCACATTCATCAATTTAAAAAAAATCTTCCACAATTTTGTTGTTTTTGACATTTTGACGTTGGATTAGTCATCGGCGATCGCAAACACCCCCGCATCCAAAATTTCACTTTCATACATCAATTTTTAAAAAACGCTTCCGCCTTTCGTTTAAATAAAATTATTTCGTAGGGGCACATAAATGTCGAAAGCATCCTCCTTTTCCCCTTTAGGGAAACACACGTTCTGGAATTATCGTATTTTAAATCAAATTTATAATCATTATTAAAATATTAATCAACCCCTGTATAGATAAAAATATTAAATCAAGCGGGACCGTTATGTATTGTGTGGAGATGCCGAACATTCGCCGGACCGTAATACATAGATCGGCAGTGCACATGAATTAGATGTACCGAATGTGTAAAATCATATTGGGGATAGGATATATGTATACTAGGCACACCGGCAACAACGCCCAATCGTGGTCGTAATCATGGTACAAGAAAACAAGGTATGCTTTTGCGCATCTCTGGATGACGCGCATTCGACCTCTAGTACTACCAGTTCAATAAAGTTGTGAATTCACAGGACACTATTTCAAAAAAGTCCTTTTTAACAGAAATATAATACAACACAGTAAGAAAATAAAAGCACAATTCTAATTAAACATTAATTCTTAGTAAATTATTATATAAATTTATTAAGAACGGAATTCTAATGAAAATAAAAAATATACTCTAAACAATACTAAAAAATAAAATGTTATTACATAGGTTCAAAAATGCCTTCTTCAATAGCAAGGCATTGTCCGAGCCTATCATAAAAATTTTCTCGCACATTACGAATCACATCGACTGTTACGGATTCAAAAGCCTCTATGATTAGCCTTCTCAAAATGTCTAAGTTTTCTAGCCTGCCAGCTTGTGCACTGTATATTTTATTTTTGATGTATCCCCACAAAAAGAAATCATTTGGCGATAGATTAGGAGATCGCGGAGGCCAACGAATGTTTCCTGTTCCACTATTGAGACGATCAGGAAAAGTATTCATTAAAAAATGCTTTACTCTGACCGCATTATGTGCAGGACAACCGTCCTGTTGGAACCAAATAATATACCGATCTATTCCGGTATTATCAATAGCGGGAAGTATCTGATTCTGTAGCATATCGAGGAATTTGTCCGCATTTAACGTACCATCAATAAAAAATGGACCAAGCAAATGGTCACTCAAAATACCTGCCCAGACATTCAGTTTCTGGGGATATTGGGTGTGTTTAACAAAATATCTGTGCTGATTTTCCCGAGCCCAATATCGAACAACAGAAGGGTTGTGCTTTCCATGGAAATGACGATTTATCTGTGAATACAATATTTGCGATGAAATTCTCATTTTCATTTGTCTTTTCCATTACAAAATTCCATTCTTCTAAAATTGTCATCAAGAAATATTTCTTGCGTTTTCGAGTATTTGAAACATTTTAATTTATTTCGCTTCCATTGTTCGCGACGGTTTTAGTACTCACACCCAATTCCTCAGCAACATTTCTGGTAAATAGCGTATCCTCTACTTCGAGAGTGCTACAAATCATTATATCCCGCTCTTCTCGTTCCTCAGCTTTTAGTGGATTTACCTCTCTAGGATTACACTTTGTGCAATTATTTAAACATAGACATTTTTCAAAGCTATTCAAAATATGTAATATGCTTTGTTCACAGGGTACGGGTCTGTCTGCAAATATTTGCGGAAATAAATTTATGCAATCCTTTGCAGAATGACCACTATAGTACCATTTAATAATTTGCAGTTTTTCTTCTGGTGTGTAGCGAGGCATTGTTACCATTGACCCATCCTCTCACAAACACAGAACGACGCTGTTCGACACGATCTCCAGATACAATTTTAGTTGTTAAAGGGAGTCTTGGAAAATGCTTTCTGTCAGTTACTTCTGTCAGAGTTGTCAAGTGACATTTTTTTCGATAAATGCGCGTCATCCAGAGATGCGCAAAGGCATGCCTTGTTCCCTTGTGCCATGACTACTGCCACGATTGGGCGTTGTTGCCGGTGTGCCTAGTATACATATATCCTATCCCCAATATGATTTTACACATACGGTATATTTTTCGCCTCTCCGGAATACATTGACATCAGTGCACATTTAATCGGCCATTTTTCTGACCAAATCGGTCTGCAAACGAACTTTAATTTGCTGGTACCTTCGATTGCATGGGACTGTCGACTTGCAATAAGCATGTAAACGGTCCCAAAAAGCCGGTTCCTTAAGACTATTCTTTGTAATTTCTCGTAAAACTACCGGTTGACCAGATACTTGCAATAATGATAATTTATTAAAATATTTGTATATCGAGATTTCACATTCATTTCAAATTTGTCGAAAATAAAATTTTTACAGAAATCAGAACATACCAAACATCACTTATATCTCGTAAACCGTTAGTTTTATCAAAATTTTCAAATAAAACAAAAGTTCTTAGAAAACCATTTTGGAACAAGAATTGCACAAAATAATATCTTACAGAAGTTGGCTGGTTCAAATTGGGGAACTTATGAAGGCATTTGACGTATGCCCGCTCTTGCATTGGTGTCTTCTGCTGCTGAATATTGTAGTGCAGTTTGGATGAATAGCGTACATGTTGGTAAAGTAGATATTCAGTTAAATTGTACACTTCGAATTATTACTGGCACAGTAAAATCTACTCCACTTCCTTAGTTCAACGTTCTGGCTAACATTTATCTTCATCAGTTAAGAAGAAAATTGGCTTTAAAACGTTGTTGGGATAAATATCAAAATTTTTCTAATTTATATTTAATTACTCAAGATCTTCAGAACTTACCACATTATAGATTCAAGCTGCATATTGACTTAACTAAAAACCGTAATAATAATATGTGGCAAACAATAAATGTTCAAGAAAAGTAGGTACCTACCCACTAATCCAATCAATAAATAACACAATGACAATATTAAACGCAGAAACTTAAGAAATCACTAATATTACACCTAATTAACAGCAACAATAAGATTTTAGTTTTTGACGTTTGTTGACGTTTATTTGTTTTTGTTTGTCAAATCGTTTACCCAGTACACGAACCGAAAACAAATAATTTAGAGGTTTGTAATGAAAAATTAAAAATAACGCCGAAATTATTGGGTTTGGGTATAGGACATTATTAACAAAAATTAAGCGCAATTAACGCATCATTCCAAAAATTTAATAATATACGGGGTGTTCCATTTTGAAAAAAATCAGTAGTAAACGCTCTTCGACGATAGCCAAATTGATTGCATCGTAAGAAACAGCCTGTATAATAATATGAATGTTTGATTATTTTGTAGGTTCAACACATCCCTTGCCTGCATACTTACTAAATAATTTTGTCTTAGATAATCGTAATACTACCGCATAGAATTATTATGGTAAACATTGTCGCCACCATTTTTTTTTATAAGTTTCATTAATAACTCAACAATGCGTCATCCAAAACCAAAACCTCAGATATCGATGAACACAAATGAAAGTAGATAAGGAAAAACAAAATATATACATTGTGTATCATTATACCCTGTAATGTAATAGAACATGTATTTCTTGGCAACAATAATCTCGGCGTATTACAATTGTGATCGATCGTAAAGTGATGATTGCGAAGTCGAGCGCTGATTAATCACGCGTTTTGTGTGTCAATGCTATTCGAACAAGTAACGAAGTGGCATAAGTACAAGTACAAACGTCACGCCAACATATTCCCGAAGCAAAGAAAGATTGCCCGCGAGCCTGGCTGGAGATCATTATGATTCGCAGACCGTTGTTCCGTGTTGGATCTCTTCTAACCCACAGCACTGTGTATAATTCCTGTGTATGTATATATGTATGTAGTGTACCTATATCTTGTATGCTTGAATGAAATTGTAACTATTCGACTAACAAGCCGCCGTTACATACCTGATTTACATACATCCGTTTATATGAATTTTATTTAACAGTGTGGCATGTAAAATGTATGTAATAGTTGTCATTAGTTGCGGCATTAGACTAGTGTCCACTCCAATTATAACGTGTATATATTATATGTATCTAGAAACCAGCTGTAATTATTTTTGGAATGAATGGGAAGTAGATCAAAAGCAAGAAAAGAAAAGAGGGAA
Source organism: Amphimallon solstitiale (assembly GCA_963170755.1). NCBI lineage: Eukaryota > Metazoa > Arthropoda > Insecta > Coleoptera > Scarabaeidae > Amphimallon > Amphimallon solstitiale. Next base: position 85,368,588 of record OY720681.1, on the reverse strand, counting down.
CGACGGCGAGGTCCGATTTTGAATCGAAACTGTCACGAAAATATGGATAACATTAAAATGTCTGCCTGCATGCATGATTGTGAAGGAAGGCGATCGAGAGATATTTACCATACATGTGAGACAATATTGTTATTTTCGAATGTAAGCACAAACTTGATGAAACACTGAACTTAAAATAGGAATTACAAAACACAAAATTCAATAACATAAGTAAATATAATGAATCGGTATATTGAGAATATAAGTGTCGTCGTATTATTTAACACGTCACAAATTAACTTGCTATAAAATATCTAGATTATAATTAATAATTAAAACAACGAGATAGTATTGGACGACTTGAAAAAAAAATTGGCAACAAGACTTTTGGAATTTCATGAAAGTGAAGCTGAAAGGACGACGCCAAGAAAATATTGTTGATAATAAAAGTATGAAGTGAAATATCCATTTAAAAATACCCGCAATTCAATATATTCAGAAGTTTCCGGAAATTATTACATTGCAGAAGCCTTTGAAGTATCCAATCTGAAAACAAGCCGAAGACAAACTAGCAATAGAATTTAAAGCATGTATTAGAATAAACCCTTTCCCAAGAAGAAGTAAATATCCTTGCCTGAAGTTATTCCGTGTCCTGATTTTACCGTTGATCAGATTTATAATCTTATCCAGACCGCACATCCCAAAAGAAGCATAGAGTTTTTGTGGATAAGTACCTTTCCTGCCTATTTGGATAAATATTGCATCCTTCTAGATAAATAAAGAAAAAAGGTAAATATACTAAAGCAAAAAGGCCCCGAATATGAAAAAGAAGTGTGCAAGCACGAAAAGGTGTGCACAATTGTTATTTTCACCAGCACATTCAGAAGAGGATTTGACTGCTGAATTTAGATATAGTCTCGTAACTTGGAAATAATATTTTCACCAAACAATGTATATTCCGCAGCCGAGCAAGTTAAGGGGAAAATCTTGAAGCTGGATTTACTTTAGTCATGCTTTAGTTATTTATCAATGAGCTGTGGGAGACCTAGAATGCAAAATAAAGCTCTCCCAACATGTAATTACACTAAAGGCAGTACTGTAAATTTTGTATGTAGGTACATCATAGCATTTACTTTTTAACATAAACCAACGAAATGTTTATTGTCTTACTGAAGCAGATTTGAACGCCATTAAGACCATTGTGTTACCAGTTTGCCAAGAGATCATTAAGTTTGCAGGCCATTGTTCTGAATATAAACAACAACAAGAACATCTAATTAAGCAACATTCACCCATTATCCACTTTGACAATGCATGCCATACCTTGCTTCTGTTCTTCCTGGTTAAGTTAGTGATACTTGGTAATTATAAATTCATATCGAACACTCTTAGTTTGTGGGTGCGTTTTTATTCATCTGTTTAACCTCATTTGCTGTGATGGATGAAAACGCAGTCTTCCGTGACTGGTTTGCTGATTGCTTAAAGGCTACAACATCACATAAAGCATGAAATGGTTAAAGGCAAAAGCGAGGCTGCGGAATAGTCATTATTGGTGAAAATATTTTTTCTAAATTATGAGACTATAGCAAATTTAACAGTTAAATCCACTTCTTAATGTGCTAATCAAAATAACATAAACACACCTTTTTGTTCTTGCACACTTCTTTTTCATACCTTTTTGCTTAAGTATATTCACCTTTTTTCTCCATTAGCTAGTACATACCTTATCAGTAGCAATTAAAGCCTTACCGCAAATGACATCAGTATAATGCTAATAATGTCGTACCATTGAAATGAATAATTTAAATGCAGTAATTAATATAACAACAATTATTATACACATTAAATATTCAAATAATTAATTCATTTAATTTCTAATTTCTTGACTTAATTCACATATTCATGTGTATATATAAGTTAATTTCTTGGACGGTTTAGAGGTTATACTACTTTCAAATTATATTTAAAATTAGTTTATAATTGTTAATTAGGTAATTTCTAATTTCTTAAAAATTACCTAACAGCCCGAAATTCGAACCCAGCATCAGTTTATTTTATTCTAACTTTTGTAATTGTTAGTAAGATATGCATCTTTAAGTATCTACTACTTTCTTGTTCAGGTTTACTACGTAGGACATATATGCTCTTCGTCGTTTCAAGAATATTGTTACGAGACTAGAAATATGTAGAACCAACTAGATTACTCGACGATTCGCGAAACACGTAGGTATTATCCCCGAACAATGTGGAAGGTTCTCGATGTTAGGTAACTCGTATAAATACAACGCATCGCATCGCCCGCTATAGGAGCAGTTAATTTTTAACTACGGACAAGAGAACGCTATATTGCTTGAATTGTAATCTGTGAAGAATAAATATTTCGTCGTTCGAACTTGAGATCTATCTACGTAACAATATAATATCAATTTTGATATGGATAAACCAGGTCCCAGTAAAAAACGTAGTCGTAAGGTTGAAGATGAAAATCGACAATCTCAAGACATTTGGACCGAAAAATACTTTTTTGTTTCATCGCATAATAAAATTGTCTGTTTAATATTCAAGAGCAGTGTTTCTATTCCGAAGGAATATAATGTAAAAAGGCACTATTAAACCCAGCATCATACTTTTATCAAATTAACTGGCGAAAATCGAACGCAAAAAATTTTCACTTTACAACGGGAACTAATAGGCCAGCAAGCTATGTTTACAAAACCAATTCAAGATGCTGAAACAGCTACTGAAGTTAGCTATGAAATATCTCGAATAATAGCGAAAACTTGTCGGCCTTTTAAAGATGGTGAGTGTTTAGATATCGCCGCAAAAAAAATGTGTCCGAAAGATGCAAAGAAGCTTGAGAAAATTCAACTAAATCGGATGACGGTTAAAAGAAGAATTACAGCTAATATAGAAGAGAAATTAGCTAGGAAATCGATAAGTTTTGAGTATTTTTCTATAGTACTCGACGAATCTACAGATATAACTTCCACTGCTCAACTCTTAATATTTTTACGATGTGTAACGCAAAATTTTGAAGTGAGTGAAGAACTGATTGGTATGAGTTCTTTGACAAGTCAAACCAAGGGAAGTGACATGCTCAAAGCTCTTCTGAAAAATGTTCTATAATGGATTTGGATTAAACGAAATTATCTGGTATTACGACTGACGGAGCACCTTCAATGGTTGGAAGTAAATCTCGCATAATAACTATGTTAAAAGAGTATTTATAAACTCAAAACATAGATACCAAGGAATTAATGGAGCTTCATTGCATTATACATCAAGAGGCCCTCTGTTCAAAATTATTGGGATTTGAAAATGTGATGAAAGTTGTAGTACCTACTGTAAACTTTATAAAATCACGAGGTCTCAATCACCGACAATTCAAACAATTTCTCGAGGATATTGAAAGCGAATATGGTGATCTCCTGTTTTACACTGAAGTAAGGTGGCTAAGTGGGTTGACACTAGAGCGGTTTCTTAACTTGATTGAAGAAATCAAAATATTTCTGGCGGAAAAGAAAACGGACGTCCCCGAACTCGACAACCCTGATTGGCTGTGTGACATTTGAATGTCTTAAATACGCGACTCCAAGGCAAAGATCAATTGATTTCGCAGTTATACTCTCATGTTTCGTCCTTTCAATGCAAATTGAGTCTTTTCAGGACACAAATCAATTCAGCCATTTTCCTAACTACAAAAAAATTATGGAGAAATTCAATAAAACTGATGTCAATTTCGCTTATGTTGAAAAAACTGATATTTTGACACAAGCTTTTCATGATCGTTTTGTAGACTTCAAAAAAGTTGAACCTGTATTGGACATTTTCAGCAATCCTTTGATCATTTCATCCGAAAATGCACCGGAATTAATACAGTTGCAATTAATAGACATGCAAAATGGTGATAATTTACGAAACAAGTTTAATGAAGGTAATTTACTCAACTTTTACCGTTGCGTTGACAAAACCGCTTATAAAGAGTTGCGAATAAATGCATTGATATGCGTAAGCTTATTTGGATCGACGTATATTTGTGAGCAAACGTTTTCAGTGATGAAACTTAACAAAACAAAAAATCGAAACCGTCTGGCAAATGAAAATCTGGAAGCAATTTTACGTGTGGCGACAAGTAATGTGGAGCCAAACGTAAACAAAATTGTTAGGTCAATGAAATGTCATGCATTAAAATAATAATACATGAAATAAACGATTACATAATTACAACAAACATTTTTCGATGTTCTTTTATTTTTATCATTTGTAGTAATTCATACTATTTAAAAATAAAAATATTTATGTCAATAAGTATTCTTTGTAGTGGCCCAACCTTGGCTTATAATTTTTCCGAGTGGCCCCTGTTCCCTATAAGTCTGTGCATCCCTGTTTTAGACAGAATTTATGAAAGGAGAATTGTTTATTTTGTGAAATATAGGCAAGCCGATATCACATAGAGTTGTTATACTTCTATTTTACTGTTTAGACAATGAAAGTTTTACCAAAAGATTACATATGAATTTTAAATCATTTTATTAATATCTTTTGTACAGTTCTGTACATACAGGGGTTATTAATGTTATTTGTTCACAATATTAAACAGTAAAAGAGAGGACGGATTATTTTGGCTAGCCCAACATTGGGGTGATTGTATTGATAACTTATTAAATTTTAGAAACGAGTAAAAAAATTATAAAAATTAACATATTAATAAATATATATATTTATATATGGGTATATTTTGAACTTTCAAATGCCAAACGCTACGTTTTGGATTACATTATTTTATCTAATAAAAGTAATCCCAAATGTTTACGATTTAAATACTAAATATGAGGGATATTATTCTGTTTCAATAACATTTTTATAACATTCTTCTTCCCTAGTATTTTACAGTTACATACTACTGTGATCTTGAGTTAAAATTAAGTTGTATATAAATATTCACAAGATTACAATTAGATTTAAATTAATTTAAGATTATTTTATTTCTTATATAATAGTCCTAGTTTAAAATTAAACGATATACATTGTATATAAATACTTATTCTAAAATTATAGGTTAGGATTTAGTAAATTTATATTAATTTAACTAAAATAATGTAACAATGTCACTATAATTTTCATTTATAAAGTGAATATTGGAATAAACCCTGTACGACAAGTGAATTTTTATTTTATTTAGTATGGTGTGTCAGTCACCCAATGCAATCCAGTGGGTGGAATCACATGACGAGGCCGAAGTAAGCAAAGTTTCTTCTTTAGGGGCCGTGCAAACCATGTATGAACCAAACTTCATTAGAAAACATTCCGACAATCACGAACGTGTTTCCTCTATTTCCCATAAAAAGAAAGACAAAGAAAATTAGAATCAAGTACCCGAACAACATGCGGAAATGGTTTAAAAATCATTAAAACAGTAATAAGGAAATTTATAACCTTTTCTATAAATGGCAATGATACATTTGTGTTTTATACTGTAAATGATGTAATAATAGTTAGAATATTGTTGTACTTACCATGTTGAATTAATATATTGCAGTAATTCACGTTTTCTCATACTTATATACAGGTTTTTCTTTAAATTTCGTATTTTAAATTGACACAATCACATCGATTTAAAATGCATTTGTTTGTTTACATTTTTCAAGCTGTAATGAATTTACATGCCGCTAGAGGCGATGCAGGAGTATATGTCATTTTAAGAGTGAGAAGAACCCTTTGAATAGGCATGCCTGATTTTTTTGTGAAAGATATTATTTATAAATTATTGTACACAAAAATTTTCGGAGAATTTTACGCAGGTGAAAACCGCACAAAAATACAAATAAGCATTCTGTGTCTGTATAATAGTTTTAATTTGAACTTGTAACATTTTCAAGAAAAAATTTAAATGACTGAAAATATTTTCAATAAATATTTATTTGAACGTAATTTAATTTAGAATAATTCTCAAATCAAATAAATGTATTTGATTTATAATTACGAGTTATTCTAATATTAGTGAGGGACCGGAATATTTTATTTTAAAACATGATGGCTAACGCAGCGTGTTATGGTAAAAAATTCTGGCAGTTATAATAATTTTTTTTACTTTATATGAGAATACAGATACGTTATGTTTTTTGTTATGTAATATAATTCTTATTATATCTTATTTATGTATTTATTTATTGTAGAATGTATGTGTAATAAGTTATAACGAGAATTGATATGGAAGAATTTAACGCGTTGTATGAAGAGCTCAGGTAGTCTATATATAGTTTTTTTAAGTGTTTTATTGTTTAGAGTTTATGATTGTTTTTTTTTTTGAATTTCGTGTTTGTGCATTGAAATTTGACATGTTGAGATTCTATGAATTGGGGATATATTTAATAAGTTATGCAATTAATGAACTTATAGAATGGAGGCCTGATTGATCCTCTGACATGAATTTCATTCAGATGCGAGAAAAGGCATTTGAGTTAAATTAATATCAGCACAAAGACAGCGTCAACGGTGCATTTAATAAGTTTAAAGGATAAACTCATAGAATGGGGCCTTGGCTGACTCATTAACGTGAATTTGCTTTGGGAATGTTGTCCAGAAACGAGAAAAGGCATTTGGCAATGATTAGAATCAAAGCAAAGTCTATTTTCTAGTGTGTGCACAATAATAATAATAATATTTTGTTTAATAATCATAACTAATATAAGTCGTTACACATTATAGATTAATTATGAGAAATTTTATTTTGTTTTGTTGATCGCACTCAAATTTTAAACTGAGCACGTACATGATTTTAATTTATACTATAGTTTACTCGCATACATTATTAGAGGCTAATGTCCTCTATTATGGCATGTAAAGAAATTATTTAGAATAGTTTGTTTTTCTTTTAAATAAACTATATTGTAAGATATTTCTGTATTTTTATTTAATGTATCTGACCTGTTGCAAAGTTATGAGTACAATCCTTTGGAGAATGAATAATTCTGCCTCTGAGATAGAAGATAATTACTGATACCATCATCTGAGCTAGAGAAGTGCGACATTGCTTAACCCACATTTTTGCAGAAGTAGTAAGATCTCAAATTAGAATAAGGCTAATTTCTTGAGATATATGCGTGAACCTTCGTATTTTTAAGAATATAGAGATTTAATAATTTCATTGTATTATTGATTTGCAAGGGTCACAGCATATACGTACGTAACATAGTCGCGAAGTAGTTGGATTTCTCATTCATGATCAAAATATGATGATTTCTGGATATTTCCATATGTATTTAGTAGTTCACGTGATTACTGGTGTATGTCCGTCCAAGGGAACATTTTTAATTAGCCTCTGAACTTACTATTTGTATAATACGCGTGCAAAATGAAGAAGAGTCTCGGCACTGGCACTGCAAGTCCGTTATGTCACGAAATGGTGCTTATAGCCGATAATATGTCGCGATACAATGGAGATTAGATTCTGGATAAGTTCTCTTGAGATCATGCACATGTCGCCGTTATTCTTGAACGTACACGTTCTTACCAATTTATTATGTTTTTTAGTCAGTTCCATTATTTTCCATTGTTGCTATTGTTATTATATTCTTTTCATTAATGTTTATTGGACGTTCATACGTGTGTCGAATGGATGGGTAATTTTGCCAAAAAGACGTGTATTCTCTATTCTTTAGAATTTATAAAACGAATTTCATTAGTTCAGGTAGAATTATGAGTGCGGTAATTTATTGTTTTCTTAAAATTATACGAGGAAGTCCCAGTAAGTTAGAAATAAATGAACAAAAAATAATATTTATTAAGGTACTTAATTCGTAATATTTAATAATTTTTGTCTTTTATATTAGTCTTACCAAGTTTTATACACCAATCTCGCATCTTAGCATCTTAATCTAATCTAATCTGATATTTGATCTTTTAATGGATGATGAAATAGGAAATAGTCCCTTAGAACTAACAAGGAAAGGTCACTAGGCCGAAATAGACAATTTTAAATTATTTACGTCAATTGCAACTCCCTGTTTTATTTATAATTTTTGAAACGGCCATTAACAAATTATTACAGGCTCTTTTGGAAAGCTACCATTTGCTCAACCACTGGCAATTTGGTTACGATTAACTAATGTTCGTCGTTGTAGTGGAGGATAGAGGTGGGCAGTTCGGGTCCGAACCGGTTCAGTGAACCGAATCCCAGCAGGGAACCGAGGAAGCCGGTTCACTAAATTTTAATGAACCGGATCTCGGCTCACTTGGGTCGACTGAATAATTTGGAAATTATACTTGGAATACGGTCGCAGGTTGGATTGAAAAATAAAAATTGATATTATATAACAGGTAGGGTACGCACTAAAATATTTATTTTTGTACAACATAACAGCATATTATATAAATATATAAAATGTATATACTGAACTGAATATCAAAATGTAAAAATAACTAAACAGCTTACGTATACATCTAAATTCTACATTGATAATTTACAAATTATAATTTAAAAAAATGATTTGTGAAGTATTCGCGGTTGTTAATCGACTTCTCCTGTCAGTAATAATGTTCCCAGATTTACTAAAAATGCGCTCGCAAGGAACAGATGTAGCCAAGATACATAAACGTTTTTGTACTATTTCGTAAATTCTGGGATAGACATCTTTTCTTTGATGCCACCATGTTAGTGGATCTTGATGTCTATTGATTATCGGTTCATTTAGGTATTTATCAAATTCAAACAAACTTTATTTTTTAATATTGCACATGCCGCTTCATATTTTGAATTATTTGAAAAACCAAATTTTTTAAATCGGGGGTCCAAAATTGCAGCCTCCGCGACTAATTCATTATGTTCAATATTTCTAAATCTTTCTGTAATTTCTCGATGAAGAGTGTGGGCCATATTCCGAATTTCTGCAGGTAATGTCTCATTATTCGAAAATGTTAAAACATGACGTTTCATTGATTGCACAAACAAAATTTCTTTTGATAATGTTACATTTTTTTCAGCGCTTATTTCCATTGTTAGGTCATTGAAAAGACTTAAAATTTCGGATGCCACAGTTGCAATATTCCAATCATTTGGAGTCAGTGTATTTATTTCTTCATTCGAAATAATAGCCAATGTAGATACCACGGCGTCTTTAATTTTTAGAATTCGCGACAACATTATATACGTTGAATTCCATCTTGTACATACGTCTTGCTTTATCTTTAGGATGGGTATATCCATTTGTTCCTGGAGTTGCTTCAATTTAGCCGCAGACTGAGCACTTCGCTTAAAAAATGCGACAATTTTTCTGATTTTTGAAATGGTGTTTTCAATTTCCATTACCCCCTTTTGTACAATTAAATTTATGGTATGTGCAAAGCACCCCAAATGCCGCCAACCACCCGCCCGAACTGCAGCTACAATATTAGCTGCATTATCTGACACAATGACTGTAATTTTATTCTCGATATGCCATTCTTTGAATGTTTTTTGAAACATTTTTGCCATATTTTCAGCAGTATGTCGTTCAGTGAACTGAACACAGCATAACAATTTTGAACTAATTTCCGTGTTCTTACCCAGCCAATGAGCTGTCAAAGCTACAAAGCTGTTATTGTTAATTGACGTCCACGCATCAGTAGATATACATACGGCAAACGCTTCATTAAGTTTTTCCTCTACTGTTTTTTTAGTCCTATTGTAATATTGCGGTATTAAACTAGAAGAAATAGTTTTCCTGCTCGGAAGCTTATATCCAGGGCACAATAAATTGACAAACTTTTTAAATTCTACATCCTCAACAATTGTAAATGGTTGATATTCTTTAAATATCATCCTTACCAGTTGTTCATCAAACTGTTTTGATCTATTTAAAGACACTGGTTTCATATTTAAAAAGAAATCGGTGATGTCTTCTTTCCTTTTTACTGCAGGTACCCTGCTAGATGAGCTCTCTCTCTCAGGACCCAGGACACACTCCAAGGGAGCACTTAGTGAATTATAAGGAATAGGTGGTACTGATGAAGTAGAAGGAAGAGACTCCTCAGGTTCATCTATAGTTTGAGATGATGCTACAGTACTTTCCCTGTTTATAGAAATTCCCACATGTTTTTTCTTAATATGCCTTGTTAAATTTCCTGTTGAACCGCCTTTAGCAGTTATTAACTGTGAACAGTAACAACATTTTGCCTAAGTCTTTATTAGCCAACTCAGTAAAATGATGCCAAATTTCACTTTTTTTGCGTGAATACGATGACATGTTACCTGGTAAAATTAAAATAGGCATTCAATTTTTTAACATGTTTCAAACACATTTATTTTGATTACCTCGTAAACAGCAATACTCAGTATTTCCAATACTATAATAATTGTGTGGTACGTTGAGGAAAATTAATAAATTGTAGGTAAAATGCGGTGCACTGTATCCGATTGAGCGAATTTTAAGAATATACGGCAGAGACGTGAATCTCTTAAAGGGTAAGAGGAAACTGAATATAATTTATAATATTTGTATTTTCAATTCTCCCAAAAATTATAAATTTCACCCTTTTCATATCAAACACAGACTTTTTTAAGTATATGTGAACACTTGAAGTACCTATATTAGTAGTTTAACAATGGCCTGTTCTGTATCGGTCAAAGACGCATAACAGTACTTATTTGTTATTTATATAGTTCTCAAAAATATTCCTTTGGATAATAAAATAAACTATTTAATATATTAGTTGTCTGTGAGTTACGAAATTCTTACAAATATTTTTATTACACCTGCATCATAATTATAATTGCCATTTAATAATGCTATGAAAATTATGAAATGCTCTAGTTCTAATTACTTTTTGTTCGAATGGCATTCTCTTTAATAATTATAAATACCAAATGAATGTATAATTTAGTTTTACATAGGTATATTTTGCTTAATTTGTGTACAACAATCTGATAATTTGTCAAATTTGTGTGAATTGTACCTTCAAATAAATTGTTTGTCAAACATTTTGTATAATTGGTGGGCGCGCAGCCTAAATTATCATCCCGGTTCGTTTGCGCCGACGCGACGAGTATTACATACGGTATGCTATTACGGATCCACACGGTTCAAATGAGCCGGTTCCGGGACCCGGCTCACTATGAGGAGCTGAACCGAGTGAGCCGGGTCAATGAAAAGAACCGTTTTGCCCACCTCTAGTGGAGGACACATTGTCGCTCAATTGATAGAACGCACGACCGGCAATCATGCGATGTGCGTTATAACAGCTGCGGTGAAATGTTCATCATACAATTTTATTAATCGAAAAATTTTTTGCCACTGAAAGAAATCTTTATCTCATGAGATGAAATCGCTTAACTGTACCAGCGATGCATACATTTTTTCTTTGATTGCTACCCTCTTGTATTTAAATTTAAATGGCCGAGGCCCTAAACAAATCGGTACCCAAAAATTCCAAGAAGGTAGTGAGTTAGGCACCACCACGGTAATTAACCTTCTATTATACTTTAGGAGGACGCTTGTCTATTAATTAATCACCAACTTATAACACTCTAGTCTTACCTCTTACTTCCCCAAGGGTCGATGTTAAAGATGGGAGTCAGCACTGCCTCCAGCTACAGTCAGAGAAGGGCGAGTTCGAACACCGTACTAAGTCGAAGGTTAAGATGTCAGGGCGCCTATCCGTAATAATATGCTAAGCCCAACAGATATTCAGACCCCGGACCAGGTCCAATGTAAAACTCCCCAGGTGATAAGTAAATAAGACCAATACACACTCATTCAACTTAACAACAGTTTATTGAAATTTAACTAGACCTCAACAGTGTATTCCAGTTATGAACATATCCGGTTATTTTAATAGTCTTGATTTCAAGAGATATTTACAACAAGAGAAAACAATGATAGTGAAACACAAGCGCAACTCGGTTGCCAGTAAAAAAAGAAAAAAAAAGGTCTGAAGGACTATTCAAAACTTAAATGGTCACCCCAAGGTGGTCCACAATTCAAATTTTAGTGACGTGACATTACCAAAATTTTTAAAGTTCAAAAGAAACAGGTGATCACAAGAATAAACTTAAATCTAACATTGATTCACCAACAATATTCTTACAAGTACACAATTATAAGGCAACTTGCCAGAAGTCCCTCCAAAGTCGAACAGTTTGATCGTATAATGCAACGCGTCACCCAAAAAATAAACACTCTGTATACCAGAGGCATCTGACAATCTATTCGACGTTAGAGAACAGACTCTAAGTTGTAAGATATCTAATTCTATATAAGAAATAGCGCTAGTTAACTAAGCTTTACAGGAAGAATATGTGATTAAATTAAATTCATTAATTTCTTACGAGATTATACCAAAAATAAATTACAATCATAGACTAAAATGCATTAAATAACATCTAAGAATTTACACAAGACCGATGTGAGGCTACACTGCCATCCACATCCCAAAATTTAGTTCAATTTCTAAGTCCAAAATTAAAATGGCTACGTAACGTCTCCAAAAATGTCAAAGTAACCTCCAAAATGGGGTCACTATTGTTAATAAAACTACGTTAAATTAAATTAATTCAAAACATAAAGGCTCACAGGCCACAAGAAGTTAAATTAGGAAATTACGATTACTTATTTAATTATTTAGCCCGGAAAATTGAAATTCACTGTTCAAATTACACGATATTGACACAAAATTAGCCAAACTGTTTAGTCAATTAAACTCTACCCTCTGGATAATGTCAGAGAAAATTTACACAGTCACAATACCTTAAGAAAGTCACATCCAAAGCTTCCAACACGACACCTCCTACGGATCCACACGTTACATGGAATATGCTCTCCTATCCTCGCAAGAATGAAATAAAACGCCAAAATTCACCAATAATACTTGAGAAGCACCATAACATCCGCTTTTGTAAGCGATTACCGACGATAAAACTCAACTCTCCACCATTCTCAAGTAAAGCTGAGGGAAATGATTCTGCTCTGTGGTGTCTAACCTTTCTCGACGACCGTTAAAATCAAAAGAGGAAGACTCTAACATGTCAAGCCCGATCATCAAACGCACACGACAATTGTTCTAAAAGATCGAACGACCCAACTAATACTTTAAACGTACGACAAAAATACAGGTTCAAATAACCATAGGAAAATGGAAAATAATTATTAATAATTTGTTGCATAACTCTAGGCCGAAAAGAAGTTTGAAAAACGAAATTAACAATAACTAAAGAAAACAAATTAATTAAATGAAACAACATACGCCATCTACCCGACAATGCCTGTATACGTTACACACACCTAAGGCAAGGCAGAACGCGTGCAATAGGAATCTTAAGCACTTCTACACCCGATGGCAGTAGTAGTAGGAAGACGACATAAATTTAATCAAAAACGAATTACGTATTCCGACAATTAAAATAAACCATTAAAGGATAAAATACAACCAAAAAAAAAACGGTAACATGATATAACTGAAGACGTTTCAACATCCTAGGTTAATTGGTAGATCGTTTGACCGGCAATCGTACGATGGGTATTCAATTCAAATCTGCGTCGAAATGTGTTGGATTTAGTCGTCAGAATTGACTATGTAATATTGTATTAAATAAAGCAAATATACTCCTCTTTCCTCTTAACCAAGATATCCGACGATTAATGCAGCGACTATAGCTAGCCTACTTTTATTGTAAACAAAAGCCGTTGATGCTGCAAAACCTGATATTACATAGTAAAAAAATTATTTGTATCATGTGTTTTTTCGATGAATTGTGCCAAAAAGGATAGGTATTGGTAATAATGAGAGTTGTAGAATTGGTTTAATTTAATCATTATGAATTCAATCATTTAATTTTAATAGTTGAAAAAGTAAATACAATTGTAAGCAGTTCCAGTAAAAATAGAATTTCTACTATTTTCTGACAGAAAACCTTTTTTAATTGCTTATGATAAGAACCATGTGTTCACATTCCCATTGACGACAGTGAAATGTCACTTTCTTAGAATTCTTTTAAAATATACATCACGGCAGCCATGTTTATTTCACAGCCATTCATTTTAAGCAATGTCCAATTTTTCCACTTGGAATAATTAATATAAAAGTGTTAATAACAAATTTATTTGAAATTATAAAGAATACAATTGTACTGTTCTGTAAACTATAAGTGAACTGTTAAGTAGTATGTATTATTTTCATGAATACGATTATTAACCAAACTTGCCTAAAAAATACAGGCTAAATTAAACAGTTGTTGTAGGACGTTTCCGAAAAAAATATTTATTTCCTCTAATGTGAAACTTATGATTGTTGATGATGGAATGTAATTTGAGTTGGTGTTTGGGCTGTTTCCATATTTATTGGATCTCCGACGTTTCGGCAGATATCTGTAGAATAACACGGGTTACATCCTCACAGATAGTACTAAGAAATTGGAGAGACACTTGCAAAATAATAATAAAAAACAGGGCTGCTCTGAAGACGACAGAAGAATATCCGCCGAAACATCGGAGATTTAAAATCCAATAAACATGGAAATATTCCAAATACCAACCTAAATCTTTTAATATACGTACAACCTTTATTTTTGTGACCTTTAGACTTTAGACGATTCTTCGTAAGCTTCGTAATGAATTTTTCGTGACTTCTCCTGTAGTAAATTTAGTGTTACATTACTTGTAAATTTCATGAGGAATATTGCTTTCAGTATTGACAAGGTATTTGTAACAATTTAATGCTTTTTGGTAGATAATGATTGCTTCTTTTGTCTTAACCCATTACTGGCCAAGACAAGAAAAAAACATTTTAAACATTTTTTTTTATTAAAGTAAATTCAGAACACAGTAATTAAGATACACTTTTGGTACAAGAAAATTAGGTACTTATTATTTTTAACATGTGCATGTACGCACCTTTGGCGAAAATCAGGTTATTATAAAATAAAATACTAGTCTCTTGTATGAAAAATATCAAAGCAATCAGGATGCAAATGCACATTACATTTCTTACACAGCGCTAAACTTGAACGAAATTCCAGTTAGGAAATTTGGTTTCATTTGCGATATTGAATATTTTCTAACTGTTTACAACCATAGTATCAACAACATTAGTGAATAATGGCCACCACCACTTTTTACCTCTAATACCAATGCGATAATTGAAAATACCATTGTCGTGAAGGTCTACCCCACCCATGTGTTGGTTGTACTCATGAATCACTTTTGGTTGATTGATAAGCATTTCTTTATGCTCTTTGCGGTTGTAACGTTTGGCTTGAGTGACTGGTAAGACACTACAGAAATTCGTCATAACAGTAACTACAGAGTTGTCATTCCACCGAGTAACCAGAACTTTCAAGTTCGAATCAAAAGCGGAAGTGAAAGAGCCTCTTTCCTTTTTTGACATGATTTTGTTACCTTCAAGTGGACATTTTGCAGTACGGTTATCTTTTACCGTTCCAGTCGCGAAGAACCCTTTTTCACTTAAGTTTTCAAAAAGAGAATATGATGTGAAAAAATTATCAAAAAATATTTTATGCTGTTGCGGCTTTTCTACAACAGAAAGAAGCTCTAATAGAACTTTTGATCCTAATGGACCCATGAAACCTGCATGAAACCGCTCACGTCCTTCAAAAATGCCATGCTGCAGTAATCAGTGCAGTCGAGCAGCTTGGCGCCGGGCGCGCGCTTTTACCTATGTATTAGCCAAAGGTGCGTATACGCATCCGTTACAAAATACCTGTCATTCTAGCTGTCGTTTTCAAACTATAGATATAAAGATGTGTATATATCAAAGAAGACATATTTTAAATATACACTGCGAGAAGAAATATATAACAAAAAAATAATTAGTACCCAAAAAAAGTAATTATTTGAAGGTGTGCACAAAAACCAAAAATACAGATTTTTTTAATTAAAAAAAAAATTAAAAAAAATTATCTTTTTATTGGATCATAATTTAACATAAGATTTTAGCCTGTTAAAAAACAACCCTTGCAACATAATGTATAAAAGAAATATTTTTGATGCCAAAAAAAAAATGTTTTTAAAAGGTTGCGTTTACGCACTTTTGGCAAGTAATGGGTTAAGAAAAAGAAACTTGATACACAAATAACTATTTTACTTCCAACCCAACCTCATAGAACTTTTTTTTTTTGCAAATTAAAATTGTAACCAAAATACGAAAAATTTTGAAGATAGTTACAGTATTGTGCCAATTATGCGAACACAAGTGATTATTTAAGGAAATCGTTTATTGGCTACAAGCAACGAAAAAAAAAGAGAGTATTAATTACATTTACATGTTTTTTAATAGGAAATATATCCTTATTTGGCTTTTATAACAGAGTCAACCAACACCTTTGACCATTGACATTAAGTTTTCTTAGTTCAGCTTCCAGTGTTCGTTCTAGCAAGTCAAAACATCTTCTTAACATGTCTTCAAACTTCTCTTATCAATATCAACTGTCGTAAGTTTTTCTTTGTCATTTTTTCTAACTAAACGAGATCTCTGTTCTTGTATCAAGAAATTGGCTTCATCAGAGAACAGCACGTTTTTCCCACCTCCAACAGTTTAGCTTACATATCTCTTTGCCCAGGTATACCTTTTTTCATCATGGCAGAGGTCAATAATTGTATTTTCTGAGCTCTAATTGTTTCTCTTCCACCTTCGATAAGTCTTTTTCGTACGATGGAGTCGTGAACAATAACTCTAGCATATGCTAAGTTTTGGTGAGTATTTTGATTTGATTTTTTTCTAGGATACATTTATTTTCCCTTGTTACAAAAAGCTCCATCTCATCCGATTTTCTTCCTATTCCTCCCACATTTCCCTTGTCTATACACCTCAATTGATCCAGTCTCCTTTATTTTCATTTTAAAATCTTGTTTACAAATCCTAAATTCACACCACACTCCTTGGCAATATTTCTTTGAGTCATTGAGGTGTGTTTACTTAAAGTGGCGATCTTTATGCGCTTTTGGGAAGAAATATATATCTTCAAAAATAAGAAGAAAACAAAGATTAGAGTAGTCTTAATAAAACACGATAATTCTTCTTACCTATCAGAAACATATGCGAATAGTAAAACAAAAAGGCAGCTACATTTGACAAAAACTTTATACTTTATACCAATTGTGAAAACATGTGAAAGTATAAAAATTATTGAGAAGGTATACACACAAAAGTGATTCGATGAAAATATTCCGAAATAACAGGTAGAGTACAAATATTTACGAAATAAAAGTGTGCTATTTAAAATAAGGAAATTTTTTGTGATGTCCGGTAAAACCGGAAGTAAAACTAACATATAAATATTTTTGGCAAAATGGTTTGTCATCTAAAATATCGACTCTGAAAAATGTTCAGAATAAAATCTTTGACGTCTCCCAAAATTCGTCAGATTACAGCGGATCAACCTGTATATGAAAACAGAAATAAGTTTAGAAATTACTGCAATCTTCATGATTAAAAACGTTGTAATAATGATTAACAATGTGTTTTAAAATTTTGTCTTTACCTTATTAGCCGAAACAAAGAAAGGCTTTGTTAAATTGTTATTAAAATATTTAATGTAAAATTTCTAAATATTAAATACGTCGCGATTTGGGTCAGTTTCAGTCAGCACATTTTCCGTTTCTAAATGAACGATGATAATAAATTATGGCTTATGAGTACAGTTAGTTTTTACGTCCTCTTGGTGTCCATAAAACGTGAAAGATAGATAGAAGAGACCGATGTCGAAACATAGGTATCGTGCAGTGACAGCATTTTCTTTGTTACAGATAAAAATATGTAATTATGGCAACGGTTGACAGTGGTACTGAGACATTATTTTCTGATGAGTCTCCGTGTGAATTGGTCGGTTCGCCCAGTGCCTGTTCGGGCGAGGATACGGAAGCACAGACACAGGATCTCCAATCAGAAACACTCGGACCACCGAATATTCAACCATACAGTGGAGTGCTAGAGAGGGTATGTACATTTAATACAATACCGCATAGTTATTTTAATTTACTATAACATTTTAAATCACACATTTTATTTATATTACTGAGATACTAAATTACATTATTGTTCCCTTAACTTTTCTTATTTCTGTTAATTAGTATTTTTTAAAGCTTTAAATACTTCTATAAAATAATCAGCTATATGATAGCTTATATATTTTTTGAATCTGTAACTTTTTAAATAGCACTCTACATTTTTCCCACATTATTCAATGAAATAAAATATTTCACTCTTTGAATTAGTAAATTTCCAGGTATTTATTATGGCGCGTTTCAGATAACTGAACATTTTTCATCTGTTCAAGGGTGATATAATTATATATATAGGGTTACGGTTATGTATGGATACAGCTAAATATTTTGAAAATGGTTTATTGAAACTGGCTGAAATTTGTCACACTGTTAGAAGGATTTTTAGACTACATTATTTGAGATGTTCTCCAGTATTACATCGTCGTTTGTTTCCGAGGTACGAGGGTAGTCTGAAAAGTTTCCGACCTAACAAAGATATAAGACATATTTCCTAAAAAAATATTTTTATTTCTCTTCATAGTCTCCTTGTAAGTCTATGCACTTCACCAAGCGATGTTCCCATCTCTCTAGCCCATCCAAATAGTACTTGCCGTCTTTCTCTGCAAAATAGTTGTTTACAAAGGTGATGGCCTCCTCATTTGATGAAAATCTCTGTCCTCCGAGTGCAACTTTTAATTTGGGGTACAAAAACACTGTTTTGACTGTATTTTTGCTTCGGGGGTGTAGTGGTGTATCCAAGTTTCATCAACAGTAATTAGCCGGCGCCAAAACCCTCATTTATTGCGCCTAAATTGCGCCAAAAGAGCGATCGAAATGTTCATTCGAACACGTTTCTGATCCAACGTGAGCAACCGCGGCACCCAACGCGCAGACAGCTTTCTCATGTCTAAATCTTTATTTAATATGTGGCAAACACGTTCTTTGGATATTTTCATGGCTTCTTCTATCTCTCTAACTTTAATTCGGCGGTTGTCTAGCACCATTTGGTAAACTTCAGCAATGTTCTCGTCAGTGGTTGCAGTTTTCGCACGTCCCGGACGTTCATCGTCAGCCAAGCTGGTACGGCCACATTTAAATTCAGCTGCCCAAAATTTCACGGTGGTAAATAATGGTGCAGAGTCCCCGTACACAGCTTCCAACTCTTCCTTGATTTGTGTAGGCGTGTTGCCTTTCAAAAAAATATATTTTATCACAGATCGATACTCAAGTGTTTCCATTTTCACAAAAACACTCACAGCAACTTACTCAAACGATTGTTAAACAATAACTGAGCGTCCGAGGTGGCTGAAGTTTTGGTGCGCACATGTCAAAACATACATAAACACGCTCCACTACTTTTGTCAACGAATGCTGCCATCTTCATGTTGAGGTCGGAAACTTTTCGGACTACCCTCGTATATGGCTAACTTGATGTTTTTTAAATAGCACGGGGGGTCAAATGTAACATTTTTGAAAAGAGTGTTCTTTTCTCTATTCAGCGATGTTCACATGCCTGCCTTAATTTTCATAAAAACCGTTTTTTTTTTGTTTTTACGAATTCAAATTTGAAGAAACGTGAAAGTAAGTTAGCTTTTGAAATGATGTTTTTATTCTGTCGTCAACTGTTAACAACCCCACTTTGACCAAAAAATCCGGTAAGGTGTCAATCAAAGTATGAGGAGAAATCGCAATCACATTTTCTATTCGTTCTTGAAAATCTGCGATATTTAATGGTCTGTTTAAATAAACTCGATTTTTTAAATGACCCCTCAAGAAAAAAATCTATTATGGTCAAATCAGCTGACCTAGCTGACCATTCAATTTTTCCCTCCTTCCTATCCATCTATCCAGGAAACGTTTGGTTTAAATACTGACGTACCACACGACCAAAATGGGGCTCCGTCTTGCTAAATCCATATGGTGTCTGCTGGTATATTTCGGTTATTGTAGTTTGGGAAGATTTCTCTGAGCCGGGGAACAATGTTTTGTTGTAAAAGTTGTAAGTATCTTTGAGAAGTTAAATTACTATTAATTAAAAAAGGACCAATAATATTTCGACCAAAAATTCCACACCAAACATTAATTTTTTGGGGATACTGCGTATGAACTTGCTCCATCCAGTGAGGATTTCTGTCATTTAAACAAAAAGTTGATTCATCAGAGAAAATGTGATGTATTTTGTTCATCATTATTTCGCAAAATTCGATTCTGCGGTCAAAATCATCTTCACTCTAGTTCCTGTAACAGGTGGATTTTGTAGGGATGATATTTTTCGCGTTTCATTATATTGTGTATAGATCTTCTACTCATATTATGATTTAGAGCCAACTGGTGTAAAGAAGTTTTTGGATTTTTTTTCACATTTAATATAACATTCAAAGAATCATCTTCGTTTGTAAAAGCTTTCGGTCGTCCGGGTTTTACACGATATTCTGTGCTTCCAGTTTCATTGAATTTTCTTACAGTTTTTGAAACCGTTGTTCTAAAGATCGACTGTCGATTGGGATGTATGTATTTCATACAAAAGAGTTACGATCTCAGCACAACTTCGTCTTCTATCGCCATATCCAACCATCATCAAGATTTCTATATGCTCCCTTTCACGTAAAATGCACCATTTTTAAACTAATTATATGACATAAGCATGTTCTTTGAATATAATGCAAATGACAGAAGGCTAATGGCAGCCTTTTCAAAGCTAACTTGCTTTTACTTTTCTTCAAATTGTTTTTATGCAAATTAAGTCAGGCATGTGTTACATCGCTGAATAGAGAAAAGAGCACTTTTTTCAAAAATGTTACAGTTGACCCCCCCCCCCCCGTGCTATATAAAAAACATCAAGTTTGGCTTGTATCTGCAAAACGAATGACGATGTAAAACTGGAGAACATCTCAAATAATGTAATCTAAATCCTTCTAACAGTGTGCCAAATTTCAGCGAGTTCCTTTCAAAATATTTAGCTGTATCCATACATAATCGCAACCCTGTATATCAGAATGATTATGACATCATTAAACCATATGAGGTAACTCTAATCACCACAGTTCGGCATTTCGTATTCCATTACTAGACTGTTACTTATGATAGTCTCGAACAAATACCAAGCTCTAATGAATATATGCATTATCCTACTACTGATGCTTTGTATTAATATACTCTTTTATACTCAATCTTCTTATCGTCTAATAGAAAATGATCTTTTTCAAATTGAGAATAAACCCATTCAAATGTTATCAATTCATATTGGATTGGATGTTAAAAACATTTAAATTGGAAATTGCCACAACACCTACAAATTGAGAGCAAGCATTTTCAAACTGGATTGCAACATGGTTTCTTATAACAAATAAAGTTAACACAAAAAAGTCCAATGTGCATTAATTAAATTAAATGAACTAACACTTACAAGATAATTTACAAAATCGTATCTATTAAGGTCAAAGCATTATGCATAGACAATACAGTGTAAATCATAAACATTTGTTTGTTTTATGTCACATTATGCATAAATCTTTGGATATGTGCTACTGTGCTTATATATCTGGCACAATTATTTAGTGTATTCTATTAATTATAAGGTTTTCTGACTGGGGAAGACAAAATTATGTTTGGGATATATTTGCCTTATCTTCACCAGCTAACATTTTTGACAATTCCACTGATAAATGTTGCTTAACATTAGTGTTTCAACAAGGCAAGTTCAATAGGACTGAACATTGAATTGGCGCGAATTCTATATGACAAGAAGCATTGTCTGCTACTATCATCACGGGTAGGTATAGATTTCGAGCACTAGACAGACAATTACCTACAAATTCCTTGTCTTCCATGTCTTCTTATTTTACAATTAGATATTACATATTACCTCTGCAAGTGACAACATATTGGCTCTTCTGCTTCGATTTCCTCTTTCAGAACGTTCTTGACCTTGTTATATCTATAAGCTAATTGAAGTTTGTTTGATCCATATATGACGTTGTTTTACTTTATGCTTCTTTCTGGTCTTCTACGAATATGTCTTTGTGCAAATATTTTCTCAAACACTCAGTAGGTAAAACATTTTTTTTCTTTATTCTTTAAGTGATATATTATTATATTTATTTAATTTTAAACTACTCAATATTATTCGTCTGTTGTTACTATGTCGTCTGTGGACGTCAGGTTTCCCTGAAATATTAATTTTAAAAGAAGTTTACATTTTACTTGAAATTTTACAATCAAATCTGATATACGTAAATATCAATAATTTGCGATGTATGGACATATTACTTTCACGTTGAAAAGAAAATTTCATGAATATGTATATGCCTGAGTTTACTAGAATAGGTTATGTCAACATCGCATTTTACATATTAATCCAGAAAGACAATCATTTTATTAATATAATTTATGTGCACTTTTTAGAATAAATAATCCATTTTCAAATTGTTGACGAATTACTATATTCTCAAATGTTTAGATGTTATTACATATTATCTAAGGTATGTACTTATCTCGTATGTGTTCTATGATTTGGCAGGATATTTGAGACAGAGTGTATGATAAGTATAAGATTGGCTTATTGCAAAGGATTTCTAATAAATATAGTTGAATATGCAAAATTATTAAATTTTACTTACGTAAACATCCTTGTGTGATAATAAGTAATAGGAATAATCGATGGAAGCTATTTTTTTACTCATTTCCCGACAAAGAGAAATAATTACAGTATTTTCCTTTCTTATTCTGTAGCAGAATATCAGATGATATCCGCTAAATGCTACAATTTTCAAAAGAAATTATTCATTAATAATATATTTGACTTAATCTCACCGGTTTCTTAACAACGTGAAATAATTGTATAAGAATTTCGACTTTTTTATTTTCTTATTCCAGTATCCAATATTATTACAATTCAAAATCAGTTCCAATAGTCCTATTCCGATCTATAGATTGAGCGGCAAGAGTTATGCAAAGAAAAAGTGAAAACATCACACAGGTTTCGATGAGAAAAAAAATATGCAAATGCAAAATCCAGTTTTTTCTAATGTCTGTGCCAATAAAAACAACTACCAGTTCAGCATAAAAAATAACTATGAAATATATTTTAAAGCATAATGGCATAACCATTTCAACGTTCCTCAAATAACTTTCTTTCCTGTTTGTCAGCGGCAGATACTCTATTGTTATTTATGAATAATCTCTATGTTGTTTAGTATTTATCTAAAAATATATGCGTTTAGTATAACATACAGCAAACAAATACGCACTTTACGCACTTAATCCGAAGGAAAATTTACGTTACACGTTCCACACATACAGAAGAAGACAATTAATTATCTTTACCATTCATAACAATTCTGTGCATAATGTGGAACCAATTTAATAGATCAGGATTATTTAGAAAGTAATATTATTACAGAGTGTTCCATAACTTGGTGGCTGACCATAGTTATAGTTTTTTAAATGGAACAGCCTATATATTATTACATTTACATTGAACCCGTTGAAAGCTGCAATTTTAACGAAGAACTCTGTGAAGCTTTAATGCCGGCTAATATCCCATTAAATAAACTTGACAATCCCACTTTGAAAACATTTCTTCAAAAATATACTGGTTGAAATATTCCGGATGAATCTACCTTACGCAAATATTATGTTTCTAAGTGCTTCACGAAAGCAGTAGAATGCATTAGAACGCATCTTTCAAATCAGTACCTATGGATATGTGCCGACGAAACTGTCGATATATTAGGAAGCTGTGTGGTAAATGTTGTAGCTAGTCTACTACATTCAACTATTCCATATAACAGTTAATGCGGAAACAGTTGCTAAAACCACTGACGAGAATTTGCACAAAATGCTTCATTCAGACGACAGGTATAAGGAAAAAATACTTTTGTTAGTGACAGTGTCGCATGTATGTTAAAAACAGGCAGACTTTTAAAGGAAACATATCCTTGTATGCTGCATAATACTTGTGTAGCACATACTCTGCACAGAATTTGTGAATATATCAGAGACACCTATCCGAAAGTTGATAACCTAGTATCCGCTTTATAAGAAGTTT
Organism: Amphimallon solstitiale; assembly: GCA_963170755.1. Lineage (NCBI taxonomy): Eukaryota > Metazoa > Arthropoda > Insecta > Coleoptera > Scarabaeidae > Amphimallon > Amphimallon solstitiale. The sequence continues at coordinate 85,344,588 of OY720681.1, read as the reverse complement.
TCAGAAAAGCACCACTGAGAGTAGCTCTTTACAAGGAAAAACGTCCATATTTTTCACTGCCTCCCTTACCAGTAATAACTAGATGGGGAATATGATTGGAAGCAACTAGTTTTTATCCAGACAATTTCGATATTTAACAAAATTTGGTTACATGTTTAAATGACGATGCTCGATGTGTTTCTGAGTGCAAGGAGCTAACACAAATCCCAAATTTAAAATATCAGTTGTTATTCCTTCAGGAACACTTTGGAAATTTGCCTAAACTAATCACATATTTTGAAAATCGTAATCTCAAATTAAAAGATGGATTAACCACATTAGATGTGGCTATTAATAATTTCAAAAGTATTCCAAGTAACTTCGGATGTGGCCTTCGGCAAAAGTTAGACGCAGTTTTTAATAGAAATCCAGATTTAATAATATTGCGGCAATTGTGTATGGGGACAATGACACAAAATCTAACTGCTAAATACGCTGAAATAAAAGAATATTTCCAGTACGCACCTATAACCAGTTGCGATGTAGAAAGGACGTTTTTCTATCTACAAGGATGTGCTTCAAAGAGAACAAATCATACAGAAGAGAACCTTGAGAAAGTATTGCTAGTAAATATTAATACTTCTTTACTCGACTCGACAAAAATATATAATACATCATTACTCTTATTTTTTTCTTTTACTTCAATTATCTTGGTAAGTGTCTCATTTCTATATCTACATATTTACATACCAAGTGCTTGCCGTCAAGCTGCGGATACATTTTACTGTGTGATAAAACGACGACACCTAGAGTTTGTGTGATTTAGTACGAGAAAGCAATATACAAACTGTTCTATTGGTCGAGTGTAGAGAAGCTGACTGACTCCTGTTTAGGATATAGCAGCTGTACTTGCGCATTTCATTTGAATTTTGTTAACGGTCGGGTCGATGTCTAGCGCCTAGCAAACACATTTAGAACAATTACGCGCCAAAGTTATTGAATTTTCGAATCATGTTACCCCGAATATGTTAACAAGTGTCCGTCGAAATTTTTGTAATCAGCTGGGTCTCTACTTATAAATTATCCACGTAGTGATTTTTTATTGATTAATATTATTTTCATTTTCTCTAAAGCAGTACAGTAAATGACTTTAATCTTGGTTAAAGAATTTGTTATTAACAGTAACATTAGCAATTTTCACGGACTAACGTAGTAGCGATTTCCGCGGTATCGACTTTAACGTAGCTCTAATGTTAGTAACAGAGGCTACGCCCTTATTCTCCACTTATAGACGACCAGCTTGTCTAGTATATTCATCCGCAGGTAGACCGCGTGCACACTGTATACAAAAAGTTGGATATATTGTACTTACAATACACTCTATGCCAGCAGTATATTTCATAAAATATATTGAATATGGTACAATAAACACATTTTAAAGCGAAACAAATTAATACCTTAATTACAGTAAGAGACAGGAATTAGGAGGTCTCAACGGATCTGTAATTAGTGAAAAAGAAACTAGAAAATAATATAAGCAACATTGCCAGTAGTGAAGAAAGTGACCATTACTCTTCTAAAGCTCTCTGAGCTAATAAATAATTTCTTTGACTTTACCTCAATTCAAAAATCATATCTGTAAGCTCTTCTTTAGAAAACTTCATTATAAAATCACTCAATTATTTTAAGATTAATAGCGTGAACAAATTACACCTGCACTAAAAAGTAACTTATTAAACGTCATCCATCAACATCACAGCTAATTTCAGGGCGTGCTATGCTATATTAATATAAAACCGTGAAACCGACAAAATTATATCAAAAAGCGACAATAGCTCATTAATAGTCAATTTTGAAGTATTAACGTTTTACATATTTTTGACGTGAAATTTAATAAGAAATTTAAAAATGAACTGATATATAAGGCTGTTCTATTTGAAAAAATTGACTTTCATATGAAAACTAACAAAATTATATCAAAAAACGACAGTAGCTCAGTTATAGTCACTTTTAAAGTATTTACGTCGTCGTACATGTTTTTGATGTGAAATTTAATAAGCAATTCAAAAATGAACTGATACATAGGGTTTTCCATTTGAAAAAAAAATGATTTTTATACAAAAACGTGTCATGTAATTTTAATCCAGTTAAATATTGTTCTATTAAGACCTCTTATTGTGAACAATACTGCAAAAAATTGTTGTCCATGTAATACGTCGTCTTCCAGAAATATAATTTTATACAAACATTGAATTTTTCAGAAGAATGGGAATAAGTCGCAAACTTTAGATTTTAGGCCTATACTATCTTATTACTTTTTGACTAAAAATTATACGGGGAAAACAAAAATGTAATAATATACAGTGTGTAAATAAAGTAAGGAATAATATTCATATTTTGTTTATTATCGCTGTTTGTAAGAAAAGCTCGGATAGGTCAATTTTATTTTGTTCCTCCGGATTTTATGGATGTCAATTTTGTTTCTTTGGTTCACTACTCTGGGACCTATGACGTCATCGACTTCTTTTTCAAATGGAACTTCCTTATTTTTTTTCCAGAAATAAAAAGTATATTCTTTTCTGAATTCAGCAATACCCCATATGTGGTATTTAAAATTAATAGTTTTTGAGTATTAAGCGTGCTAATAATGACAATGACATGTCAGAGAGCAGAAATATCAACCAAGAAATGAGAGATAATGTTTTGGAAGAATTTCAACTCCGACTTTATCATTGCCAAGAAACAAATGGGTGGCAATTTGAACATTTATTAATGTAATATTTTTTAATCTTCCCAAGAATAAATTATTACTATTTGCTCTTTTGATTTTCAAGTTTAATTATTGTTGTCACTTTAATACCTATGATCCTCCGTATCTCTAAAACCACTAATTTTAAATACCACATATGCCGTATTGCTGAATTCAGAAAAAAAATACTTTTTATTTCTAGCAAAAAAATAAGGAGGTTCCATTTGAAGAAGAAATCGATGACGTCATAGGCCCCAGAGTAATAAACCAAAGAAAAAAAATTAACATCCATAAAATCCGGAGGAAGAAAATAATTTTGACCTGTCCGAGCTTTTCTCCCAAACAGCGATAATAAACAAAATATGAATATTAGTCCTTACTTTATTTACACACTGTATATGCTGTTCCATTTAAAAAATTATAACTATGGTCAGTCACCAAGTTATGAAACACTATGTATAATACAAAATATTATCAAAATGTGCTCCTAATGAGCAGCTATCAAAAGAAAAAACCGCTTCGAAATATCTTTACTCGTAAAGGCATAATCGGCCTTACCCGCGGAGATGACTCACCCTGTATATTATTATATTAGCTATATCAAACCCTAACTTCACAGACACTTGTTGTCCCAACTATAGTCTAAAGATGAAAAAACAAAGTGTGGGCACCACACAACTTTCTCATATGTATGTGCCCTCCGAAATGTGTAAACAGGAGTTGTTCCAAATTAAACTAAATTCTGTGTTCCTCAATAAAATAAACCTCTGAGTAAAAGTGTTACTACCGATCCGAATTTTGAATTTTTTTTTATGGAAAAATTGTTCAAACGCGTGCTATAATTACTTTAATGTTTCAGATAAATGTCTATAGAATGCATAAAATGCGTGATATTTGCAAGAAACAGTCTTTCGATAAGACAGAACGACCTACTTCCGGTAAAATGTCGAAAACCTTTTTATATAAAATCTTTCTAAAATTCACTTTTTAATACATTTGTACTCTTTCGAAATGTGTCTAAACGTAGTAGTTGACGAGATATTAGTAAATTTTGATTTTATTACTGAAGTAAATTACTACTTCCGGTGTACGATTTTATTGAAAATTTAATCAGATTTCAAGAGAAAGATTATACTCATAAATATATTGTTTGGTGTTTGGTACCTGTAGCCGTTTGGCCGCTGTCGTGTACAGACGCGCGCGCACACACAGAGAGAGCCAGACAGACATACAGACATGTTTGTATAAACAATTTTTGCGGTATCAGTGGACTTGTGCAAAAATCTCGAGGTCGAAAATGTTCATCATCACAATACTTTCTTATAAGTATAAGAAAGTAAGATAGGGTAATGAAAATAAGTCTTGTTTATCAACCAACCCTGCCCTCGCAAATTATGAGTGGATGTACCATATGTAGGTATGTGACTGTTGGTATACTATAAATATAATCGAATGAGAGTTTAGCGGTTTTTTGTTGTGTTATTTTTTTAGCTATATATTAATTTAAATTCCGTCAAACTAAATTTTGCAGTTAATTTATCAGTTTCATTCTGAATAATAAGAAAAGCAATTCATTAATACGTATTACTTAAATAGCAAAAATAATCAAATTATAATGAGTTTGTTTTAATTAATATCATAATGTTATTTCTAAGTTCAAATGAAGTAAACATGAACTAGGCTAAGAGTATGAATTGCTTTAGTACAGTGTGTATCAGTTTTGTGCTCCCTTCATGGAGTTAAATTTTACAAAAGAAAAATATGGGAATAGATCCAATAGAATCAAGGAAGCCTTGACTGATATACAAGGGAGGAGTAATATTACAGAAAGTGATGAGCGATAGAGTGATAAAATTTGATCCAATCAACTCAAAAATAATGAAATTCACTATAGTACCAAGAGGCGACAATGAATTTGATACAAATACACGCCCCAGTGAAAGCAGGGGAAGGAGGCAAAATACAGGAATTTATAAACAATTACAGAACCAAATGCACCTGGTGAAGGAAGATAATGAATGGCCAATCATTACGGGGGATTGGAATGCTGGAATGGAAAAGAGACTTGGATATCCAGGAAGATTTGGAGAAAAGACAATTAATAAGAATGGAGATGCTATTCTGTATAGAAAGTGAAATCTTCATAAGAAATTCTTTTAACAAAAATGAAGGACAGGTACATATTTATAGCGTAAGAAAAAACGCTAGAATTATAATAGATGACCTCACATACAAAATATGCAGCACGAGATAAGAAACATACTAGTAGTTTCAGAGCTAGAAATACAATCGAATCATAAAATGGTAACGGCAACACTGCAAATGGAAAAAATAAAAAATAAAAAACGAGCAAACATTGTATATACAAGGGTAAAAGAGATAAATTAAAAAAAGAGGAGAATAAGAAAAATTTGGATTTAGGACAGATAGGAAACTAAGTATCTTGGGCGAACACAAATCTAGAATACGGATTGGATGGTAGAAGAGAAAGTTTGAAACAGACACTGTGGAGATCAACAGTAGAAGTATATTGGACAAAAACACTACAAGTGCGACGCAATAAAATACAAAAAAAGTAAGACTTTCGATATATATGTAGGACTCACTATGCAAGAAAAAAATGATGAAACAACGAGAAAAAGGAAAAAGGCGGGGGGTGAGGACAAGGTCGAGCCAGAAATGTTAAAAAAAGGTGGGAGATGAAGGAAAAAGATTGATGTTCAAAATATACCAACAAGAATGTGATGAAGAACTAACGCCCAAAGATTGGGAACAGAATCTTGTCCTTCCAATATATGAAACAGGAGAACACACTCATAATTACTATAATGATCGTGTTCATGTTCTGTAGGATTTAAAACATCATAACAATTACAGAAAATAGATAGAGGAAGCAACTAATAAGTAAATTAGAAGATGAGCAAGAGGTATTTAGAGCACATAGATCAGGAGATGACAACATAAGTGACAAACGTAATAGAAAGGGCCCAGGAAATAGAGTAAGAATTATACCTGGTATACATTCATCTAAGAGCAGTATTTGACAAGATAGAAAGAGAAGTAACCTAGAAAGCAATGGATTCACAAGAAATCTATAACAAACTTCTAAATGTTATAAAAAGCATATGTTGGGGTACGTTCAGAAATGTTGGATAGGATACTGGCATGGTCGGGTCACATTTTATGACGTCATCCACTTGGTAAACTTAGAGCGCTTTACAATTCTGAACGCCGTAGAGTGAGTCAAGTTAGTTTGTGGCAAAAGTCAAAGGTCAATGCTAAGCATTGCAGAGTTAGAGGTTATGTTTGAAAAATAAAGTCATCAAAGAAATAAGTAAACTAATTAGAACAATGGATCATAATCGAAAAAAAATTTTGGATCAAATTTAAATTTTCCGAAAACATACTGTTCAAACTCCAAGAAACACACATATGACCATATGATGTGAAATAACATGAAATTATAATTATAACCTTAAAAAACACTCAGAACCGCGCTTTAAATACCCCGACCCGAATGCCCATGAATCGCCCGCTATTAACCATCACAAATAGGTGGGTGATGGAAGGAACACTCCGAGCGTCGCACCAATCATTTCTGAACGGCAATGACGTCATAATTTTGGAACGTCTTTTTGTTTCTGAACGGCAAGTGTGAAATTGAAATGACACTTGGATAACATTCTTTCCTTTTCTGAACGCACCCCTGATGTATAAAATGAAGAGATCAGAGGTCTAAATTGAAAACCTGAAATGGCAAAAAACATAAAGAAAAGCAGGTCGTTGATAAACCTATTAATAGCCTACAAACAAGCGACACTAGATTTGGTAATATTTTATTATTTAGTACTATGAGTGAGGCCAATTATACAAAAGACGCTAGCCTAGATAGAGAAATTGCCAAAAGAAGACAAAGGAGAATTGATATTTATCACCATAAATATGACAATATTAAGAAACAAGGAGACAGAGATGACGACGAAGACAAGAGTCCATAACGCAGTAGTCTCACCAAGTCTATTATCTGGAAAGAAGGGAATCGTGGGTACCACTGTAAAAAACATCAAAGCCAACTCGAAGCAGCGGAAATCAAGTATCCGAGAACTGCAGGACAAATTGAGAATTGAGGAGATAACAAAGCAGTGGGCAATATTATTGAATCTAGAAAAGAAACAAGTGAAGTAGTTCGGTTCCCAATATACTTACGAGGAAGATACTAGAAACCGGCAAAGAAAGAGAAAGATTTGAAGGAAGAGAATTAAGGGAATAGGAAAAAGAAGAGGGAGGGAGATACAGAGATTAATGAATAACCGCGGGGAATAGAAGAAATGGATAGTACAATAACTGAAAGCACAAAGTTTGATGCCCTAGGCACGAATAAATATAAATTGAAGGTTATAATTATTAGAAATTTCAATACACAATATAAAATCGCATACCAAGGTTGAGAAGATGACTATTATTGCCCGAGTGGTGAGATTAAATTCAGAGGCGCGCAGCGCCGAGGAATTTAAGCCACAAGGACAATAATAGTCTTCTCAACCGTAGTATGTATACTATTTTTTGTACCAGTAGTGTAATTGGACCTTGAAACCTTAATAATTATGAATAAATTTACTCATATATGTAAGAATGCCCATGTAATAAAACTTAATATAAACAAATAAGTAGGCTATATTTTGATGTTGACAAATTTGACAAATAAGCTTTGACATAAATGCTGAAACTAAAAGTCAAGTATTTATTAGATTATTTTTCATTCCATTTATAATGTCTGAAGAGTTTAGATGTACATCACCTGAAATGTACGAGACTGCAGAACAGGCAGTTGAGAACTTGCTTCCGCATAAATCTAAACACTTATACATAAAACATATACAGAATTTAAAAAATGGTGTAATTCCAAAAATACAGTAGTAACTTCTGAAAACGTACTTCTAGCTTATTTTCAAGAATATTCAAAAAATAAAAAAGCCTCGACTTAATTGGCGCATTATTCAATGTTGAAAGCTACACTTGGCCTAAAAGAGGATATTAACATATCAAAATGTTTTAAATTAGTTGCCTTTTTAAAAAGAAAAATGAAAATTATAAGCCCAAAAAATCATTAGTATTTACTCGAGGAAATTATAAAATTCCTTACTGAGGCTCCCGATACATGTTACATTGCAACTAAGGTAGTATGTTTATATATTAATACTTTGAAATTATTGATAATTTATAACCCTGTAGACTGCTCTTGTAATTGGTGTTGCTGGTGCATGCCGAAGAGATGGGCTGTGTAATTTATTAATTTCTGATGTCATCATGAAAGATGATTTAATTATTATTCACATCCACAATAGCAAAAATGGTTGGGGTCTCAAAACTTTGTAATAATGAAGCCACTTTGTAGCTGAAGGTTATATCGAAGATTCCCTAGTAAATAAAAAAATATAGCATGTTTCAAGGTCTACCTACATCTACTTACGCAACCACATCTGCAATAAATACAGGAATTTTCAATATGAATTAAATTCCATCAACATCAGCAGTACAATCTATTTCGACTGAAGATATCGTAAATACTTATGGAATTAACTCAATTAATAATAGTATCATTAATGTGCCTACAGATCTGCACAATCCTGGTTTTTCAAATAGAATTGAACCATCAATAAATTTTACATGCCATAATTGCACTATCAATTTTTATAAATAAATTAAATAATTCTTTACACCTGTAATAGTTACGTGTTATATTGTTTCCATATTATACATATTTTTGTTACATAACCTAAAATAGAGTTATTTAATTTACATCTATAATAGTTACGTGTTACGATATTGTTTCCACTTATACTATCATACATATTTTGCTATTGTTGACATAAAATACAATTAATTATTTTACCTTAGAGGTCGAGCATTTATATGTTTTAGATTTTAGGTATGATTAGTGGTATACCGATCTAAATAAAAATAAACTACTATGAATTTTGACGGTTGACAACTTGACATACATACTACTGCGATTGCATGGTTGCGGCATTCGTTTTATTTGTTTTTATTATTTACCTAGGTGAATAATATGCCCATTATTTACCTGTTATTAGTTCCAGGTCGAGAAATGACATTTCGTGGCGCTTTATTATGTGTAAAAATGCTATGATTTTTTGCTACTGGTACAAAAAAGTAATTCTCCACCATAACCACCTCTCGTCGGGCTCATAATTGAAATGTCAAAGTGTTAATACATCAGTGCAAGTGTAACGTCAACTTGTAAATCTTCAATTAGGGTATAGCCATCTCTAATTAATTTGTTTCCAATTTATCGTATTTTTCTGATGAAGGTAATATTTATTCATCTCAGTAACAATATTTTTTTTTATAAAAATTCACTTCCTGGCAATATTCTTTCAAAAATGTATACATTCTTTTTATTTCTTCTTTATTTGTTTCTGTAGTACCTAAATTATGAACATTTAAAATATAACGTCTACCATAGTCATATTATGTGTTTTAAACGAATATTCAATGACGTGATAATAATACACAATAAAAGCACTTAACTTATTACTATTATTACGGTTATCATTTTACACAACCGCTTACAGAAAGTAAAGATGATATTATTAACCTTTTCTTACACGCATACTATTTTACATAAAATTTAATTATTATGCCAATAAATTACGTTGCGAAACCACACCAGTTACGAATATAAATTAACTAATGACACATTGAATCACGTTTATAATTAAGTTTAAAAGATCGGGGTAATGGTTATTGTTCGCTGTGTAGGTAAGTTTACAGTTTGTGTATTTGAATTTAATAGATTTCATATTGTGTAACGCCAACACAAAACAACAAGCCAAACATTAAATATTTATGTATGTTAAGGCGTTGATAAATTATCATCTTATAGGTACTTTGCGCCATGATGATCATTGCAAATCGCTAATTCTCTCTCTGCGGCTCGCTCTCGAAACGAGAACGTAAAAAGCCGATGCGAGTCTTTGTATTTTGACCACTGATTTGGAACAGTTTAAGGTTTTTATTTTTGTCGACTATGGAGTCGGTGGACGCGGCACAAAAAACTGGTTTGGATTTAGTTTTATTTTCGATTTTAATGTACGTATATAGAGAACACCAAAGAATAAAATAAAAACTAAGGTGTAAAATTGTACGGGAAATATTTTAATTAAAGGTGGAAGTAAAAAAACATGTTGCTATACTCATTAATGATGAAGAAAACAAGGTGTTTTGAGAAAAGAATACAAGTAAACCATATGGTGTTAAGAGACACTATAAATCAAAAAATACAATAAAATTTATAAAAGCAAAGCTGAAGAATAAAGAAGATTTTTGCGAAGAAGTAAGTCGTTGTGTTAGCACGATTAATGTTTAATTAATGTTTGTATATATCTATAAATTTATTTGTTCTTGGTCGTTTTTTTTAAACATAAAAATCCAAATGTATCATTCATGGCTTAGCAACCATTTATTGATTTTAAATAATTGATTGAAGACGGAGATACGTGTTGAAACTCCATAATTTACAAGTAAAAATTGAAATAAATTCAAATTGAGTTCAAAACAGTTTTATTTAATTCACAACAATTGTTTCACCCTACTAGGGCTTCATCAGGTGATGAATATTATAATACAAAATATTTGTAGACGTTCTTATTTATGTCTTTTCCTAAATGAAGAGGGGGGAGTTTGTGACATTAGGTTAAGAGCGCTCTTAACCTAATGTCACAAACTCCCCACTCCCCCCTCTTCATTTAGGAAAAGACATAAATAAGAACGTCTACAAATATTTTGTATTATAATATTCATCACCTGATGAAGCCCTAGTAGGGTGAAACAATTGTTGTGAATTAAATAAAACTGTTTTGAACTCAATTTGAATTTATTTCAATTTTTATTTATTGATTTGTTACCATTATTCAATACATAACATGGTAAAATAAAAGTGATATTTAAAAATGTTTCGACAACTGTATATTGTCTTTCTCAGTTTGTACATACACAACATATTACCTATGAATACTTCCTTTTCATGGAATCGATGTTTTAAAATATTAAACATTCGATTTATTCCAAAGCGTTATTTCTTTATGTGCTGTTTATTTTTGCGCTTTTTTGTTTAGTATAAATAACTTTATATTAACATTGAAGGACATCGGAAATACAGGGTACTCGATTTATTTAGTTTGCTATTTTATAATATAGGGAAATAGATTCTAGAGAATCCTTCGATTTCATTTCTGTTATTTACAACATCTTGTGATCTTTTTATCTCTATCATTTCGAGGACATTTCTAGCCTTTCTGTTATTTTCTCTTTTGAGAACTTTTACTTTATTAAAATCGAAAGTGTGTCCCATTTTATCTTTGTGTTTTTTTAAAGATGTAGGATTTTTTTTTGTGTCCTTTTATTCGCTCTTCCAAAAGTTGTTTAGTTTGGCCGATATATTTTTTATTACAGTCGTTGCAAGGAATGCTGTATACAACATGGCACTGTTGTGATATTGGAACATTCCCAAAAAAAATAAGTAGTTTTAAACGTACTTTACTAAATTATTTAATCACTAATTGCACAAAAGAACGGAATAGCACAGTTTCAATGTTAGATTTTCAATTCAAATAACTATTTAAATTAATTAGTTTCGAATCTCAAAATGAGATCAAAGTATGGTTAAATAATAAGTATGAAAGTGAGTTTAATAAAGTAAAATGAAACAAGTAAATAAAGTTAATGCCTTACAGACTAAAAAAGAAATTAAACGAAACAAACTTACACAGATAGTTCAGTTAATAATAAAAAAGAATAGCTGGCAGATTTATCAGAAAGTACAATACCGGCGAACGTAGCAAGTGTCTTGAGTATGGGTCCAAAATTCACAATTGACTATGAAAAAAATGACAACTTACCAATTAAATTCAATTCTTTTTGAAACTAATTTAAAAAGTGGTACTTTCAAAGCATTTAACGGACTTTTAAGGGCTTTGAATATATTTACACCCCTCTAGTCCTTTCTTTCAAAGAAATCATACCCAACAATTCTTCTCTAGCCGTAAAATCTTTAAAACAAGGAATTGTACGGTGTGCATCACTTATTGTTCTTAAAATCGTTAAAAAGTGACTCTGACATTTCCAGAAAAGCTAAGGTGTAGGAATTAGGAGTGTATCGTTACAGTCCAGAGTTTTAGAAGTCCATGACGTTTTTAACTTCTATTGTATTTTGCAAAGTAACACACGATTAATCGCATTTTATCAGTTAAACAACCTCTCCTAGTACTTTTGTTGTATTATTTTTAACATAACATTTATTTAAAGGTGGATGTGAGGTTAATTTTATTATTCAGTGTTATTGAATTGTACTCATTTCACTATGACATTTGAAATATAAATAAAGAGATTCTTTTCAAAGTGGCAATATGCATATATATGTATAGTCATAAAATTTCTTATAATTTAATTTTATATGCATATAAATTATCAACAGTGTCATCGACTTTATCCTTAACAACTTTATTACATTGTAAAAGGTAACTCAAAGAACAGTTAAAAGTCAACAAAAGAGCGCCTGGGTGACAGTAACGTTTTAATTTAAACCTTTTGTGATATTTACTGTGAATGTAATGTAATTTCCTAAAAAGTAATTTTCGCCTATTGTTGGATGCTTAAGATTTTATTACCAGATAAATGTAATAGGCCATAAAAAGCAAGAACAACGTCAGACTTCCGAAGAAAAATTTGTTCGGAATTTTAATTCTTCTATTATTCTTTTTTTTATATGGAATTATATGACGGTTGAATATTTTAAATATGTTTCCTCGTAAAAATAATCAAATACTTAATTGAGGAATTAATTCATTTTAGCTACAATATCTACAATATTATTCACTTTAGGAATATTACATTTGTGGACTTCTATAAATACATACATAATACGTAAACTTTTAACTGATTTTTAAGCAAAGGTTGTTTGAAATTAACTTTGAATTCACCTATGGTATATAAGCATTTACTTATATATTATATTATATATATGGTTGTTCCAAATTAAGTTTTATGTACTTCTAGTATCAATAAATCTGTGGGCAATGCGTAGTTTGAGAGATATTTGTGTTACTTCTGCTCTAGATTTGTAATTTTTTGTGCAGAAGTTGTTCAAAATGTGTAAGATTCCTAATCATGATATTACAAATGCAGTACTGAACATAATTTGAAGGTTAGAAATTTACATAAAATCAAAGAAGTGAATTCCATAACACAGTATCGAAATATTAAGAGAGAATTTATTGAAAGCATTTAATACAGCAGTTAAATACAATTACTATTAAAAATTATATATAACACCAGGAATACACATCAAAAGTAATAGATTAATACCAATATGCTCCCAAATGGTACAGTTTGCTATTATTAAATTTTGTATTTCTAAAAACAAACTTTATTACTATCAAGCATGTTGAAGCGTTTTTAATCTCAAGCGTCTTTTCTTTGTTCTTACATGGAAAAATGGGAAAAGGTCAAAAATAATTGGAATTGCACTCAATTAATAAGAAATGAACTGCAGATGTAAATAAAAAAAAATAACATGAAATCTTTACAGAATACCATTTCACAAAAAAAAACTACTCTTGTGCAGGCCTGGCAGTAGTTCTAATCATACTCATAACTAGAGCGCGGAATCGAGCGAGCCATGACTCATCGCCCGTAGTTTTAAAGAGGTTTTAATTTTATTTATATAATTGGATAACAACTCATAAAATACAAAATACATTATTATTTGTTCATTTTGTTGTTCAAGTCGAGTAAAGGAGTATTAATATTCACTAGCAATACTTTCTCAAGGTGCTCTTCTGTAAGTTTTGTTCTCTTTGAATTAAGTACATCCTTGTAGATAGGAAACGTCCTTTCTACATCGCAACTGGTTATAGGTGCGTACTGGAAATATTCTTTTATTTCAGCGTATTTAACAGTTTGATTTTGTGTGATTGTCCCCATACACAATTGCCACAATGTTATTGAAACTGGATTTCTATTAAAAACTGCGTCTAACTTTTGCCGAAGGCCACATCCGAAGTCACTTGGAATACTTTTAAAATTATTAATAGCCACATTTAATGTGATTAATCCATCTTTTAATTTGAGATTGCGATTTTCAAAATATGTGATTAGTTTAGGCAAATTTCCAAAGTGTTCTTGAAGGAATAACAACTTATTTTTTAAATTTGGGATTTTGTTAGTTCCTTGCACTCAGAAATACTTCGAGCATCGTCATTTAAACATGTAACGAAATTTTGTAAATATTTCGTCAATTACTAAGTTTAAACGAATTTATAAACAATTCAAATGTACTCAAAATTAGATTTGAGACAAATTGTCTTAAAAAAGTCTTTCGAAATTCCAACCGGAAGTAGGTCTTCTACTCTTATCGAAAATCAGTTTTTTGCGAATATCTCGCAAGTCATGCTTTCTAGGCAGGTACATTACGAGTATAAAAGTATTTAAATTATAATTTTAAATATCTTTTGTATAAAAAAAATTCCAATATTCGGACCGAAAGTACCACTTTTACTCTTACCGAAAAGCGATTTTTTGCAATTATGTCTTTTCAATTAATTCATCAACATTACAATTTATATCAGTATCAATTGAAACACGGTTTATTTAAATTCTCCCTCCCCTTCATACTACAACCATCTGGTTAACCGATATAGGATTTTAGATGTATTTTTAATTTTTTTTAACCAGACAATTTAATTTGAGATTCAGCTTAACCATATAAAGAGTTAATAAAAATTATTTAAAACCCTTCACCCCCCACCATAGCATTTTCTAGCTCACCAACGTGGGGCTTTATTAGCATCTCCCCTTTTGAATAAAACAGTTTCACTTTTCAATAAGCGGTTCATATCCTCTTATACCATATTCTTATACCCACCATTACAATATATATATACAGGGTTGCCGCTAAATAGGTACCAGGCTATGCCAATCTGAAGAATACGTATAAATGTCTAACTGAAAATAAAAAAAGAAATTTATTTGTAACTCATCAAAAATTTCTAAATTTTTAGGGCCAAAATGTAGTTAAAGTCGGTCCATAACTTTGTTTATCCTATACGCATTTACGTAAATACCACTAGTAATTCCAGTTTAACGTTCTTCCAAAAAAACTATAAAATGCAAATAGTTACAACCTTTGAGAATGAATGGCAATTGAAAAGATTTTCTATGGCGATTTTTTTTTGTATGTGAACGCACGTCTTTATATGGAAAAGGTCGACAACCTCGGTGCATTACCTTTTTCGTTAAAAAGAAGTATATTATTTTGAAACTTAAACTCCTCTATATGAAAATTATTATGTTTGTATATTAACTCCAACAGGCTCGAGGAAAGAAAAATCAAATTCTCGTCACCGCGTGCACATTGGACCGCGATTCTTTTTGTACGGGCATTACTCATATTTTTCTTTCACCCCCTTTTTTTAATGACGCTATTTAAAACTAACCCTGTATATATAAATCTGAAGTGTGGATGTGCACATTACTTTTACTAATCTCAATGTTAGTAGTGTAAGTCAGTCGCAATAGAGTTTGAAGTATGTAGAACAGCTCTTGTCTCTGAGGAAAGTAGAATAAATACACAATGACATAATGCGACGTAACAGGCGAGGTATCGTATTACTATTGTGTGCAGTTCTTACCAATCCCTTAATAGGACCTGACCAAGATTTTAATCTCGACTCTTTATCTGTAAAATCCCATCGGCCAATGCGTTGGTCGTTTTCTTGACTACAGGTTAGGCGACTTCTCATTCATCTCTTTGACCCTGTTCCTTTAACGTTCTCTCTTTTGATCATTAAACATCCATTTAAACATAAACCCCAAGACAAAATAGCGCACGAAAGCTCTTGTGTTTCCGTTTAAATTACGTTTTATTGTTTATGTTATTTTAACACTATTTTCTCAAGATTTTCCTTTCGACCTGTACATATTTTAAATTGTGAAGAAAATTGCTCGCCTATACACAATAATACTATGTATAGGCGTTACAGTACATATAAACGTTACGTATTTGTAATTTTATAAATAAAAAAAAATTGTTAATGACATTTAGAATGTCGAAACGTCGTTAAACTTATTTTTATTGTTATTTGAAAAAGGAATATAGTAAATAACAGGCCGGTACCCCAATAAACAAAGAATTAGTATATATTCGTAAAATTGTAGTTGTGTTGTTGGTCGTATATATTTAGTTTTCGTTAAAACATATTTTTTTTGGGTTAGCGACCTTTTTATTATAATTATATATAAAACAATTCAATTAAAATACCATTAATGTATCGACATTTCTTTATTATGTCTTTTTCATAATTGTATTTCTTTTATGTCATACATGTAAACAAAATCATCTATAAAAATTGATTTAAAACTGATTTTAAAAGACACTCACAAACATTTTCTTATGACTACTCTAATTAAAATATCTGTTAATATTATGTATAACATGTCTTGTCTTTTTAAATTTAATACTTATAATATATATATATATATATATATATATATTGGCATGGTTTGTTTAACCATGCAATATATTACATTTACTTTTATTCGAGTTCTTAAAAAGAATGGTATTTGTATTGGTTTAATGTTTATTTAAAGCTTTCCAAGGTTAGAAAATTGGTATTTACAGAATTAAATAATGTGTTATATAAAATTATGTTCAGTCTGTATAATGTTGGAACGTTTAATTTTCTTTCTTCTATATAATTATTGTAAAATCTGAAAGGAAGAAATTAAAGATATTAGTATTGTTAAAAAATGTTGTGTATTATAAATTTATACAAAATTGTTTAATGAACATTAATATGTAAAGTAAAACATAATATAATCTATTGGGTATTGAGAATAATCAAATTCGAATTAAGTTTCGCGCTTACATTTGAATAAGCGGATGTGACATTTTGATTCTGACAGATCATGTTGTATATCATCAAAATATGATGGAAAATGTGAGATAAAGTATTGATATTAGATTTTTTAAATATAAAATGGATTAAATAATGTGTATTCTATAAGTTAAAATGGATATAAATAGTCTTAAAAGATTATAAAAATACTATATTGAATATTAAGAGTATGTGGGAAATTTTCATTGGATAATTTGAAAAATAAAGGATCGTCAAGCTAATTTGAAAAGAAATAGAGGAGAATAATTTTATTTCTTGATTCTGTGCGGGTATAGAATTTCGGTGTTATCTAAATAACACTGAAAATTACACATATTGTAATATTTTTGAGTACTTAAAGTGTTAATATTGCATTATTCAACGCGAATATATAATTATTTATAATTTCCAACTTTATGTGGAAGTAAGAGTTCACAAGCAATCACTAATTGAGTGTTAAGTTGTTTAATCATTAACGTGTGAAAATATAGAGAAGAATTGTGGTAAAATATAAAAGAAAACTTACCCATAAATTATAAAATACTGATACGAACCAGTGTGAGTATATTTTTTTGATCCTATTTGAAGAGGAAGAGGTTTTAAAACTGTTCCGGTCCAGAGAGTAATGCAAGTTTAACCATTTTGATGAACTATTTGGAAAAGGATAGATTCTGATATTGTTTCCAGTTCAGAGAGTTGTTTTCCAGTCCAGAGGGTTGTCTACGAGAAGTGTATTTTATTTTACATACATCAGTTGCAGTAGACGATAACAGGCAGTTTTATTGGAAAATCTACAAACTTCAAGTATTAATGGAGCTGAGACATCCAGTGAGGAGAAAACAGAGCATTCATAAAATTAATAAAAAGAATAGAAAAATGCTTATGTTTTGCAACCAACACAGATGCCATAAAGTACAAAGTTGTATAAAGCCACTGTATTTACAAATTACTAACATTTTTGAATTTAAATTTGGTATAAATAAGTTCAAGTAAAAGTAGCAAATTTCTTCAATGAAAAGACGTTGTGTAGATTACTCTCACGGAAATAATCCTATTAATAATGTTATTTAAATCAACATTATGATTAGCGTATGCCATGTGATAAGCCAATTTGCATGCTTGTGGCTTACGTTTTAATTAATTTAAATTCAAAAAAGAAGATTTGTAATCGTCAAATACTAAATTAGTAGATTATTAAGGGATGTAGTATGTATAGGTTGCTACCTTCATGGCATGTGTGTAGGTTGCATAGGGTTTTATGCTTATGTTTTTCCATTCATTTTATTGAATTTGCGGATGAACTGTTTTTTCCTCACTTATAATAATGAAATGAACTCATTTGCTGATAGTTAATATAACAGATTTATTTTCAGAAATATTTGATTTCCTCTGTATTTTTGGTAGGCTTTAAGACCTTAAACTTGCTATATGGTTTTCATTGATTTGATGAATTTCAATTTTGAACACTATGAAAATAATTTGAAATTTAATATCCAAATTTATGTAATTAATAACTAATGTCATTACTACTAAGTTCAAAATTATATACCGAGGTCGTCATATTTTAATTTCTAATAGGAAAGTAGTAAGTGGAAAAGAGCGCGACGAATTAAACTAAACATAGACATAAGCGAGGCTGCCACACTGGACATTTGTAAGGCGTGGGGGTCCCCCGCCACTCCGTTGCTCTCCCTCCACTGTTAGCAAGCAGGCATCGCTGCATATGTATAAGATCATCTTCTGCATATGATAGAAGAAGTGCAAACGAAATTAAAATTTGACGCTTACGGTATACGAAATACTGAGAATTTCAGCAAAAAAGTGTTTTTTAATAATTACGTTTCTAAATAAATAAATTATTATTACAGGACAAGGATAGCAAAATGAGGTATTGTGGTTACCAAAAAAACTATTCCAATAATAATCCGAATATTATAAATTTATAAATGAACATAAATCACTTTAGAATTACCATATAGAATATATACTTGTTTTATAATTTATAAGGCAAATTTTTTAGTTAATCTAAAAATTTTTCTTAACTACAACAGTACACATATTATTAGCTTAGATAACAACATTTATAACTTTAACTGTAGCTGTGTTCGGATACCATTCGGAAATCCGAGCACAGATTTATTTGACTTGAGCAGCTGATTGTAGATCAATCTGAAATAAACAAACGAAAAATAGGAACACGAGTGAGAGTGGTGCATCTGTCAAATCTGCCTCTAACTTAACCTCAATCATCTACAAATTTGGTTTTTGTCAGATGTAACACGGTAAACTTAAACGATTAAAAGATGAATTTTGAAGAATGAAAATTGATTTGGCATTGTCTAATGTACGGATGGGATCATATGTTATTGGATGATGATGAAAATGGTAACGGAAATACTGAATGTTTTAAAAAGTTTAAAACTTTGTTGAAGAAGTAGTACGACTAATCAATTTAAGATGCATTTCAGAATTAATCCGGAAACGTTTGAAGACATCTTACGCAAGTTGCACTTTGTTGAAATGAACAAAGATAAGTCTGGAGAACCACAACTCAATGTAGATAAACAGGGCATGATTACAATATAGTACTTAGCAAAAATGGAGAATTTTAGGTAATTTACAACCTTGCATCTTCTATGTGACACGTTTTGACTTTAAATTATCTACAGAGCTGTAGCTGCACGATTTGGTATCAGCATATCTACGTGTTGGCAAGGATTATACCGAACTTGTGAAAAAACACCTCTAGTTAACAGAAGATGGTGTTGTAACTTGTAGAGAAAGAGCTCTTTATTTATGACAGTTTGAAGCCATAAATGGGTGTCCCAGCAAATGTTCTCGATATTAATTTTACAGTGAATTAACTGTGATAACTGAGTTGTTTGTTTCGTCAGGTGTGATCGTCTGTATAGATGGTAGTCATATGCGCATATTAGCACCCAAAGAACATAGAAACACATATTTTAATAGAAATAAATTTCATTCAATGTTCTGTATTTCGTGCACTTTATACCACTTCAACTGACTTCAACTCCTTTGACTGCAATCATCCAACACCAACCAAACATAACATAACCTTACTATTTTTGACAACATTTACGATCTCGGTCGAAATACTCCTAGCAAATCGAGCTTCGTCTAATGCGTCCGAGGTCGAATATCCGAACAATCTAGATTTACATCGATCTGCTCAACTTACAATAACCGAACGATTTTTACATAAATTAACGCGCCTTGCGATTTCAAAAAAAAATTGTATGCACCACAAAATACGAAGAATAATTCAAAAAACATTATCCAATACTTTACTAAAAAAAAAAGAAAAAAAAATCGAATCACGATTTGAATATATTTTGAGACCTTAGAAAGTGGACTAAATGGAACGACAAATTACTGTTTAATAGATACATTTCAGAAATGGAAGAATCTATAAAAAGTAAGCTCTATTGTGCATGCAAATAGAGATACCGTTGGCGAGCCACTTTCTATTGTTAATTCCTTTCAAAAGTTCTTTCAGTCTATGCATTATCTGATTACTGAATCGGGTTTTGCTTTCGAAAATACTTCTGTGAATGTTTCATGGATTAACGCCGTAACCATATCTGAATCAGACGTCCTTCATGAGCTACAAAATCTTTTCTATCGTCAACTACAGGGCCATTGGTTTAATAATAATAATTAAGCCAACATATTTGAATTGTGTTTATATAAAACTATTTATACACAGATCAGTTCTTTCATTTCTATTGATCAACTTGGTTACATGACAAAACGTTCTAACATCA
Organism: Amphimallon solstitiale; assembly: GCA_963170755.1. Lineage (NCBI taxonomy): Eukaryota > Metazoa > Arthropoda > Insecta > Coleoptera > Scarabaeidae > Amphimallon > Amphimallon solstitiale. The sequence goes on along the minus strand of OY720681.1, from coordinate 85,324,120 downwards.
CAAATCTGACGATAACGACACAATATATCTCAGACAACCTCGATAATAACGATGTCATTTATACTGATATGTCAACAGTATTTGATAGGATAGAATAATAAGATTCTTTGTTTAACTAATAATTATGTATTTTGATGAGATGAACATTCGGTTGTATTGGGCTACTTTAACTTTGTCCCCCCTGTAGACTACTAGAAACGGATTTCACTGAACATTGAATTGGTACTGTGGATACTTCATTAGTAGAATTTTTACATAATATATATGTTATTCGAATGTAATGCAGCATTTTTAAGGCTGACTAGATATATTAATGTGAGTAATGTATTAAAATTCATCACACATCTAGTATGTATGTTGACTAGATTGAGTGAATAAGGTCAGTATTCGTTCCTTGTACTGATCATTAAGTGACCAAGGTTAACGGCTCGCTTTCAGGAGGGGTAATTTAATTAATTTTTAATTATAACTAATGCTAGTATATAACTACTTATACTCTGCGGTACACGTACACAAACAATACTTAATATATAAATGGACAAATCATATAAAATTAAATGTCCATTATCTATCACTGTTGTATATCTCTGCTACAGCATCAACAACAACCGCTAACTGATTAATATGACGTTTTTATGGAACATGATTTGAATAATAGATATAAATTAATTTTCTCCAAGTGTGAACGTATAATTTTTTCGTTCCGTCCTAAAGTAAATTACACGGATAGATTTAATGGAATATCAGTGATTATGATAAATGGAAATATGTAAGTTGTCGTTAATGTATACATTTAAGTAGAACTAGATGGCAAGTGCTATATATACAAAACATTTTTATCTGTGAAAATCATTAATATGACAGTACCTAAAATTTTCCTGTCATAAAAGTGAGAGCATGCTCACACCACGGTGACATCGTAAACAAACAACAAAACAAACTGCGAAATCTATTATCCTATATGCAAACCTTTATGATTTACTGGTCGCATTTAATACGAAACGACTCTAAGATTTACTCGTGTATAATAAGCTAAATGACAAAATTTGCAACGAACTGTCATTTGGTTCTATATAAAAATGTCGAATGTTAATATTAAAAACTAATGTTGATTTTGTCTTAATAAATACGACATTTTATATTTTGTACGTATATTGAAATGACTGGGTAATTATTTTTTCTAGAAGGAATGACGACATGACGGGCGAAGTATGGCTTGCTCGTATGCTGTATGTATAGGATTATGTATACACATTAACACGACATGATCACGTGTACAATGCATATTTTCGAGTCAAAAATACGATTTGTTGTTATTATATATGACGTTCGATTTCCTTTTAAAAACAGTCACGTTTCGTAGGTAAAGGGGAACTGTAAGCCCTTCTTTAAACCTGCTTGATGTTGTGTTCCGCAGCTTGAAACTTCTCCGGTCGGCCTGCCTTTTTTGCTTAACCCCGCCGCTAATTATATGTACTTTACACCCTATGATTGGTAATCCACTAACACTTTAATTAGTATAATCCTGTACGGAACCGCTTCCATATGACCTACCGGCTACAATAATAAAATATATAGATGATCTTCCGTATCAGATATTAGCGTAACATGTAATTTTGTATATACATATTGCTGTGATCTTGAGTTAAAATTAAGTTGTATATAAGTATTTACAAGATCACAATTAGATTTAATTAATTTAATTTTATGTTTAGCCTTTTGTATTAGTTTGAGTAAAACAATGTAATAAAGTTGTTAAAATATTTATTTACAACAGTAATATTTTAATAATCCCTGTATAACAGGTGAATTTTGATCGTTCATTTGTACCTTTAGTATAGTGTGTCAGTCACCCAATACAATCCAGTGGGTGGAATCCCAAGATGAGGCCAAAGTAAACAATGTCTCTTCTTCAAGGGCCGTGCAAACCAAGTATATATGAACTATTCTTCATTAGAAAACACATTCCGACAACCATAAACGTGCTTCCTTTATTTCCCATGAAAAAGGAGACAAAGAAAATCAGAATTTAGTATCCGAACAACATGCGGAAATGGTTTAAAAACCATGAGAACAGTAATAAGGAAATTTATAACCTTATCTCTGAATGGCAATGATACATTTGAGTTTTATACTGTAAATGATCTAATAACAGTTAGAATATTTTTGTACTTACCATGTTGAATCAAAATAATTGAATTTCACATTTATACTTCTATACTGGTTTTTCTTTAAATTTCGTATTTTAAATTGACACAGTCACATCGATTTAAAATGCATTTGTTTGTTTACATTTTTCAAGCTCTAATGCATTTACACGCCGCTAGAGGTGATCCAGGAGTATATGTCTGAATTTTTTGTTAAAGATATTCTTTATAAATTACGGCGCACGAAATTTTCGGAGAATTTTGATGCAGGTGAAAACCGGTCTTAAAAACTAATAAGCTTTCGGTGTCTGTGTTCATAATTTTAAATAATATTTATTTAAATTTGTAAGATTTTTCAAGAAATAATTTAAAGGACTTTGAAATATTTTGAATTTGCTTAGGGAATGTTGCCCAGAAGCGAGAAAAGGCATTTGGATAGGATTAGAATGAAAGCAAAGTCTATTTTTTAGTGTGTGCACAATAATAATAATTATATTTTGTTTTATAATCATAACTATTCATGACTAATATAAGTCGTTACACATTATAGGTTAATTATAAGAAATTTTCCTTTGTTTTGTTGATTGCTCTCAAACTTTAAACTAAACACCAAGTGCGTTATACATGATTTTAATTTATACTTTTAGTCTATATACATTATTAAATGCTAATGTCCTCTATTGTGACATGTAAATAAATTGCTTAAAATAGTTTGTTTCTTTTGTGAATATTTTTTTTATTACTATTATTTCTTTTCAGTGTGTTTAATAAACTATATTGTAAGATATTTCTGTATTTTTATTTAATGTATCTGACCTGTTGAAAACTTAAAAGTACAATCCTTTGGAGAAAGAATATTTCTGTCCCTGAGATAAAAGATTATTACTGATACAATTATCTGAGCTAGTGAAGTGCGTCATTGTCTAACCCACATTTTTGCAGAAGTAGTAAGATCTCGGATTAGCATAAGGTTAATTTCTGGAGATCTATGCGTGAGCCTTCTTATTTTTATGAATATAGAGATTTAATAATTTTATTGTACCTATTATTAATTTGCAAGGGTCACAGCAATATTTATTTCACCAACGTGTCCACGTTTTGATATGTCGCAAATTTCCTATTATGAATATGTTGTAATTAGCACACATTTGTTTTTCATTATATATACAGGCTGTCCCACCGAAAACGAAACAGATTGAATATCTCGAAGGAAAAAACGCAAAAACAGGTAGATTTTTGATCCAAGGGGGACACCCTTCCATCACATCTTCAACTGTGATACGTCCCTCCCCTCCATCACTATAACCATTACAATTTAAATAGGGAAAGTACTAAATACGATACATAATTGAAACGGTAATTGTACGGAGAATTCAGCAATGTGATTGTTGGTTGCGCTATTTTTGATTTTAGCGCCCTCTAGTGGGAAAAAGAACGGTTAATTTTATTAGTAATTTAATGCACAATTGAAAAAAAATTAAATAATCGAAAAACCTTGCAGAGCTCTAATATTAGATAGAAACTACGAACTTATTAGTTTACAAAAGACGCTGGCAGTCTGTACTTCAGAATGATGACAAATAAATGTCAAAAATATTACGTATTTAGTTGCTAATAAAATTAGCTTTGAAATGATGTGTCACATTGTGGAATACGTAACAGTTTTTTTTCCCGCTAGAGGGCGCTAAAATCAAAAATAGCGCAACCAACAATCACTTTGCTGAATTCTCCGTACAATTACCTTTTCAATGATGTATCGTATATACTACTTTTCCTATTTAAATTGTAATGGTTAGAGTGATGGAGGGGAGGGGAATGACGTATCACAGTTGAAGATATGATAGAAGGGTGCCCCCCTTGGATCAAAAATCGACCAGTTTTTGCGTTTTTCAAAAAAGTTTTCTCCTTCGAGATATTCAATCTGTTTCGTTTTCGGTGGGGTATCGTGTATACTAGGCCGGGTCGATTTAAAAATCGCTCAACGTACAAGGAAAATCGTATTCTAAGGATCAAAATAAGAAACTTTGCCCAAGGAACCATACCTCTAAAATGAATTTTGATGTCCCGACTTTTGACCCGAAGGGCCAAATTTTGAAAAATCCCACTTTGACCCATTTAGAGTGCCCCAATCGAGTCCAAATGTATGACCGACCCCCGCTAACTTTGGAGGGCCGACCCACCCATGCCAGTGGCACACCCCCTGGAACCAACCCTGGGGAGTTCCCCATACAAACATTTCAAAAAATCACCATTTTTGGCACTTTACAAGAAAAAATCAGCGAAATGGCTATGTTTTTTTCTTTTTGGAGTTTATTTTTCTCTTTAGAAATTTATTTAGTCAGAATGAAATGAAAAAATGAATTTTACTTAGTAATAGAAAAGAAACTAAAAAAAAATTATTGTTCGAAATCTTTTTTGCTTTCAAGTCTGGGCAATTTCGCACGGCTCTCTAATGTCGTTGCCATAACAGCCTCCACATTTCCCGGTGTAACTCGTTTGGAAACGCTAGCTAGCAATTGAACGTGTCGTTCCGTTCCTTGTATGTGTGATGGAATTTTTGGATCACAAAACGGTGGATCATCTTGATTTAAATATTCTGTCAATGTATCGTACGGAATGCTTCGCGTGAATGGTGGTTCAAATACGTTATTTATATCATTCAAATTGATCATTTCCGTGTAACTTGTGCAATTAAAGTTTATATCTGGTTTTTTATAAACTCTAAGTTCCGTTGGGTCTTCAACATCGGTCCTATAGCATAGAATTTTCTTTATAGCACAGTCTCGCTTTTCTTTGCTATCATCAAACAACATTGATAGCAAGATATTTTCCGAATGCGCATAATATGAATTATCCTTAATTACTTTATTGACAATACTGCGTAAATGAGGTTGTAGAAACCGTGACCAACTAATGAACTTGAAAAGTAAAGCACTACCGTACACGACAGAGCTGTAATACTTGATATTGAAGTACATTGGCACATAACATTTAATTATAAATTCAACCAGAACCCGTAAATTTTCGGATGGATGTTCCGTTGTCACATACAATCGTAATAATCTACCGGCCTTGGTGAGCCAGCGAGAATGTACAATTTTTCCTGGTTTCATGTTAGCCAGATCCACCGAAACCTCGCCGTTAGAAATTGCATGGGCCATGCCGTATACGTACTTCGAATCGGTGGAAAATTCAATTTTTTCTGGAGCAGGGGGCATATTTTTCAACTCAATTTTCTGAAAGCCGTCCACCACCTGAAATATAGAATAATCAAATAATTATAAACGGTTGACAATTATAATAAATAAGTGATAGCAATAACTTACCGGAAGAGTTTCACAAGTTTCGATTTGACGTCTCAGTTTTCCAGTTGCCGAACTCGGTCCAGTGCTGGTTGATTTATCCAAAGCTTCAAACAAATGCCGAAACGGAAGTTCGTTGAAGTGTAGAAGGCAAACGAACCAATGCAATGGTCTTTTTAACAGCAATTCGAATCGTCGTATAATTCCAACGTGTGGGCCAGTGTTTGTTGGCTCACCGTCAGTGCATATGCCAATTAATGCATCCAGTGATATATTTTTATCGTTGAAAAAATCATTTAATTTGGTTGTTTTGTATTCAGCGGTTTCATGTTCCAGTCTTACGTAACCAATCAATTCAGAATTCGGTTCCCTCAAAATAACAAGATGAGGTTCTTTTACCATCCTAGTATGATACTTCTCATCAATATTATCTCTCGTTAAAGTATCATCTTTTCTGCCATCGAATGAAAACGCTAACAAGTTGGTATCATATAACCGTTTGCGAAGCACTTCGTGTCTGCATTTCTCTTTTTCTCTGCGAACTTTCGATTTATCCATGATGAGAGGTTTGCCATGCTTATCTTTCATTTTTAAATCTTGGAAAAGAGCGGTTCCTAATGCTGATGCTACTCTATCAGGCACACCAAATCTGTCACATATCAAGGCAAAGTTAAAACAATCGTATCTTTCTGTGTATTGTGAACTTGTGCTTGTATCCATATCTTCTTGAACCGATGGCGGTGCGTATGTTGAATCATCGGGATCTTGGTATATTGGCATTGATGACATAGACGTAGCTCCTTGCTCTTCAATTTCCATCATAAATACAGCCACTGTTAGTCTTCTCTGATTATGTAAATCGTGCATAAACTCTTTGAGGCGTTTTGGAACCAAGCCGCATGCACATGGAGCTGCTTTCAAATCGCATTTACATGTTCCAATGTAAAAAATTCTTTCCAGAGATTTTAGAAACTCTGGAAATTTAGGGGTTTTCTTTTTGCTCTTGATTTGGTCTTGATATTTGTCAAGCAATCTATTCAATTTAATAGATACACAATTTTTCGCCATTATTTCCATACCAAGTTTTTCCCAAATTCCAATCAACTTATTTTGTACTTGAATAGTGAATGATTTATAAGAAAACTTTTTTTGGTCTGTTTTAGCACGTTCGCTCAAGTAAAAATAATATCTCAAGATATCCAGATGGGTTGGTAAATTAAGATCAGTCAAATCAGTAGACACACCAAAAACAGTAACATCATGCTTGGGTATATGACTCATTGGGTTTTCCATAGTTGTTGTGGCTTGATCTTGCGGTGTACAGGATGGTGAATTCATTGTAATAGGATGATAAATGGATTTTTAAAATAGTACCAACAAGTTTATGTTTTATTTATTTCAACACCACTGTACTTGTAAACACTTTACTCAAAAGCACTTAGTCACTTTTTATACTTAGGACACTTTACACTTTGACTGTTAAAATTCAACTATGTCTGCCGACGTTGATGTGTGCAGCTTATATACTCTTAAGCCGAATGGCCACACATCAAACAGGGTGCTTCAAACAGGGTTTTTTGTGATTGTATTAGTGAAAAAAACTCTCACGGACTGTTTGACGAAAAATCAAAATGATTTAGATTTTTGGTACCTGCGCGGTTTATATGCAGTTAAAAAAATAAAGGAAATGAAGAATTACAGCAGAAAATTCTTTACATATTTGTTTCACAGATTCGGTTGCGGTACCTACTTGCGACTTTAAGTCTCCAACCTTTTTTAAATAAACATCAATATTACAAAAACAGCAACAACAAAAAAATGTACACAATATATACTTATGTATTTAGGTAAAGTGCACACAAAATATTTTGGTAACAAATGACGGCAATAAAATAGGCAGTAATTTTATGGAAAACCCGCGCGTTAGGTTTTTTGTGAAGGGTGTGGAATGCAAAATTTACATCAGGCTTAATCTTTTATTAAGTGCGCAAATATTTTGCTGATACTAGAGATATTGTTTTATTTTTTTTTTATTTAGCTGAAATTTGTTCTGACATTGTAATTTAAATAGAGGAAGAAGAAGATGAATAAAATTTGGTTCCACAATAGGGTTGCCACAAAACCATTGCCATAGTGGGTATAATAAATTCGGCATAAGCCAAATATAACTTTTTAACGTGTTTTATTTACATATGTTCTGACTAAATAAATTTCTAAAGAGAAAAATAAACTCCAAAAAGAAAAAAACATAGCCATTTCGCTGATTTTTTCTTGTAAAGTGCCAAAAATGGTGATTTTTTGAAATGTTTGTATGGGGAACCCTCCAGGGGTGGTTCCAGGGGGTGTGCCACTGGCATGGGTGGGTCGGCCCTCTAAAGTTAGCGGGGGTCGGTCATACATTTGGACTCGATTGGGGCACTCTAAGTGGGTCAAAGTGGGATTTTTCAAAATTTGGCCCTTCGGGTCAAAAGTCGGGACATCAAAATTCATTTTAGAGGTATGGTTCCTTGGGCAAAGTTTCTTATTTTGATCCCTAGAGTACGATTTTCCTTGTACGTTGAGCGATTTTTTTGCCTCCATACAATTCGACCCGGCCTAGTGTATACCCTTAGCAGGAACAAATTATCGATTTTCATGTATGCGTTTGTTGTAAATAAAACCTCCTTCGTTTTAATGTTTATTATAACGCGAGTAAGAAGGATAAAAAAGAATTTAAAAGCTTATAAACCTTAGGAGAACCGACTGACCGAACTCGATGTGCTTTGTTGTCTACATCACAACACTGTCTCAGCAAACTGTGATTATTACATTGAAATAAGCATGGACGGGAGACTGTGGGATTTAGACATGTTTAATCAGCTAAATAACAAAATTTAAATGGTGTTAACAAATGTATGTGTAGGTCACAGAATGTGCAACTAATAACATTTACTGATAGCAACTTGGTGACATGAAGAGCAAGGTCTAGTTATTTAAACATCGAAAAAACGTAATATATCAGATTCGTGTAAGTCTGTGTATTAGTAGTAACAACGTTAGTGTAAAACCCGTGTATACTTTATTTGATAGTAATATACGGATTAATACAAACATCACATTAACAATAAGTAAGTGTTTAACTATCTTCACTCAGCCTCCGATCAGGCATCATCATGGGTAATAATGGACACTAGAACACCTATACCAGTACAGGCTTTTCAGTATTTTTTCTATACCGCAATTTTTCTTTCGTTTATGAAATCTCAGCGCTGCGTACACGATATAAGACAGTGTATATGTATGGATATAACCAATTCTAACATCGATTTTTGTCTAGACTTCAAACTGTTGCAAGCGGTTTCGAAAACGATAGATATGATTTCATTTTCCATTTAAAATAAAACGGAGATATTTATTTTAATTAATATTTATTCCTAGCACAAGTTTCATTTTCAAAAATGAGATGGCATCTAACCAGTATAACTGTAGTTGGTACGACGAACGCCCAACCGACCTTTGTATATTACCGACTTTTGTATAGATGGTGATAAAAGAATTGTAAGTTCGTGTAACTCTACTGCATTGTTCGACCTTCTCGCCTTTCTAATACCAATGTATCATTATTTTCTTTCGTACAAGATACATTTTCTTATCTGACAAAGTGTAGGTAGCTAATTTATATATGCATATCGATCAATTGTATTACATACTATCAAGCTGTACAACATATAATAGACGTCCTTTCAGATCACTAAAGATTAGAGAAGAATACGTACATCCTTTGTGTTCAAAATTAAATCACGAATACATCGCTTGGAGAAATAATTTTGTAATATTTCAACTGTTCCGTCAAAATTTCGTCGGTGAAATTTAATTGAATTATATTTTTACGGTGTTACACGTGTATATATATATATATTATTATTATTATTTTTTACCTACTTAAAAACTGTAAATTTCCAAAAAGAAGGCCGCTACACCCACGACAATTCTCATCGTATAAAATATAATACGGCCAAGAAAAATGCTCAACAATATATATATATATATATATACACGTGTCTGCAGTTGCATTTTCAGCGGAATTATCCTATGATATATTATTTGAAGTATTACTAAAACTAACGATCATGATCTTTTAACATGACTTTAAGCAATGTTGCGGTCTAAAAATAATATAAATATACACGATCTTATTTTTAGACCGTAACAAACACATTTTGAATTTTTGTGTTATAAACCTCTCACTACTTTGATATTTGGTACTTTTATTTTTGAATTATTTCGTGTTAATTTTTTTTTTGGAACAATATTGTATATTTCGAATTAATATTTTAAATTAGTTCAAGATTCGCACTTGTTGTATCCTGGTCGACTACCATTAAATTCTAAAGTGCCGATAATTCTTGAAGATACTGATGTATCGTTGATGTAATTGACGCCTTATCTACCATTCCACAATACGTCTCTATGTGGCGCAGTTTCAACGCGATGATGCACCACCAAGATAGCAAATTATTGAGTGGTTAAGGCATATTTTCGCTACAGATGTATCGATAATGTGGACCCTGTGCTGTGGTCAGCACGAACACCCGATACAAATTCATTATATTTTGGTCTGAAAGATTTATAGGTATATATAGGGTGAGTCATCTAAGCGGGTAAGGCCGATTATGCCTTTATGAGTAAAGATATTTCGAAGCGGTTTTTTCCTTGTGATAGCTGTTCATTAGGAGCACATTTCAAAAATATTTTGTATTATACAGAGTGTTCCATAACTTGGTGGCTGACCATAGTTATAGTTTTTTAAACGGAACAGCCTATATATTATTACATACACAGTTATAAGATAGTATAGGCCTAAAATCTAAGATTTTTGACTTATTACCATTTTTCTGAAAAATTCAATGTTTTTATAAAATTATATTTCTCGAAAACCACGTATTAGATGAATACAATTTTTGGTAGAGTTGTTTATAATAAAAGGGCCTAATACAAGCATATTTTATTTTTCTGCAATTACTAACTGAATTTTCAGAAAACTGGATTAAAATTACATGACACGGTTTTGTATAAAAGTCAATTTTTTTTTAATGGAACACCCTATATATTAGTTCATTTTTGAATTGTTTATTAAATTTCATGTCAGACACATATAAGATATTAACACATTAAATATGACTATTACTGAGCTACTGTCGTTTTTTAATTTGCTTTTGGCAGTTTTTGCAAAAAAGTCAATTTTTTCAATTGGAAATATTATTTCATTTTTGAATTTCCTATTAAATTTCACGTCAAAAACATTATATACAATGACGCTTAACAGCATTACGCCTCTCAACTGAATTCAAATAATTTTAATTTGAATAATTTAAAATTTCAATATTGCCAAAATGGTTGCTGTAAATATTGAAGTTTCAAACTTGTACCCAATATTCAAAGTAGAATGTTTTGCATTAAAATAATAGAATGTGTGCAACGTGAATTAAATTTAACAAATCAATATTTGCAACTGATAAAAGTTGCATATTCTACGCCTATGGATTACGGACAACTCGATCACATCCAATCAGCGCTTTATATTTAAACCATGTTAAACGGGTAATGTTGAATTCTTGAACAAATTAACTATGATATGATGGAGTGGATGCCTTTTCGTATCGACGTTTACACAAATAAAAAAATCGCACCATTTTTACTTTCTTATACGTAGTATAAGGAAGTATTGTGATGATGAAAATTTTCGACCTCGAGATTTTTGCAGATGTCCACGTTTTGAGGTCGCCTGATACCAAAAAAGTGGTTTTTAAAAAATGTCTGTGTGTGTGTCTGTCTGTCTGTCTGTCTGTCTGTCTGTCTGTCTGTCTGTCTGTCTGTGTGTGACCACGATAGCGGTCAAACCGCTGGAGATATCAATTCCAAATTTTGTATTTACGTGTATAATCTCCCTCTTGAGATCTGATTAGTTTTTCAGTAAAATCAGTAGACCGGAAGTAGCAGTTTACTTCAGTGAAAAAATCGAATTTTGCCAATATTTCGTCAAATACTAAGTTTATACAAATTTATAAAGAATTCATATATACTTAAAATTAAAATTGAGAACAATTTTATTTAAAAAGTTTTTCGAAATTCCTACCGGAAGTAGGTCTTTTACTCTTACCGAAAATCGGTTTCTTGCGAATATTTCGCAAGTCAAGCTTTTTAGGCAGGTACGTTACGTGTATAAAAGTATTTAAAACATAGTTTTCAATATCTTTTGTATAAAAAAGATTTCAAAATTCGGACCGGAAGTAACACTTTTACTCTTACCGAATAGCGATTTTTGGCAAATATGTCGCAAATTATGCATTCTATATATATTTATTAAGAGTACAAAAGTATTTAGAGTTATATTTGCAATATTTTTTGTATACATGAAATTTCAAAATTCGGACCGGAAGTAGCACTTTTACTATTAGGGAGTAGCACTTTTTTTCGAATATCTTGCAAAGTATGCATTCTATAGCGATTTATTAAGAGAATAAAATTACTTAGAATAGGATTTTGAATAAGTTTTGTATAAAAAAATTCTTAAGATTGTATAGTTTGAAACGCTCATACGTATAAGAAAGTCGTGTGGTGGCCACACCTCATTTTTACTATTTATTTCACGTTAAATGTGCTTAATTCGCGTTATTACATATCACCAAGCACAAACACTTTTAAAATAAAAGCGTGCAGAATATAACGAAATTATACGAACCAAGTACGAATACGACATTTTGACCAATGGCAGGCAGCACGAGGTCGAATCACCTTAAAAACTATAATCGCTTGACAGTGTACCAATTTCTCTTTCCCAACCTGCAGTTGTTGCGGCCAAACATTGCAGCTTGATTATTATATTCCAATCTCTTTGGTTCAAAAGGTCACTTAGCACCAGGTAAACAAATGCGGCAAATGGCATTTTAAACACGGAACTTTTATCACTTGCTCGTTTACAAAAAAATTAAGTTATATATGGTTTTATGCATTTTAAGCAATAATTTTGATTAAAGAACGATGTCAGTTCCAATAACTTACAAATATTACACAGGCCAACAAAATAAAAAAAAAAATTTTGGTGCCTGAGATCTAAGAACCGAGTTTAGATATACGTAATGTGCTGATTCTAAAACTGGCAGCAGATTTTTTGTATCAGCTCTAGTTTTTGAGGTAGAGACTAATTGAATTTAGTTCTAATAAAAGGCAAAAATAAATAAATCAACATCTCTTTAAAATTCAAAATAGAAATTTGGTACTTAAAACTAGGATCTAATCAGCCAAATATACCTGAAATTGTCCGTCAACAAATATTCCTAGAACTGGTTAACCCGCATTACTTAATTCTATGAATTTTATTAGCTATTGTATATTTGGAATTCCCTATGATCCGATCTCCCCATACCTGCTCAACCCCGACTAATTGGTGTTGGAAACATAGTACCTGTAGTCTACCTTTATCCTTCTCGACTTAGTCTATTGTGTAGTTTTGGCAAATAAAGTTGTGTCATAATTTTGTGTACATTTTCGTCGTGTTATAGTGTTAAAACTAAAACAATGGCATCCACAAGCAGGCGTAGCTGTGTAAACCATCCAGATGTTTTTTGTTATGTATGTGGCGAATACACGGTGAAAGTAAATAGAAAAACTATTTCTGAATTTGTGAAAAGGTCTTATCTTGCCTATTTTGGCGTTCATTTGAGAGATCAAGATAAATCTTGGGCTCCACATGTGGTGTGTAAAACATGTGGTGAACATTTGCGACAGTGGACAATTGGAAACAGAAAGTGCCTGAAATTTGGTGTACCAATGGTTTGCAGGAAACCACGTAACCATTATGATGACTGCTATTTTTGTCTCGTTAATATTAAAGGCATAAATAGGAACAATCGATATAAATGGACATATCCTGATCTAGATTCTGCAAGAAGACCTGTACCGCACTCTAATGAAATACCCGTTCCAACCTTCAGCAATCTCCCTGATATCCCGGAAGATGATATAGAAACATCAACGTCTGATGAAGTTCAAAGAATGCAATCAGAAAACGACAGTGACTTTGAAGCAGATTTAACAACTCCTCAGTGTTTTAATCAACAAGAACTGAACGATCTCATGAGAGACCTATACCTCTCAAAGGAGTGTGCTGAATTACTGGCATCCAGATTAAAAGAAAAGAACCTTCTTTATCCAGGCACTAATGTTACATTTTATCGTAAGAGAGAAATGGATCTGCTGCCTTTTTTCACTCAGGAAAATAAGCTGGTATTCTGTAACGATATAAAAGGAGTCTTAGAAAAAATGGGTTTGCCATATTATACTTCAGACGAGTGGCGCCTTTTCATTGACAGTTCAAAACGTAGTTTAAAATGTGTCGGTAACAAATATGCCTCAATTCCTATTGGACATTCTACTACCATGAAAGAGGAGTATAAAACAATAGCACAAGTTTTGAAACAAATTAAATACGAAGAACATCAGTGGGCAATTTGTGTTGATTTGAAAATGGTGAACCTTCTCCTTGGACAGCAAAGTGGATATACAAAATACCCCTGTTTTGTATGTCTTTGGGACAGCAGAGCTAAAGATCAGCACTGGGTTAAGAGAAATTGGCCTTTAAGAGATACTATGGTTCAAGGAAAACAAAACGTAGTGAATGAACCTTTGGTTACGAGAGAAAAAATCTTACTACCACCCTTGCATATCAAGTTGGGGCTTATGAAGCAGTTTGTGAAAGCGTTAGATCGAGGTGGAAATTGTTTTGGATACTTGTCACGTAAGTTTCCTGGGATTAGCACGGATAAACTAAAAGCTGGTATATTTGATGGTCCTCAAATAAGGCAACTTATTAAAGATCCACAGTTCACCACATCAATGAATCAGACTGAATCTAACGCTTGGGGTTCATTTGTTCAAATAGTTCAAAAGTTTCTTGGAAATCACAAAGCAGACAATTACATAGAATTAGTGGAAACTATGCTTTCAAATTTTCACATTCTCGGTTGTAACATGAGTATTAAAGTTCACTACCTCCACAGCCACCTAGATCGCTTTCCAGAAAATTTAGGTGACTATAGTGAGGAACAGGGAGAAAGATTCCATCAGGATATTAAAACTATGGAAGATCGATATCAAGGACGATGGGATAACCACATGATGGCCGACTACTGTTGGAGCCTTCAGCAAGACTGCCCCAGTAAACTCCATGCTAGACAGTCGTATAAACGAAAATTTGTAGGTGATAGTGACTAATATCTGAATATTTATATAATATATGAATGTATGTTAATCTACTTTTTATAATAAATATTTAATATATGTGTTTTTTTTTACTGGCAATACTCATAGTTATAACGTAAAATATATATAGAGGTTAAAAATCAGTAAATAATTCCTATTTTAAAAACTAGATCTGATAGACAAAATCTGATGGCTATTTCGGATCCTCCACCCAAAAATTACCCAGGAACAGTTAAAAAATCACCGGCACCAAAATGTTGTTCTATTGCTATGCATTTCTTTTTGGACTGCTATACAAATCGATCTGTAACTCACAAGACGGTTAAAAAGATAATATGTTATTGTATAGGATGGTAGGAACCTTTTTTAATTTCGCAATTTTAAAATAACTCTTAACATATTACACTAACTTGAATCTATTTTATACTTTTGTGTAGACAAGTTATTGTAGGTGTCAACTCAAACTGTATCTAATGAAATAGTATCGGACTGCAGTACTATACAACGCAGCCTAGATTCAGATTAGATCAGAATAAAAGCTCTCTGTTTAACAAGTCCCACCGACGCGTTTCAAGACTATTCACATATATGGAACGCACACAAATATACCTCTACTAATAATAATTCATGATTGTTCCAGCAAGTGCAATGTGTGGTACCTACAGTCCATTAGAAGTTATTGTAAATCGCTGAACAAGTGGCCGGTTATAATATCAGTGGTTGGTTCGCTCGGTTTGTCGGTTGGTAGATAGTCTGAAACTATGATCTGAAGTGGGCTCGTGCGTTGCAACGCCTGGTTTCGCCCCAGGGCCACCAGTCGCCGACCGTGAGAACGCATAGCCATAGATTAGTTCACAACAGAAACAAAACAATGCATGCTGGACTCCAATGTTACTTTTTATTGTACGATGTATGTTAACGATATCCGAGTCTTCCTTTGCGTTGTCATTCGAAAAACGATCAATATGAATATTCTATCTTTAAAGAGCCGACAAGCCAGTTTTTAACATCAGATATAAAGTTGAAATAAATCCGTGCAAGTAGGTATTCTTTCTGCTGGTTTCATTGAAGATGTTCTAACTTTTTGTTCATAAGATATTCTAATTTTATATACCTATGCAGTTATGTATTGCTATAGCTTTGTTTTCAAATTAAAATATAATAATCTTATACTAACAGTAATTAACCAAAATAATGTCAATACAAAGCAGGAAAATATATAACAAATGCAGAGATTGCGTTGACATAAAAAAAACTACTTCAATAAATTTATAAATTTAATCCCTATTAACATTTGTATTATTTTCATTTCGACAAAGACATTCATTTGCACGAAATGCCTTTGAAGATCTAAAATTTCGCAAAGTGAACAAAAACACCTTGATAAGATTTTCACCAATCATCATATGCAATAATTCTCACGTTGTACATACCACATATTGGCTATTTGTCCATCAAAAATGCTTACACCTTTACGTAATTAAATATACTTAAAATCCTTACTAAAATTTTATTTAATAACTTGTTAATAATGCACAGTTAACATTACTGACAAACATTCCCACGTTGTGCCATCAATGCCCTTTTAACATCATTAACAATACTCCCATGATTTGTTAAATTAATCTACTTATAGCAAAGAAAATAATATTTCTATTCAAAATATTAACAATGTTAATCGCTTTGCTAAAGATGAATATTTTCACATAGCATCTTTAACATAATTTATTTCAAGAAAAACTTACTTATAATGTTCATACATTTCATCAAAGTCCTCTTGATATTGATCTACCATATTAATGATAATAAGAAAAAATTAAATTAAACAAAATGACAATAAATTAATTATGATATGATAAAGTACTTATTGAAAATCAAAAATAACTCAATACATTTACTACAAATGATTTCTATGCAGTGTATCTGTACGCCTGCAATCATCAAACAGAATTTTTACATTCGAACAATTTTAAAAGACCGGCAACTTATCACAAAGATCAGCAACTTCTCTCATTTTTCCGTCGTTCTCGGTCTTTTATCAGTTCTCGGTGATCGGAAAAAAACATTCTTCGTCTGCAGCGCCACAATCCACGCACTAATGTTTATGTTGGCATTGTCCTGCTCATATTTATTTTCTTCACGTTTTCGCTAGGCTGACCAGTACCCATATAATTTTGACATTTAAAAATTGCACAAAAATACACGCACACAAATTATTTATTGTTTATGTCTTTGCACATTTGCGATTTTCTTATCTTGGGTAGGTACATTCTTTTTCCATTAACGCCATCCCTTATTGTATTTATAGATGAATTTGTTGTCTCTTTCATCATTGTTTAAATACTTTCTTTTTACATTGTTTAACACTATCCGTATTTTTCTTTTGCAGACATCTCCTTTAGAAATAATAGGAAAGACATTACATACGACTGGAATACTTCCTTTTTTAATTACTTTGTCAGGAACCTGGACCTTGACAACTCTATTCCTGTCTTCAAACCATCTTCTCTCGTCTTCGTGTAGGTTAATTTGCATGCAGCTGTTAACAACATTAAACATTGATTTTTCTTTGTGGATTTATTCAGATTAAACCAATTATATCCCGTTATTTCCGGAATTTTCCTGGATTAAACCGGATTTAACCTGCTATTTCTGAAGTTTTTGCTTTATTACTTTGTGTCGAATAAAAAATATACCTTTTTACATATTCCTTTTTAACATTATGCTTTGATATAAGTGTCAGGTATTTATCGTATTGTTAAGTGTGACCATAGAATGTCTAACAAATAACAATCTGTTATAAACTTATTTTATTTCAATTTCAATTATCATATACCTAACATTATAAAATTACGCCGTTGCGGTTATGCAACTCATAATTCATTTGTCAATAATTATGCTTACTACTAAAAATTGTTTCCTTATCCTATTACTTAATTATTTATTTATCTTATAATGCCTAACCAATATAGGGGTCACGGCAGTATGTATTTTTCAATGTTGCCAGCTATTAAAATCACGTACAACTGCCTACCTTCAAATTATTCATCATTCAGCTCTTGTTTTTCCTACTACGAACTTTATTCGGCCAAATGGAAATAAAATGTTTTAAAAACATTTATTTTGACAATTATATTATAATTATAACTATACAAATTTTATTTACCTTACGTTATATGTTATTGTGTGTTTTTGTTTGGTTTAATATTGCCTAATATTTTACCATTATCGTCTCTCTTGTCCCAGGTTAAATAGGTCTCTTTCCTACATCTAATTTCTGTAATAAATCAAAGATCTTCCTATGGAAACTGCACAAATGGTAGTTTGCCTTCCTAATAGTCATTTTGTTATTAATTTACTATTTTTTATATCAAAGAAAAGGCCTCTACGTCATGATGTTAGACAAGAATAATAAATAAAAGAATATAATATAGAACAGTATTGGAGAGTATTTTATTTAAGTTATAATATGTAATATTTATTAGTATTCTCTAATGTATACACAACCTTGATGAAATAATAGTAAAGTTAAAACATGAATTTCAAAACACTAAATTCGAAGCTATATCATAATCAATCGGTATATTAGAAATAAAACTGTCGTCAAATTATTTAAAACGTAAGAGTTTAGCTATGTATAATACATCTGAAATACAATTTTATGACAACTGGACGACGTAAAAAAAACAATGTGGAACAAAAATTTTGAATTTGAACCGATGCCATGCTTATAACGACGTTAAGTAATTTATTGATGTTATTAAATGAATAAGGACAAATTAAGGTTTTAAAATACCTGTAGCCATGTTAGAAGAGTAAGTACATAATTAAGCACGTTTGAAGAGCCCTAATCATCCTGACTGTATCGATACTGACGCTAACCTGGAAATAGGTCATAGCCACAGCTATTCTTTATTTGTAAAGTTCAGTTTGTTATGCTAGTTTTAGTGTTTAACGCAATAACATGTCGTGATCGCTATCAAAAGTTGAAGAAAGTGCAAACATTAAGTTTGTGCAGGGGCTTGAAAAATACCCATGTCTATATAATTACACGTTAGAAAATGATGCCAACAATTCTTTCAAGTTCACGAAAACCCTCTTTACTCATTCTGTAAGTTTGTTTAAACTTAACCGGATCTTTGAACTCACTTGCAATTTTGAACCACCGCTTTTCTTTATTCCTTTCAAAATCCGGATGAATTCAACATCTTTTGCGCCTGTTTCTTTGCACCCTTAATTATAGGTATCTAGTAATGACATCCTCATCGGACGACGATATCCTTCCAATTAGTTTCTTCGGTGAACGAAAAACTAAGCAACCTCTCACCCTCGACTGGTTGCCTAAAACCGGTCGCCTCATATTGGTTTTCTTGGTGGACGAACGACCTAAGTGTGTTACTTCAAGTTCAAATTTTAAGAATTTTTTTTATCCAAAAAGTATTCAAAATCCTATTCTAAATACTTCTGTTCTCTTAATAAATATCTATCGAATGCATACTTTGCGAGATATTTGAAAAAAAGTGCTAGTCGCCAAGAGTAGAAGTGTTATTTGCTGTCCGAATTTTGAATTTTTTTTTATACAAAAGGTATTGAAAATTAAGCTCTAAATACTTTTATACTCGTTACGTACCTGACTAAAAAGCATGAGTTGCGAAATATTTGCAAAAAACTGATTTTCGATAAGAGAAAAGGACCTATTTCCGGTAGGAATTTCGAAAAACTTTTTTATTAAAATTCTTCTCAAATTTAATTTTGAGTGCATATGAATTCTTTATAAATTTGTTTTAACATAGTAGTTGAGGAAATATTGGGAAAATTCTTTTGTTTCACTGAAGTAAACTATTACTTCCGGTTTGACCGCTATCGTGGTCACACACACAGACATTTTTTAAACACCACTTTTTCGGTGTCAGGGGACTTCAAAACGTGTACATCTGCAAAAATCTCGAGGTCGAAAATTTTCCTCAACACAATACTTCCTTATACTACGTATAAAAAAGTAAAAATTACATTTCTTTTAATTAATTACAATTTACTTTATTTATAGCTCACAATTTACACGTTAAACGTAATTAATTAACGTTAAAGTTATTAAGCGTTAAGAGTTTTACGATTTTTTTCTTATTGCGAAAGCCAGTAACATAAATTATCGTCGAGTATATGTCCCATTCATTATTACACAGTTTGTTTACATTACATTTGTAATTCAAGTTTGGTCATGTTAGAAGTACTGTCTTTAATAACAAATTGAGTGTTAAAAAGTATCTATGATTAATTCGAACAGCATCCTTGTTTCACTTGTAAACATTGAACATCAATAAAACACTTCATTACACAAATTTAACGTTATGTAATAATAGAGAGCAAATTGAAGGTTTCATTTACAATCGTGAATTAATTATCTGGAAGATCTCGTGACGCTTTAATTATTGTACTCAACAAATCTGTATTAATTCACATAAAGGCCGCAACATAAATTCATAATGCGAAACTGGTTTTGCTATTGCATATACTCTTCCTGGAACCTATTATTCTGATGCGTCGAAGGAATTATACTTATTTCCCGCATACAAATTACAACCGTCTGCGAAAAATGAGAATGGTTTAAAAAGAAAAAAGGAAAAAGCCCATATACACAATATAAAGGGTATAATGAACACTCTAACCTGTTCCGCCACTTCGTAAAAATTAAAAACGTATTAGCCTGTTATTATATTCCATCATACGCCACAGGCTATCTAACTTTCAGACCCTTAGCCTACCTCCGTCTTGTAGAAGATAATATCAGGTCAATATCTAAAACTTTTCGTCACGTTCAAGACATTCTCTTATCTACATAATTTTTAATAAATTGCATATGCAAAAAGCATAATAATAAAAGATTCAGTAAACATATTGCAGTGGTTTGCATAGTCATATGGTTTATAAAATAAAATGTATAAATGTATTATTATTACACGTTGGGCATGGCCATATAATCTATGCTATAGTCTGTATCAGCAGAATTTAATTAAATAATGACAATAATTATGCTATAACCCTGCGTTAATGATACAAAACTGCATAATTTTTCATGAATGCAGAGATTGCAATTATATAATTAAAACTACTTCAATAAATTTTTTAATCTCAATCCCTGTTAACATTCACACTATTTTCGTAGGTTCTGGCAGTGATCTTTTCCTTATTCGTCAGCAACACTTCTTATTTAAATTCAAAATAGGATAAGGTTAATAATAAATAAGTATTTAAATTTCATAAACATTACATTCATATAATTATACATTAAACAATCAACACAATAAAAAAATTCTATTCATAACATGTGGCTGTAATGAATGTCTTTTTATTATTCCAACCATAAAAAAAAAAATATATATATATATATATACGAAAACGACGAAGTGACACCAAACACTTAACTGATGTTCTGGCACCCAAAATTTTTCGCGCTTTATGTGAGCAAGTGGCACCCTATATATTATCAATGTATATATTCCTTGTGACACCATATATACTAAAATGATAATTTATTAGGAAGGTAAGATTTTTATCGTTGAGGTTCTTTTTGTAGGTGCGTGTTGCTTAGCCTGGGAAGCAATAAGATGTCCTATATATCCACGTCTATAGGCGCTCGTGTTCTGTTTTTTGTTGTAAATACTCTACGATTATTTGAAGACGTTCTGTATAGGTTGAAATAATAAGTCAAAATAAAATAGATAATATTTTATTTATTAATGAATGTGATTTAGAAATAGAACAAGAAAATATTGCACATTGTGCGCATTCCTTTTTAAAGATTCACATTTGCTTTTGATTTGGGCTACACTTTATTAGATGCTAAATATTTCTTTGAAAACGAAGTTAGCTCAGGTGCGGATGGGTATGAGGAGTTGTTGTCCAAATATTTTTTTCATGTATTTTTAGTACGTGGCGAATTAGATGATATCTTTCAAGTCATGTGGTATTTCTTCTGTAGATTAACTGAAATTCTTGTTAGTATTGAATACATTGTATTTAATAATACCAATATCATCTATTATATAAATGTACGATACTAGCAAAATCAAAGGAACAAGTTTTTTACTTCTGTTGTAAAATTTAGAAAATGCCGATTAATACGTTTTATAAAAAAAGCTATATTGATATATATATAATCATGCAAATAAATTTAATGGAGTAACTCCGCTGAAAATGCAATTGCAGAAACGTGTTTCAAACAACTTGGTTCTCGTCAGTGCAGTGTAGCCAAGGAATAGAATAGGATAACCTTGAAGATGAAAAGCAACAATCAGAGGCAATCACAGGAGACAGCCTACCAATTAAGGCTTCAGCCAGAATGTCCTCGATACTGAGGATGAATCTAAACGTCCCCGCGAGGTAGACATTGTCCACTTGCGTGCCATCTGAACCCGCAGGGTATAAAATAAAGAAAATATTAATGCGGATCTTAGGATAATTATGTAAAGAAATTTAATGAGGTAACTCCGCTGAAAATGCAACTACATTCCGTCTACTATTAAAGATTACAGTGAAAGACAATCTACTTGCGATTCACATGCCCTTTCAATTTTTTTGCTATATGTGATTTTGTTATTTTACGCATAGACGCATCTTCATGAAACTAAGACATTTGTACTAATGTTAGTTCATGTGACAATATCATTTATTTCACTGACTTGTGCAGCACATAATATTCTACGAAATATTAACTCCGAATCAATTATGAAATTGCCTCTACTGGTCTTTGCCTTCAGATTGTTTTCGTTAAATTTTTTTTTCTATTTTCTCTATTTTAGAATTTTAATGCACAACCGTTACACTTAGAAACACCTAAAGAAAATGGCAATAATTCACGCCATACACACTATCTTCTAATAATGCTGCGTTACGTGAGCTGACGGTAGTATGTCTATCTTGTCTAGTTACCACCTAAAAGCCCTAATAGAGGCGCGCCTCAATTTTGTAAGTTAGAAAAATATTCATAATTAAAAAACTATTGGTCCTAGGTCAAGTTTTTTCCCAAAAACGTTTCCCTTATTTTGTCTACAATTGCTTTGTGGCATGTATATAAAAATTTCTACAAATAAAAATATTTGTCTCTTAGTGAAAATGTGAATACCTTCGTAGCGAAATAACAGGTAAACTGGTATTTAAACCAATATCAATATACAATATTTCGATAGGGAAATAATATCTCTAGAAGCGCTTATTTATGTACTTCAATTAAAAAAATAAAGTCGATAACTTAATTAAATTGGCAGATATGCCAATGTAAATGTTCAAAAACACGATTTTTAGAAATTGTCAATTTCTGATGTTTTCCGAAATAAAAAAGATCTGCACCACAGAAAAATGTCGTCAATAGCTATTTTGCGTGTAGATTATTTTGTTATAAATGCTATATACAGTTATACCTGGTGTACGCCGAAAAAAAACGACACATTTTTGGTCGATTTCGCTCCACTAATGTAAAAACTCGCTGTCTGAGGTGCCAGATAGTAGCGTTAAATCTTCACAAATATATTATAGTGTATGGTGCCACTACGCAGCATTACATATTATTGTGCGTGGTGCCACGACGTAACATTATACATTTGCTATTCGCGCGCCATCTGCAGATTATATAGCTCAACTAAAATTGAGATTTTATATAAAAATGGTCGAAATGGCACCATCCCCAAATTTTGTAGGACGCATCCCACGACTTATTAACGCTCAAATACGCGATAAAACGTTCTGGCACCTTCAAGTGGAGCCAGAACGTATATATAGGTGCCACTTCGCCCATATATATCTGAATTTGGTGCCTGTACGTACAAGTACATATATATATATATATATATATATATATATAAGAAATACACATTGCTTTTATCCTTTATGTGGATTCAAGAAAAATATTATTTATGCTATCCTTAATGTTTTAATATTGTATTCGTAGATTTAAAGAAATAATTTTTTTCCCTTACGACGCTAAATTTTATTTCCACAGAGACATCCATTCGCACGTAATGCCTCCGAATATCTAAAATTTCGCATAGAACAAAATACCTTGAATATAACCTTCACCAATCCCCATATGCAAACATTCACACTTAGTACATACTACAGATTGGCTTTTGTCCATCAAGAATACTTGTATCCCTACGTATTCAAAATACTAGAAATGTTATTAAATTTTCCAACATAAATTGTTAATAGTGCATAGCAAATACCGCAAGTAAATATTTTCACATAGTACTCCCAATGCCCTTCTACACCATTAACAATTCTCCCATGATTTAAAAAAGTTAATTTAATTTAACAAAAATAATATTTTATTTAAGTATTAATGATGTCTAATGCTTTACTAGAAATGAATATTCACACATAGCATCTCTAGCGCACGTCGTACACCATCATTTATCTGAATCATAAATTTATTTCGAAAAAAACTTACTTATAATATTTATATAAATCATCAAATTCTTGTTGGTTCATGTCTACCATTATGATAATTTTAAATATGAACTTAATCAAAGTAAGAATGAATTAATAATAATATGAAAACTAAACCTTTACTGAAATCAAAAAAATAAACTTAATACATTTAACTATGAATGATTTAGCGCAGTGTATTTTAACACCTGCATTCATACGCTAACAAAATTTTTGCGTCCGGCAAATTTAAAAGATCGGCAGCTTCTTCTTTTCTCTCGTCGTTCGCGCCTTTTTATAACCTCGGCTCTCAAAACAAAACACGACTATCCGTCTGCAGCGCCACAACTCGAACACTAATGTTTATGTTGGTGTTGCCCTGTTCATGTTTGTTTTCTTCAAGTTTTCCCCAGGTCGAAATATACCTACACAGTTTTTAACAGTTGAAAAATACACTGAATGTTTACACACAAATTGTTTGTTATTAAAGTCCATGCACATTCGCGATTCTTTGTCTTGAGTAGGTATTTCCTTCTTCTATTAACGCCATCCCTCATTATATTTGTAAATGAATTTGTTGCCTCTTTCATCATTGTTTATGTACTTCCTTTTCCCATTGTTTAAAACTATCCGTATTTTCTTTTTGTAGATATCTTCGTTGGAAATGATCGGAAATACATTGAACACAGATGGGATTCTTCTTTTTATAATCACATTACCAGGAACACAGACCTCGACAGCATCATCCCTATCTTGCAGCCACTTTCTCTCATCTTCATGTAGATTGATCTGCACATAACTGTCAACAACGTTAACATTATTTCTTCTTTGTAGATTTATTCAAATCAAAACAAGATTTATCCCATTATATTGAAGCCTTCACTCCATTATAACTTTCCAAGGATGTATTTCTATCTTTACTTTTATTATATCGTGTCGAATAAAGAACACTTTTTTGTATATCCTTTTAAAAATGCTATTAAATATAAGTATCAGGTATTTATTGTATTGTTAAATGTGACCATAAAATGTCTAACAGATAACAATCTTTTTACAAATTTATATACTGCGTCTATTTATTTTGAAAGATGTTTTCATATCAAGCATGTCGAATTTCACCTTTTTCGTACAATTTTACGGCATTTAAATGGCTTACTCTCTTCACTGTTCCATCTTTCAACATCACTCTCTCTTTCTGTTATTTATTTTTAGTACATTTTTAGTTTTGAAAAGTGGTTCACTTTTCAATATATTCAATGCCACTCCCACACAATGCGAAAAGTTTGGTTCGGCCTTTGTATACTCAGATCACATCTTGTACTCATATTTTCTATAAATATAGAATACATGAATTTATTTTTGTGTTTATTTCTATACCTTTTCATATATATTTATTTCAATCTTAAGTTACTATATACCTTTCATCATAATGTTGCGCCTTAAAAGTTATGCAACTCATTATTATTTTTAGCAACTATCTTTACAACTAAAAATTTATTTTCTTATTCTAATCCTTAATTATTTAACCATTTTAAAAATACTTAAACTATAAGGATCACGGCAATATACAGGGCAATCCAAATTAAGTGTTCACCATTGGTAACTTTGTTATTATTAAAGATACAAGATTGTTTAAATTAGCAAACTTGTAGTACTTTTAACGCTCTTTAAGATGGAAGAATAAAAAAAAACAAATGAGCAACGCGTTTTCGAGTTTTGCCGAAAAATATTTTTTTTTCAAATGGAAACCCCTGTATATTATATCATTTTCTGCTAGAACTTTAATTTTTAAACAAAAAATCTTATAAGAAATCTTTTACTGGGATTAAAAATACTTGAGTTATAATGAATACACAAAAACAGCTAAGTCAAGTGCATTTCTATGTATCTATGAAAACGACGATAAGTCTTTCTACAAAACGTCAAATATTAGTACAGTTTTATTAGTTTTTCACTCATAAGTTTCATTGTGCTAGTTATTAATTTGACAAAAAAATGATTTTTACCCATTCAGAAAAGTGTGATATGTTAGAATCTTATTTAGTGTGCAGAAAATCCTCTAGGAGGGCAAAAGAACACTACGCTGAATTATATCCACTCCGAACACAACCACATGAGCAATATTTTCTGAGACTTCACCGAAAATTTAGAGGCAATGAGAGTGTTTTTGCCAAAACAAGGACAAAAAAGACTTTTATAAAAAGCGAGGCCACGGAAATTGCAGTTATCGCATATTTTGAGGCCAACCGTGAGAATTCCATACTAGATATTATCAATGAATCTGATTTGAGTCACGGTACTGTGCATAGGATTCTGAAGAAACACAAATTCATTCCTTATAAGTACAAACCAGTTCAGGTTTTTTTGCCAGGGGATCCAGAGAGAAGAATGTTTTTTTGCCACTGGTATCTTAACTTTTGTCGCCAAAATGTAAACAACTTTCGTTATATTTTATGGACCGATGAATCGAATTTCTCAAATTCTGGAATGTACAATAAAAAAAATCATCATTACTGGTCAAAGGAAAATCTTCTTTTAGTAAATCCAAGACGTCCACAAGTCCGTTTCAGTTTTAATGTTTGGTGCGGTTTAATCGGTTCATGGATTGTTGGTCCTTTCTTTTATGAGGGCACTCTAACTGGTGAAAGGTACATAGAATTTTTGACTGAAATTTTGAATAATTTCTTAGACGATCTGGATCTCATAAGTAGACAGAATCTGCATTTTCAGCAGGATGGCGCACCTGCGCACAACTACAGACGTACTCATCAACTTCTAAATACTATTTTTAACACTTCATGGATAGGAACAAATGGTCCTATTCAGTGGCCTCCCCGATCGCCAGATTTAACGCCGCTTGATTTTTTTTATGGGGTTTTTTAAAGAACCAGATTTATAAGCAAAGGTACGAAAACGTAAACGCCCTAAAGATTGCAGTTAGTGAAAAGATAAACCAAATAGATGGTAGGACCATACTGAAGGCAGTTTGAGAAGTTCGGAAGCGTGTACAAAAATGTATTGAACTACAAGGTGGTATTTTTGAACATCTTCTATGAAAAAATCAGTGATTTTTATTTTCTTTTAATGATAAGTTTATGTATAAAATAAAGTTTATAAAACTAATTTAGCTGTTTTTGTTTATTCATTATAACTCAAGTATTTTTAA
This sequence comes from Amphimallon solstitiale, assembly GCA_963170755.1. Classification (NCBI taxonomy): domain Eukaryota; kingdom Metazoa; phylum Arthropoda; class Insecta; order Coleoptera; family Scarabaeidae; genus Amphimallon; species Amphimallon solstitiale. The sequence continues at coordinate 85,296,845 of OY720681.1, read as the reverse complement.
TCCCATTAAAAAATTTCTTATAAGATTTTTTGTTTAAAAATTAAAGTTCTAGCAGAAAATGATATAATATACAGGGGTTTCCATTTGAAAAAAAAATATTTTTTGGCAAAACTCGAAAACGCGTTGCTCATTTGTTTTTTTTTATTCTTCCATCTTAAAGAGCGTTAAAAGTACTACAAGTTTGCTAATTTAAACAATCTTGTATCTTTAATAATAACAAAGTTACCAATGGTGAACACTTAATTTGGATTGCCCTGTATAGCCTTCTGCAGCCAGCGTTAGAGTAATTATCGTATTATCGTTTTAGTGCATTTTATGTATTTTATTTATTAAATAACTACCTGTTCAATAACATAAAACAAAGTGAAACTTAAACACTGTCCAACTAGAGCCACAAGTTAGACACGCGCGCATATGCCTGGCGCACCAAGATGAATTAGAGTAAAGAACACAAAAAGAATTGAAGATTAAAGAACGTACGCTATTTAAAAAGTAATGAAACAAATTTAGAAACAAAAACCGAGCAATAATACAAAACAAGGAAGTACAAATATAACACAGATATTTACCATATGGCGATAGCTATGTGAAAATCAACTATAGGATTTACCGGAAGATGGCGCCATATATCCAAGAAGCTAACACAAAATAAACTATTGCCCTGAAAATATCAAATCAAGGTTTTAATGTAACGTAATTTAATGTTACAAATGTTACTTTACTCGAAGTAACTATTTATGATGTGACTCGTCTGTTTCCTTAAAAGATCTATACGAATAAATCAACATTCAGCTGTAATTAGTAAATCTATTAACATTATGAAAATTATTAAATATATGGAAGCAATGTTATTATCTATTCTATAATTAAGTATAGTTAAGTATAGTAATTAAAAAAAATGTAAGAATTATAGGAAATAATGGGCCGAGAATATGTCAAAATGAAGAAGATAAATAAACACACTTATCCACATTATTTATATACCTATTAAAACTTTTAATTCGAAAATCGTGTAAAAGTTTAAAAAAGACATTTTTGCTAAATCTATATTACCTACTCATGCGAAAAAAATAGCGAATTTTGTTTTTGTTTATAGAGACGCGTGGAATCGTCGATGAAGTTAACTATTTCTACGAAAATTGTTGCTAGCATACTACCAAATTATAATTACAAGAAGCATTTAATGTTTGCTGATATTATAATATAAAGAGAAAAGTGATTAATTCGATAAATTAATCCAAAATAAAATAAAATAGCCACTCTTTAATAAAAGGCCTTATTTAAGTGTAAAAGTTATATAATATTTTTACATAGTACTTTTCTGTGTTTACTATTTTTCTTCGTACCTTTCTGTTTGTTATTTGCTTATTCTATCTTCATATCCTTGAGTTTTATTCTATCTCGTCCTTCCACCCGACTCTTATCATGTCAGTGATTGACATGCCATTTGTCAAAGTTAAATTTTAATATGTTATTTGTGCTGTTCCCTGATTTTGAATGTGTTATTTGAGGATGAAGAACTTCTTCTATGATGATTATTTTGTCTGAAGAAGATTTAAATTAAAATCGAAACATCGGCGTATATCCAAACAAAGGGTTTAATTTATATACCGTAATTCTGTTTTTTACAGTAATAAATATATTATTATTTCTTCTGCCGGGTATATTTCAATTACTGAATCTTAACGTTGTTGCTTATGTGTAAAAGTCGTCAGTTTATTTAATGTAATATTTTTGGGGATATGGTACAAGCAGTAGAATAACGAAAATAATTTCTTGGCCAGCCAGTATAATAGCAAATTAATTGATAAAAAGACAAAAATAAATAAATCATATAAGGTATGTTTACATTTTTTGATACCGGAATTAGCTAATAATGTGAAATACATAATCATGCATGATATTAGTAATTAAGAGGTATTCACGGAAATGTACAAAAAACGATGTTTCTATGAAATATTCACGTCTGTTTACTTCGTAGTAAATACACCTGTGTTTTGAGTTGGTTCGCGTTTTTCTTCGGTTTCATTTAAAACGGTATGACCTGAGGGAAACATCAGTAACCATTACAGCTAGCGGTACACTTGCCTGTTCATTTACATTTCGCTTACCAACATGTGTGTGCTTCATCGGACAGTTAGCCATCCGCAGGGTCAAGCCCTGAGGCCTAGTCGTTCGTCTGACACACTTATCGTAGGCTGCGAGAAAGAGGCTAATTAAGTTTCGTTAGTACAATGCATAACATTAGCGACCTACCGTTTGTTTATTGTACAAGTTATGGTCTAGTAAAGTTTCCCACGCGATCAACAATTTTATTAGAACGAGCTTTATCTTGTTATACAGCGAAATTAAACAAGAAGCGTAAGTGATAGAAAGTAAAACGCTTACTGTAACGTTCTTGTATGTTATGTATATCGCGTCCGTCATAAAGTATGTTATTAAATAAAAATTCTTCTTTAAGAAAATGATGTCAAAATATCATAATAAACAAACATGTGATACGGACACTTCAGCCATATACTTACTGTAACCTCTACCTTTTTTATATAATATCTCAAAACAAGATATCAGATATTTCGTATAAGGTAAGATATATTAAGTTATGTTTTCGCAATGTCACTGTTGCACAATTGGTAGAACATTTTGAATAAAATCTGTTATTTAAAATTCTCATTGTAAAGTATAAGAAGAACATTTTAAGTACATATATTCAAAATGCTTTTGTAACTTCATCGAACAATTAAAAGTATATTTTCTTCTATTTCTAAATCTCACTTTACGCCATTTGTCTTAATCAAAAATTTATGTTTGACCGAAAAAAAACTATATAGCAGAACACTTTATATATTACTAATAATAATTATATTAAGATCATCTTGATCACCCTCACTCTAATATTTTGAATAACACCTAACTTCTAAACAGTAATGTTGCCCAGCTCCATCTTGTTGGAAGTATAATTGCTCCTCCTCTATTTCACTCAAGTTCTTTTCTAGATAACACTAAATTAATTTCATTCGATGTAAAAAATCCTTTTCTCGAGTGTCCCATCTAGTGAAACAGTTAAATTAATTAAAAGCATGTTAGAATGTCACAAAACTAACATTCTAATAAAAGATGAGATTTTACAATTATTATCTGTTTGCTTAGAACAGAATTACTTTTCATTTGAGAATAAATTTTATAGGTGCAATAGTGGTTTAATTATGGGAAATCCTTTGTCACCTCCATTAGCAGAAATGTATATTGACAATTTAGAAAGTACGATTTTCGAGCATAATTTATTAACTAAGAACGTATTATTTTGGTTCAGATATGTTGACGACATTTTGGTAGGATACAGACAATTGAATAATTTCTTTGAGTTTATTAATTCTATTAATCAAGAATAATAAAGGAAAAACTTGTGGTACATGTACTAAGGGATATATAGGTCAAATAGGAAGAGCGTTTAAAACACGGATCGCTGATTATTACTCCGCTTACATAAACAAAAAAATGATTCGACTTAATAAACATTTTGATATTTTTTACGTTGAAAATAAAGGTATTAAACTAGATTTACTAGAGACAATAGAAATTAATAAATATAAACATACAGACAACTTATTAAACGACAAAGTGGACCTAAACTCCTCACCATTGTTAAATCTATCCAGTCAGTTTCAGTTTTCCTAATTTCACACATAATATCTGTTAGCAATATATTTAGTTACACGTCATTTTTTTATACTTTTAGACAAGAAATTGTTCTTTATATATTAGTTCTAAGAATTAGTGTAGCGAAACAGCTGCCGTTGTTATTAAATACAATGTAAATCTTAAACAATTGTTTGTTTTATTTCATATCTCTTCTAGACACTGTATGATAAGAGAATGTATTAGCTCTTCCAAAAGCTGTAGGTACTTAGGTCCATTTAAATTGTCCTGCAAGAATATTGGGCCAATTACTTGGTTATTAAGAATTCCAGCCTATTCATTATTTTTGGGGGATATTCTGTGCTGCTTTCTCGGAAAAAGTGGGAATTTACGTCAATAACTCCAATATCGACAGTTGTGTATATTCACAAGACCATTTAAGTAAAAGCAACTTTTATCACTGAAATAAATACTTCGCAAAACATTTCCGTTTCGCCGAATCATCTTTGTCATCATTTCACAAAATTCGACGCTTCTGTCTAAATCACCATCACCCGACTCTTGGTGAAGTTGAATTTTATAAGGGTGCATTTTGTTTAATTTTAATGTCTTATGGCAGGTTAATTTTGGCACTCCCGAAACGTCGGATAATTTTCTCGAGTAACTACTAGTTGCCTAGTTTTATCTAGTACACCACGTTTATTCATATTCCGTTTTTTTTTTATTAATTACAAATCCACTTTGCAAAAATTGTTCTATTAGCGTACTTATATAAACAACAATACGTCTTTGTTTGGATGGTTTTCATTAAATAACGTCGCCTTTTGGGAATGAATCATTTTTGTTTGCAATCCCATATAAAATCATAATTTCAGTTTTCTCTTCCAGAGTATAAACCTTTTCAGCAAAAAAGCCGAAACCTTAAGAACAATTTTACAAGTATTAATATTAATGAAAGACAAAAGTCACAATTTTGACAATTCTAATTTAAAATAAACTATTTCTATGACTAACTTACGATAGTTAATAATTTCGGATATCTTTCCTTTAACCTTTAACCCAGGGGTCTACAAACTACGGCCCGAGGGCCACATCCGGCCCGCGGAGAGCTAGCATACTTGAAAACTCCTTTTAGAGAACATATTTTTTATAGCAAATTAAATTTAGTTTACTGAAGTATTCTAATTTTATGTTGAATAATTATTAATATGACATCTACATTGATATGGTCATGGGCTAACTACTCATAACATTGTTGTAGGCTTATTGTTATTGTTTTTGTGATAAGTTGGATAAAGAAACACAGAGTTGTAATGAGTAAAGACATGTATAATATGCAGAAAATTTTACTTCAGTATATAATAACTAACAAATTATTGAAATGAATCCAACTAACATTTTATACATTTTAAATAAAAACATAACTTATAACAAGCATAATGACATATGAAATACTAATGAGATTTGTGTAATTGAGATTTTCCACTGACAATAGTTTGTAGTTGTGGACTAATTTTACTTGTACCAATTATTAAAAGAGATTTAAGATGCTCATCAGTTAATTTAGATCTGTAAACATTTTTTGTGTACTTCATTTTGGAGAAGGTCTTCTCACACAAATAAGTAGCACCAAAAACAGAAAACAGCCCACGAGCAAATTTATGCAAATTATCAAATTGTGTCAGTGGAAGACTCTTATAAAATTCCAACAAAGATGAGTTTTGATATTTGTTCTTAATTATATCACTGCACTGTAGATCAATTATTTCCATTTGAAGTTCCGGGGCTAGGGTTTCAATGTCAGTATCAAAAGGATTCTGAAAAATCTTAATTTGATTCGCAATGGCATCAAAGTCCGAGAAACGAGTATCAAAATTTATTTTCAAAGCACTCAAAGTTTCGATTGCAAAATCGATAGGAAACTCAGTCTCAGTAGTGTGGCTGAATATTTCACATGTTTTAAAATGTGAAAAACTTTTACTTCGTAGTTGTGATTGAAACAGTATCAATTTCTTCCGGAATGATTTGATATTAGTGTATAAATCAGGAAGATGCTGGTTTTCTCCTTGCAATCTCAAATTCAGTTCGTTCACATGTTTTGTCAAATCAACATAGAATGCTAACTTCCACAGCCATGCGTTGTTTTGTAATTCAGTAAGAGGGCGATACTTTTCATTCAAAAAAATTTCGATCACTGCTCGAAGTTCAAAAAAGCGCTGAAGGACTTTCCCACAACTAAGCCAACGTACCGCAGTATGATAAGGTAAGTCATTTTCTCCAATCTCTTCAATAAATTATCGGAATTGTCGGTGATTCAGCCCAAAAGATATGATAAAATTAACAGTTGATATGACTGGTTTCAGAACTTCAGACATATCCAAACATTTTCCGCACAAAGACTGTTGATGAATGATACAATGTAAGACTAATGGTTTTAAACCACCGTCATTTTCTACAGCCTTTGACACAAGAGCGACCACTCCTTTATCTTTCCCACTCATGTTTTTGCCTCCATCAGTTGTAATACATTTCAAGTTTTTCCATCGAAGGTTCTTTTGATTAATGGCCATTTCAACTCCTTTAAAAATATCTGTACCAGTAGTTGTGCCATGAATACTATTCATATCAAGAAGTTCTTCATGCACTTCATAGCTTTTATCTACTACTCGAATATAAATCAACACCTGAGCAGTATCTGACACATCCGTTGACTCATCCAAGGCCAAAGAAAACCACTCAACATGTCCATTTTTGTCGAACAGTTGAGAGGATATATTTTCAGCGATGTTTTCTACCCTTCGAGCCACAGTGTTTGCTGACATACTGACACTTTTTAATAAATTTACCTTTTCAGGGCACATTTCTTCGGCTACTGCAATTATGCATTCTTTGATCATTTCTCCATCGGTGAATGGTTTTCCACGTTTTGCAATTTCAAGAGCCACACGAAAGCTGGCACGCGTTGCAGCCTCTTGTTCAGTTTTGAGTTTTGTAAATGAAGATTGCTGCGATTTCAATCCGCGCTTCATAGCTTCGAATTTTTCTGTCCGCAAACTTCCTGTATATTTTGAGTAATTTTGAAAATGTTTTGTTTCATAATGACGTTTAATGTTATATTCTTTGAGAACGGCTATGCTTTCATTGCAAATCAAACATAGCGCCTTCTTACTGGACTCAATTACGAAATACTGAATGTTCCACTGATCTTTGAATTTTCTGCATTCACTATCAATTTTTCGCTTCTTTTCCATACTACTAAATCACACACAAAAGCAACAATTCAAATCAAAATACTGTTACAAAGATGTCTTAAACTTAAACACGCACAAACACGTTTTAAGGAGGTACGCACTATTTTATTTCACAACAGTGTCATAGGAACTGACTTGTGGTTGCGCCACTAGCCTTCTTATATATTCCAATTACTGCCATCTAGAAGTGAGTGGAAGACACCAGAACTTTCTCGAACCAACGAGATTATTCTGTACGTGCTATTAGCGCCATCTGTTAGCGATAGAAGGTACTACCTATTTCCGCTTGTGTCCACCAGATGTCGTGTCACGTTACTCCTCATGGCTCGTACTCTACGACTAATCTAGAAATTACAGATAATGACAGGAAAATTAATAATATGCAGTGTTGCCGTTTTGCAGCCTTTTTTAAACGTTGCGTACTTTTTCGGACTTTTTTCATCAGTGGACTATTTCACTTTTTACCACCGGCAACAATGATAATATGGTTTTGGCCCTCGGAACTTACTGGAGTAATCAGTATGGCCCTAAGGCTGGAAAGTTTGGAGACCCCTGCTTTAACCTATCTTATAAATGATTTATGATGTAAGTAATATCAAGAAAATTGTGTTCTTTCAAAATCAACCAAAAAAATACAGGGTGTCATTTAAAATCTTGGAGTGGGGGTGGTATAAAATGCACTATTCATTGTCCCCCTAAAAAAAAATTCATGTTTTTGTCTTCAAAAACACCAGAAATAATTTAGTAGTATTAAGTGATCGTGTGTCCACACTGTACAAAAGGTAATATAAATTTAAAATAAATATTGACAGCATACAATATTTATTTGCTACATAAATACATACCTATATGTAAAATCAATAAGCAAATATTTTAATTTTGATGTCTTTCACGTCACAGGCTATCATCATTCCTGTTTATTTTAATGATAAAATACCCAGAAGTGCCACTCCTACAAACTTATTTTAGAGAGTTCATTGATATTTAGTTATATATACAGATAGAAGTAGTATGGTGATTTGTTTGTTTGATTAATAGCATGTATTTGGCAAAGTATAACAAACGTAATATTTCGAACGCTGGCGCAAATTTATGTTAATATAGAGAGAACACATTAAGTGTTTAAAGCGTGGAGGTGTTTCTTTACAAATAAGTCGCGGTAAGTGTCTGCCTCTGCTCTGTCATTATTGAACGAACACAATATTATTAAACATTTAAGTATAGTACTACAAGTATATTTAATTTATTATTTGGTAAGCAATCGTGTTCTTATGTCATTTAATATACAGTAATGGACAAAAGTCGCACCAAGAAAGCTTAGAATATAACACTTGAGCAAACACGCTATCAAATAAACCTTGATTTGATTTCACAGTTTTTCAAATTAGCATTTTCACTTTTATAACATGATGATTTTCAGCCTCTTATTCTGCAGAACGATAATCCTATAATAAATATTTAGTAATAACAAAGTTATCGTGAAGGCTTGCTTGATCTTTCACAACAGCCAGGATGACCTACCTTTAAAGACATTATATCACTTGAAAACGATTTGATTCTGTATAGGTAAATATAGACTTTTAAATTATATTGTGTTCAATTTCATTATCGGGATATTCTCAAATAAACACTTCTACGGAGTATGTCCATGTTTTTTTTTTATTTAATGCTTTGTTTTAGTTGGGAAGTCCTCGGCAAATTTCAGTTTGCGATGACACTTGCCGGGAAACGTCACGACTGACGGACAGAATAGCGTCTGAAGTCAAGCGAAATGCCGACATTCAATATGGAGGTCGTTAGGCACAGCTGCCAATGACACCTCAAAGTCGACGTTAGGTTGACGTTAATCTTATAGGAAACGTCAGAAATAAAGGATGGAAGATTTATCTGACATTTGATTAACGTTGAGAGTCGTATTAAAATTCGGTTGCAGGTTATGGACGTCAAAACTTATGTTCAATTTTAGTTAGCGATGACACTTGCCGGGAAATGTCAGAATTTACAGGTGGAATAGCGTCAGTCTTGTAATACAACATGTTTTGTCAACTCCGACTTGACAGCATTAAAGATTCAATATATCAATTTCATCGCCCAGTTGTCAAGTTTGAACATCAGCAAGCCGACAAATGTTGAAGAGTTTACGAATGAAAAGTGGATTTTTGATTGAAATGTGATACCTTTTAGATATGTATTGTTTTTATTATCGGTTATTAATATTGTATGGATCATTTATTTATGTATATCTTCAATGCTATATTATTATAAATTGTCAGTAAAATTCAAATGTATTATCTTATACATATAATATGTGTAATAAGGGTGAGTTTTCTACATTCGTTAAATGTGTTCGAAACAGTCCGAAATGAAAAAAAAATTAAATAGGATTTTCATAAATATTTATGCCATTTCATTTAATAATTCTGTTGTAAAAGCAAAAATTTAAAGGGTGCGATTGCTGGTTAGCATCATCCATTCAGAATCACATTTCGGTTAAACGATACGACATAGTGTTTAGCAACAACCACTGCTCCTAGTAGGATTTTCGATGGCGTCAAAAATATTAAAACATAAGTCCGAAAACAGACATATTAATAAACATGTCACGCGCAACGCCGCTCGCTGCACAGTGGTTTGGTACCGACAAAAAAATTGATTTTGAGAAAAAAATAATTTTACTTTGTATTTGCCGTAAATACTCAATTAAATAACCATATTTTATAAAAATATAGTATTTTTTACGAAAACAATTATAATACGCTTTGAAGAATATTGCACTATATCACTACTTCTTAATTACTGTGATAAGACGCATGTAAAATTCGCATGGGCTTTTAGTATCTATCAGCACGTAGCTATAAGTACATATTTTGAATATATGGTCGTTATAATATCTGTTATTAAGGGGGCTTACGCAGACGTCACGACTAACTGCCGTGAGGTAGGACGTAAGGGGGTGGCGCCATAAGCGCTAATGTAAATTCTGGACTTTAGAAGGTTTCGTTAAAACAATAGAACCCCTTTAATTTACGAAGTATCAAAACGAAATTTAAAACACAAATAAAAAAAGGCTTAATGCATGCTCGACTGGAATTAATTTTTAAAATAAAGTTTCTGAAACTGTGTTATGCTGTTGTACATTTTGCCAATTTTGAGAGTGAAATGTAGGAGTAAATAATTTGAATTATAAGAAAGTACTCCCAACGAAGCCTTAATTAATCCTTTGTATTCAATTTAATGCAAAAACATAATAATTAAAACAAAAATTTCTGCTGTTTGTTTTATTTTAACGAAAACCTTACATCGGCAGAATTTACATTAGCGCTTATGGCGCCACCCCCTTACGTCCTACCACACGGCAGTTAGTCGTGACGTCTGCGTAAGCCCCCTTAACTCTACAAATTTCAGCTGTTCCTTTTTGCTCGTTTCTGAGAAAATAACATCTGAAGAAGTTCATAATATACGTCTTTTGCACGGGTATATGAACTTATTGGCTTTCATTTTACGCGACGCGCATAGCATTTTCGCCGCAAACATCTGTGTTTGAACCTTATAATTAGGCCGCGGACACGAGCGAGCCATGACTCATCGTCCATGGGCGCACTATTGAGATGTTGTATTTTTAAAGAGGTTTTAATTTTATTTACATAATTGGATAACAAGTAGCTGGTGATTTATAAAATATAAAATACATTATTATTTGTACATTTGCTCTTCTCTAAGATTTGTTCTCTTTGAATTAACTACATGCTTGTAGATAGAAAACGTCCTTTCTACATCGCAACTGGTTATATTTGCGTAATGGAAATATTCTTTTATTTCAGCGTATTTAGCATACACAATTGCCGCAATGTTAGTAAATCTGGATTTCTATTAAAAACTGGTTCTAACTTTTGCTGAAGGCCACATACAAAGTCACTTGGAATAGTTTTGAAGTTATTAATAGCCACATCTAATGTGGTTAATCCATCTTTTAATTTGAGATTCGATTTTCAAAATATGTGATTAGTTTAGGCAAATTTCCAAAGTGTTCCTGAAGGAATAACAACTGATTTTTTAAATTTTGGATTTGTGTTAGTTCCTTGCACTCAGAACTACTTCGAGCGTCGCCATTTAAACATGTAACGAAATTCTCTGCATAAAAACTAGTAGCTTCCAGCCATGTTCCCCATCTAGTTATTATTGGCGAGGGTGGCAGTGATAAAGATGGAAGTTTTTCCCTGTAAAGGGCCACTCTCGATGGTGCTTTTCGGAAAACTTTTTTTAAAAGCGGATACAAATCTATCAACTTCCGGATAGGAGACTCTGATATATGCACAGATTCTGTGGAGAGCATGTGCTACACAAGTAATATGCAGCATATAAGGATATGTTTTCTTTAATAGTCTGCCAGTTTTTAACATATATACGGCACTGTCACTAACAAATAAAAGTATTTTTTCCCTGTACCTGTCGTCCGAATGAAGCATGTTGTTTCTCGTCAATGGTTTTAGCAATTGTTTCGCCATCAATTGTATTTATAACTATAGATGCTATTACATATGCGATTTTTGGGCATTCTGTAACGATATTTTACAGACTTTGCAATAAATATCGGAATCACTGACAATGGACATACAATCAGTATGATCCCCAATTCAACTCGCCATTGTTTCACAATGTATTTCTCGACGTTCTTCCATATCATAGTAACATAAACAATGTTCTAGATCTAAATAAATGATAACTAAAAATGTATGCGTATATTATTGAAACTGAACGAAATCCATTGCACACTTACGTCTAGATAATTGGGAGAAGTCGATTCAATGAAACGGGATTAAACAGGAACTATTACATAAATTACGAAGTACGTAATTAACAGTCAAAACAATGAAAAAACGAAACTAATGTAAGTATGAATAAGTATACACATATATAACTCTATTTATCATGCGAAATATAAGGTAAATACAATAAATTTTAAAACCTCTGACGTTCCTATATCTCCGCCGATGAAAATAGGATATTTACGACTTAAGTGGACTTTTTTGTGTTGTTTTTCCGTCAACATATGAGTCAATAACAGATGTTGCAGTTCACCATATGAATAATGCGTGAATAATGCTATTCAGTAAATGTGTGTTATTTACATTATTTCTTTGCTTCGTTGTAACTTCGTCGTAGTTTAACTCGGTCATGTCCGCGGCCTACTTATAATACTAGCACGGCGCGCTATTACTATAAGTCCAGTCGAATTAGACCAAAAAGGGAGCTGCCCAGGAAAAAATTGAAGGTAGCGATTTTCCTTCGCCAATCATTGGGATCATTGCCAACCTACATTTCGGTTTTCGAGAATCACGCCCCCATTGCCTCAGCCGCCACCTTCAATTTAAGGGTGGATTTTTATTTACTGAATAACTCGTTTATTTTCAATTTCACGCGAAAAGTGACGATGACAAAATTTGTTTCGAATTAAATTTCCTACAATTTTAGTCACTTTTGTTTTTCCCTACGATCCCCCACCTATTTTACTTAAACACGAAAAGAAATGGGGGTGTACCTAAATATTGTATTACCTCGTTTATAATTGACTTTACCGGTTGTAACGACAATATACAAAGTTGTTAGGAATTAAATTTTCTGCATCTTTGATGCGACCTTTTTTTTTGTAGGACTGATATTTCTGGACGCCGATTACGGCAAAGGGAAAGACGGGTGTAAATAATATGGATCTCGAACTGTATGACTGTTACAGTGATAAAAATTACCATTTATTCTTTTTCAAGTACATTTCTGAAAGCCCTGCAAAAATCGAATTGTGCCAGTTTCGAACGTTTAGCCAATGGTCCTCTCAAGTTTGAGGCATTTGATTCTTTCTCGTAAATATCGATTTTATTGTATTGTACTAGCTGTCCATCAATCTCTTCGAGCTTGAATCGCCTTTTCGCGTCCGCTTACAGCTGTCCGTCAATCTCTCTTAGCTTGAATCGCTTTTTTCGCGTCCGCTTACAGTTTCTTTACAGTTTCCTGTAAAAAGCAATCACTGTCATGGCCTTTTAGAATGTCCGATTTTATTAACTTTTGAAGCACCCCTGTATATACATATATCTTGTGAAGCCAATAGTATGTTTTATTTAAAATGCTTCTCGAACTGTTTTATTACACAAACCTGTACACACTCAAGGGCGAGAAAGGAAATTTAATGTTAAACATAGTTCATGTTAAAGTATTTAAAGAAACAATGAGCTGAAAGAGCACAACATTTTCATCGAGGCAGTTTACAATACTATTTTGATGTGATAGTGGAAAAGCATGTCAACCTTTTCGAAGTCTACTCCCGTTAAGAAAAAAGCACAAAATAATAATAAAAGTAAAAAGCCCAAGTTTTAAATTTAAGCCCTTTTGAAGCGCCTTTCTTGTAAAAAACGCTTTTTAGAATGTCCACTTTTATAAACTTTTGAAGCACCCCTGTATATACATATGTTTTGTTAGGCCAATAGGATATTTTATTTAAAATTCTTCTCGAACTGTTTTTGACATAAATCTGTACATACTCAAGAGCGAGAAAGGTAATTTAATGTTAAACATAAGTCATGTTAAAGTATCGAAAGAAACAATGAGCTCAGAGCGCAACATTTCCATTAAGACAGTTTACAGTACTATTTTGATGTAACAGTGAAAAAGCATGTCAACCTTTTTGAATTCTACTATCGTTAATGAAGAAACACAAAAGAGTAATAAAAATGAACCTAAAATTCATTTTACTCAAAGATCCAAAAAAAACCCAAGTTTTAAATTTTAGACCTATTGAATGGCTTTTTTCGCGTTCCTTAACTTTTGAAGCACCCCGGTATATGCATATATCTTGTGAAGCCAATAGTATATTTTATTTAAAATGCTTCTCGAACTGTTTTTTTACACAAACCTGTACGCACTCAAGAGCGAGAAAGGTAATTTAATGTTAAACATAGTTTATGTTAAAGTATTTAAAGAAACATGAGCTGAAAGAGCACAACATTTTTATCGAGGCAGTTTACAATACTATTTTGATGTGATAGTGGTAAAGCATGTCAACCTTTTCGAAGTCTACTCTCGTTAAGAAAAAAGCACAAAATAATAATAAAAGTCAAAAGGCCAAGTTTTAAATTTAAGCCCTATTGAAGCGCCTTTCCTGAAAAAAGCGCTTTTTAGAATGTCGACTTTGATAAACTTTTGAAGCACACCTGTATAAACATATATTTTGTTAGGCCAATAGGATATTTTATTTAAAATTCTTCTCGAACTGTTTTTAACACAAACCTGTACACACTCAAGAGCGAGAAAGGTAATTTAATGTTAAACATGTCATATTAAAATATCCAGAGAGACAATGAGCTCTCAAAAAGCGCAACATTTTCATTAAGACAGTTTACAATACTATTTTGATGTGAAAGTGTAAAAGCCTGTCAATCTTTTCGAAGTCTACTCTCGTTAATAAAGGAGCACGAAATAATAATAAAAGTAAAAAGCCCAAATTTTAAATTGAAGCCCTATTAAAGCGCCTTTCCTGTAAAAAACGCTTTTTAGAATGTCCACTTTTATAAACTTTTGAAGCACCCCTGTAGATACATATATTTTGTTAAGCCAATAGGATATTTTATTTAAAATTCTTCTCGAACTGTTTTTGACATAAACCGGTACACACTCAAGAGCGAGGAAGGTAATTTAATGGTAAACATAAGTCGTGTTAAAGTATCCAAAGACACAATGAGATCAAAAAGCGCAACATTTTTATTAAGACAGTGTACAATACTATGTTGATGTAAAGTGTGACCTTTTTGAAATCCACTATCGTTAATAAAGGAGCACAAAATAAAAGTAAAAGTAAAAAGCCGAAGTTTTAAATTGAAGCGCCTTTCCTGTAAAAAGCGAGTACTGGCATGACGCTTTTTAGAATGTCCGGTTTTATAAACTTTTAAAGCATCCCGGTATATACATATATTTTGTGAAGCCAATAGTATATTTTATTTAAAAATTTTCTCGAATTGTTCTTTACACAAACGGGTACACACTCAAGAGTGAGAAAGATAATTTAATGTTAAACATAAGTCATGTTAAAATATCCAAAGAAACAATGAGCTCTCAAAAAGCGCAACATTTTCATTAAGACAGTTTATAATACTATTTTGATGTGAACGTGTAGAAGCCTGTCAATCTTTTCGAAGTCTACTCTCGTTAAGAAAAAAGCATAAAATAATAATAAAAGTAAGAAGCACTCCTGTATATACATATATTTTGTTAACCCAATAGGACGTTTTATTTAAAATTCTTCTCGAAGTGTTTTTAACACAAATAGGTACACACTCAAGAGCGAGAAAGGTAATTTAATTTAAACCATAAGTTATGTTAAGGTATCCAAAGACACAATGAGATCAAAAAGCCCAACTTGTCCATTAACGCAGTTTACAATACTATTTTGATGTGAAAGTGTAAAAGCCCGTCAACCTTTTCGAAATCCACTATCGTTAATAAAGGAGCAGGAAATAATAATAAAAGTAAAGAGCCCATGTTTTAAATTTAAGCCCTATTAAAGCGCCTTTCCTGTAAAAGGCGATCACTGGAATGACGCTTTTTAGAATATCCACTTTTATAAACTTTTGAAACACCCCTGTATATACATATATTTTGTTAAGCCAATAGGATATTTTATTTAAAATTTTTCTCGAACTGTTTTTGACACAAACCGGTACACACTCAAGAGCGAAAAATGTAATTTAATAATAATCATAATTCATGTTAAAGTATCCAAAGAAACAATGAGCTCAGAGCGCAACATTTCCATTAAGACAGTTTACAGTATTATTTTGATGTAACAGTGAAAAAATCATGTCAACATTTTTGAATTCTACTATCATTAATGAAGAAACACAAAGGAATAATAAAAATGTACTTAAAATTCATTTTACTCAAAAATCCAAAAAATGCCCAAGTTTTAAATTTTAGCCCTATTGAATGGCTTTTTTCCCGTCCGCTTACAGTTTCTTCACAGTTTCCTGCAAAAAGCAATCACTGTCATGGCTTTTTAGAATGTCCGTTTTTATTAACTTTGTTTTATTTAAAATGCTTCTCGAACTGTTTTTTACACAAATCTGTACACACTCAAGAGCGAGAAAGGTAATGTAATGTTAAACATAAGTCGTGTTAAAGTATGCAAATACACAATGAGATCATGAAGCGCAACATTTTTATTAAGACAGTGTACAATACTATTTTGATGTGAAAGTGTAAAAGCCTGTCAACCTTTTCGAAGTCTACTCTCGTTAAGAAAAAGGCACAAAATAATAATAAAAGTAAAAAGCCCAAGTTTTAAATTTAAGTCCTATTGAAGCGCCTGTCCTGTAAAAAGCAATCACTGTCATGGCTTTTTAGAATGTCCACCTTTATAAACTTTTGAAGCACCCCTACATATATTTTGTTAAGCCAATAGTATATTTTATTATTATATTTAAAATTCTTCTCGAACTGCTTTTTAGACAAACTGGTACACACTCAAGAGCGAGAAAGGTAATTTAATGTTAAACATAAGTCATGTTAAAGTATTGAAAGAGACAATGAGCTCAATGAGCGCAACATTTCCATTGAGACAGTGTACAATAAGATTCTGATGTTTGCGAATCTACTATCGTTAAGAAAAAATGAAGTATTAAATTTAAGCCCTGTTCAATCACGTTTCGAAGAATCGCCAAATTGAAGACGTAATAAGCGACCACAAACACCCCCGTATCTAAAATTCCCCATTCATACGTCAATTTTCAAAAAAATCTTCCGCCATTTTGTTTTTTTTGACATTTTGACTTTGGAATCGTGATCGGCGACCCCCAAAACCCCCGTATCTAAAATTTCACGTTCATACGCCAATTTTCAAAAATCTTCCGCCATCTTGTTTTTTTTTGACATTTTAACTTTGGAATCGTGATCGGCGACCCCCAAAACCCCCGTATCTAAAATTTCACATTCATACGTTAATTTTCAAAAAAATCTCCCGCCATTTTGTTTTTTTTGACATTTTGACTTTGGAATCGTGATCGGCGACCCCCAAAACCCCCGTATCTAAAATTTCACGTTCATACGTCAATTTTCAAAAAATCTTCCGCCATTTTGTTTTTTTTGACATTTTGACTTTGGAATCGTGATCGGCGACCCCCAAAACCCCTGTATCTAAAATTTCTCGTTCATACGTTAATTTTCAAAAAATCTCCCGCCATTTTGTTTTTTTTTGACATTTTGATTATGGATTCGTGATCGGTGACCTAAGACATCCCCGTATCTAAAATTTCACATTTATACGTCAATTTTCAAAAAATCCTTCGGCCATTTTGTTTTTTTTTTGACATTTCGACTTTCGATACGTGATCAATGACACCACAAAAACTCCCAAGTGCCGAATTTTACTTTAATCGGAAGAGAGAAATTAATTTCAGCTAGCTCCGCCCACTCTGCATGTATGCGTAATCGATTAAATAAAATTATTACATAAGGGCACATCGATGTTAAAAGCAATCCTTTTCTCCATTTAGGAAACGTGGCATACGCGTTCTGGAATTGACGTATTTTAATTCAAATCATTATTAAAATACTAATCGACCCCTGTATATAGATAAACATATTAAATCAAGCGGGACCGTTATGTATTGTGTGGAGATATGGAGATGCCGAACATTCACCGGACCGTAGTACATTGATCGGCAGTGCACATGAGAATCTGATTATATTTTTCGCCCGTCCGAAATACATTGATATTACTGCACATTGAATCGGCCATTTTTCTTACGAAATCTGTCTGCAAACGAATTTGAAAGTGCTCGTGCCCTTGGTTGCGTGCGTCTGTCGACTCGAAATAAGCACGTAAAAGGTCCAGAGAAGGCCGTTCTTTAACACCTCGGGTCTTGTTGGACCCTCGCGACCTTCAAAATTTCATATTTCACGCTTAAAAGTGAATCTGTGGACACAACTCAGTTTGATGTCAGTTTGACGTTTCCCGAGATTTTTATCGCTTGTCACGGGAATGGTCAAAACGTAAGCCATTTTTTCGTTACAAAATGGAATGCACGCTCCCCTTTAAAACCCCATATCTCTGCACACGCTCCACTTAGAAGGAAAAACTCGCCGGCGAGGAACCCTTTAGAGTCCACGTAACACGCACGCCAAAGGACAGCTTTCAATTCCGCGTATCCAGAGAGGAGTTGAACCTGGCGTTTTGTCGACTTTTTCTATTTTGATAGTTTCGAAAATGCTCGGTTAAGCTCTTTCAACTCGGGCGATTAACAACAGAGGTCTGTGCGCTATTATTATATACTAGCTCTAACGTCCGCTTACAGCGGGTCCTCCGCTTACAACGGGTCCTCCGCTTACAGCGGGTCCTCCACTTAGAGCGGGTCCGGCAATCTCTTTTAGTTTGAATCGCTTTCTCGCGTCCGCTTACAGCTTTTTCATAGTTTCCTGTAAAAAGCAATCACTGTCATGACGCCTTTTAGAATGTCCGATCTTATTAAATTTTGACGCACCCCTGTATATACATATATTTCGTGAAGCCAATAGTATATTTTCTTCAAAATTCTTCTCGAACGGTTTTTTACACAAACCGGTACACGCTCAAGAGCGAGAAAGGTAAATTTATGTTAAACATAAGTCATGTTAATGTATCCAAAGAAACAATGAGCTCAAAGAGCACAACATTTTCATCGAGACAGTTTACAATACTATTTTGATGTGATAGTGGAAAAGTATGTCAACCTTTTCGAAGTCTACTGTCGTTAAGAAAAAAGCACAAAATGATAATAAAAGTAAGAAGCCCAATTTTTAAATTTAAGCCATATTGAAGCGCCTTTCCTGTAAAAAACGCTTCTTAAAATGTCCACTTTTATAAACTTTTGAAGCACCCATGTATATACATATATTTTGTTAAGCCAATAGGATATTTTATTTAGAATGTTTCTCGAACTGTTTTTGACATAAATCGGTACACACTCAAGAGCGAGAAAGTTAATTTAATGTTAAACATAAGTCATGTTAAATTATCCAAAGACACAATGAGATCAAAAAGCGCAACATTTTTATTAAGACAGTGTACAACACTATTTTGATGTGAAAGTGTAAAAGCCTGTCAACCTTTTTGTAATCTACTATCGTTAATAAAGGAGCACAAAATATTAATAAAATAAGCCCAAGTTTTAAATTGAAGCGCCTTTTCAGTAAAAAGCGATGACTGGCATGACCCTTTTTAGAATGTCCAGTTTTATACTCCTTTGGCTTCAAAGGAGTATAAAGGAGGGTGCTTACCCCTGTACATACATATATTTTGTGAAGCCAATTGTATATTTTGTTTAAAATTCTTCTCGAACTGTTTTTAACACAACCCGGTACAAACTCAAGAGCGAGAAAGGTAATTTAATTTTAAACATAAGTCAGGTTAAGGTATCCAAAAGCACAATGAGATCAAAAAGCCCAACATGTTCATTAAGACTGTTTACAATACTATTTTGATGTGAAAGTGTAAAGACTGTCAACCTTTTCAAAATCCACTATCGTTAATAAAGGAGCACGAAATAATAATAAAAGTAAAAAGCCCAAGCTTTAAATTTAAGCCCTTTTTTTAAATTGAAGCCCTATTGAAGCGCCTTTCCTGTAAAAAGCGAGCACTGGCATGACGATTTTTAGAATGTCCACTTTTATAAACTTTTGAAGCACCCCTGAACATACATTAATTTTGTGAAGCCAATTGTATATTTTATTTAAAACTCTTCTCGAATTGCTTTTTACACAGACCGGTACACACTCAAGAGCGAGAAAGGTAGTTTATGTTAAAATATCCAAACACACAATAAGATGAAAAAGCGCAACATTTTTATTAAGACAGTTTACAATACTATTGTGATGCGAAAGCGTAAAAGCTTTGCAACCTTTTCGAAATCCACTATCGTTAATAAAAGAGCACAAAACAATAATAAAAGTAGAAAGCCCAAGTTTTAAATGTAAGCCCTATTAAAGCGCCTCTCCTGTAAAAGGCGATCACTGGCATGACCCTTTTTAGAATGTCCACTTTTATAAACTTTTGAAACACCCCTGTACATACATAAATTTTGTGAAGCCAATTGTATATTTTATTTAAAATTCTTCTCGAATTGTTTTATACACAAACCGGTACACACTCAAGAGCGAGAAAGGAAATTTAATGTTAAACATAAGTCATTTTAAAGTATCCAAAGACACAATGACCTCAAAAAGCGCAACATTTTTATTAAGACAGTTTACAATACTATTTTGATGCGAAAGTGTAAAAGCCTTTCAACCTTTTCGAAATCCACTATCGTCAATAAAAGAGCACAAAATAGTAATAAAGTAGAAAGCCCATGTTTTAAATTGAAACCCTATTGAAGCGCCTTTCCTGTAAAAGGCGATCACTGGCATGACGCTTTTGAGAATGTCCACTTTCCAAACTTTTGAAACACCTTTGTACATACATAAATTTTGTGAAGCCAATTGTATATTTTATTTTAATTATAGCGTCGTAGATAAGTGATTGTGAAATACCAACAGTAGTTTGCTCTTTTAATTGCAGTAATAAAAAAAATACCCACAGTTTTTATAGCAATTTATGAAGAAGGTGACCAGTCAATAATATTAGTGGTAGGTATTACAATATATAATTTATTGGAAATTGAATGAAATTTAACATGCAGACCTAATCAGGTATACTTTATGCTTGTCAGCGACGTAAGAGTTTCAGTTGCTCTGCTTATCCATAGTATTTGTTTGGATTCCTAAATGCAGTAATGATTAGCAAAATAAAATTGACGTAGTATATGCTAGTAGTAATTCTAGTTAGTAAAATACCTGTATGCAATGCCCTTTAAATTACCTAATGGATGCATACTTCCTAGGCCCTGTAGTATTTTTAGCAAACGATAACTATTAGATATTTCGCTGTGTACATAGCAGTCACCCTTTATTAAGATGTAAACAGATCAGTGTTAGTATTGTCAATCGGAATGAATTTATATTTCTATAGATGTTGTCCATATTTAACTCAACATTTCTTTTTGTAATTTCGACTTCGGATTTGTGTACAGCGACCCCAAAACCCTCCTTATACCAACCAAATTTTACCCAAATCTGAGGACGTTTTGAAGAACCTTGCCGCCGCCATAAGAGATCCGTCATTTTGTTTTTTGAAATGTTGAATTTAAATTTGTGATCAACGACCCCAATAACCCCCATATGCCTATTTCAGCTATGGTTAAAATACAATAAACATATTAGTTTATCGATAATAATTTTTGTAGTGCTTAGGGGTAGATTGCAACCCCTTGAACTTGAAATATAAATGTTTCTCCATTTCTGCTATGGTTAGTAGTAGATAAGCATTTTAATTAACCCCTAATATAAGTTTTAGTGAAATAAGGTGGTTGAGTTCATCCAAAAAGGGATGAACTCAACCACCTTATTTCACTGGTGGTGTGTAGGCGATTATTTTGGTGACTGTGATGTGAGATATTAATATGTTATATGTTATATGTTATATGTTATATATAGTTAAAAATTGATTAACATTTTTATTTAGCACCAATCGAATTTTTAGTGCTTACGGGTAGATTGCACCCTGTTGAACAGCGTGCAAGAGATTATTTTGGGTTTTTGATGTGAGATATAAATGTTTCTCAACTAAGCTGTGGCTATAATTCGATAAATAAAGCAGTTTAACAGTAATCATTTCTTTAGTGCCTTAGGGGTAGATTGAACCCGCTTGAATGGCATGTAAAGAGTTTATATTGGTGGTCGTACTATGACATATGAATGTTTTTTTAATTTAGCACCAAATAAATTTTTAGTGATTTTGGGCAGAGATTATTTTGGTGGTCGTGACGTGAGATATTAATGTGTCTAGTTCTGCTGTGATTAGAAATCAAGTGACTGACTGACACATTAAAATTAAGACATATTGTACGTGAGCATGTAGCATTAGTGATCAAGGATGGCTGCATGATACATAAGGAAATTGTGCGTTTTTAATGACCACGTGCCAATCATTCACCTCCTAATGAATCTCGTTTTCACCATAAATGTAATGTACTTTTCACCTTTTTTTAAAATCAATTTTTAGTTATTTTATCTATAGTCTTTTATATACGTTACAATTAGATTAATATTTATATATGCTCGTACTTATGTTACTTTTATATTTTCTAAATTATTGGTATTTCCAATCTCCAAAATTCGAAAATGTCAACCTGAAGAAATTCAAGCAAGGACGTGTAAACGGCAAAAGTTACTTTGAGTCTCATAACATTGCATTTATATACGTTCCTTATATTTTCTATTATTACATATGACCTGTAAAAAAAGTTATTTATTATACAAGGGAAAGAAGTATTAGATTTTAGCTCGAGATAATGACAAAATACCGAGAGCTAAAATCTTATGTTTTTTCCCGTGTATAATACACTATTTTTTTCTGTGACAGGAAAAACGACGATTTAATAATGATAAAATAGACTCAGAAAATCAATCGATGTGACATTTGAAGTTTTAAATTGGTAGGCTGTTGTACTTATAGCAGCATTACACCTGCGTTGCTAAGGAAATCTGTAAAGTATTAAAATATTTGTCAATTTAATTTTGTGTTTGGTTGGGAACTTAGGTTGATTTTTAGTTATTTTGATTGGTAGGTGAAAAAGAAATGCAGTTCTTTCTCGGAGACGGTGCTATTGGCATACATAAGTAAATGCAACTTTTTGTATAATAAAATATATTAAAATTAAATGTCCGTGTTCTTACATATCCGGAAGAAAAGTACTAATTTTTTTCCCGGGGAAAAAATGAGTACTTTTTTCTCGGCTTATAAAGTGACATTTTGTTTATTTACAACCATGCGCGTAATGTTGGCATTTCTGACTTTTTAAAAGTTGGGAAGTGTGACTTTGTTCACGTTTACTTCCCGCCCTCTTATTACTACCCTCATTTACTTCCCGCCCTCTATTACTGCCCTCATTTCTTAACCTCAATGACAATCACAAAACTGTCAACTCGATATGTCAAAACCTTATCGGAATTTTTATCACAAATAATTATTAATTGTATGGTTGTAAATAAAATTAATTGTTACATTAGAATTATTGGAAGCTTGAACCCATGCAGATCGACCGCCCTGCTATTGCTGATATGAAGATATAGTGATTTCTTGTCCCTCTCCATTCGAGCTAAGATATACGGATTGCTACGGGAGGACAGTTTCCCTCAGTTCCAGTGGAATGCAGTCCTTGAAGACTTTACTACTCAACATATTTTTATAATCTATTCACCAAAAAAACTGACGTACATTTATTTAACGTTTACGCTAGAACATCACAAATCTGACAATTCAATACGTCAAAACTTTCACCGGAATTTTTATTACAAATAAATATAATAATTATGGTTGTAAATAAAATAGTATACAAACTTCGGTGAAAAGTTTCATTCCTGTCTCGAGATAAAATGAACCACGACGCTTCGCGTCTCGGTTAACTACTTAAGCTCTCGACAGTAATGAAACACTTTCCACCTCGGTATGTAATATACTATACCTGTTAAGAAAGATAAAATGTCAAACTTTTCCCGTCACAGAAAAAAAGTTATAAAAATACATTCGAGTCGTCTTGGCAACAGACTCGGTAAAAGTACGAACTAAAGACGACGATTGAATACCACTACAAATTTCGATTGGCCGGAACAATTTCAAAATGATAAATTTAAAGGAATTAATCAATATTTCTGGATGTATACCTTCCCATAGTAAAATACTATTACATGAAAGCCAGTTACAAATTAAATATTATAAATAAAGGTATTAAATATTACTTTCCTACACCTATATTTTACATACCATTTGGCTGTACTGTTTTAAAATGTTTAGATGACAATTATAACAAACGTTAACAAATAATTATAACAAATGTCAAAAGGTGTACAAATATTATTATTTATGACAGTCCTGAAATGTATTTTGTAGGTTATATAACATGACAGGTAAAATTTTGCAACATCTAATATTTGACGTCATTTTAATTTAGTGGCGCATGTCGGTTGCGAGAGCGACTCAACTATAGGAACAGTTTGTTGAAAAACAAAAGACTTGCATCTGCGGTCATAAACTGTATTATCAATTATATTGTAACAGTATAAGATATTGCAATTTCAACTGCCATATTTCAGACAATTTAACTTGCACCAAATTTCTGTAGGATGAATAAGGCCAGAAACTTTGATTGAAAAATCATATCCCAACTGTTTACTAAAAACTATACGTTTTAACAGGTTCTTTGTCTAAATTTCCTAAATCAAAGAGGGTTGATTGAGAAAACCGTGTTTCCATAATTTTGACTTACAAAAAGTTATGTTCTGAAGGAATCGGTTCGATCTTTGTAGTGCCAATTATAATTATTATTTTAAAATTTAACTACACGTTAACGAACACACTATTCATTCAAACCCAATTAAATCAAGAGTACTTAATATAGTGTCTGCATAAGGACCTGCCAGCTTCTGTAGAATTTCTTCAATGTTTTCAATTTCACATGTAACTTTTAAATGTAGTTTTAATATGTTAATGACATACCAGAGTGAGTCTAAAATATATTCATCTAAAATTAAGTTTTAATAAGGTGCTGTTAAACGCAATTACAAATAAAAATCCAAATCTCCTAAGTTATGCGCACGTGTAAGTAATCCCAATTACTGTTTAATATTTTATCAGGTTTGGTAAAACACCGGTTAAATATCTTCATGTAATAACGTTCTTAATCAATGATTAGCGCCAACCGGTTTTTGCAAAAACGTACTATCCCGTATTTTATTTAATGAGTACGCTAATCGGCATTTTAATCGGAATTGAAAAAACCGGCCCTCAATTGAACTTAATCAACTAATACAGTGCAATAATATAAATAATTAAAAATACGTCTAAATTTGCCGTTGTAGTTGGTAGGGCGTTTTAATGTGGAAGGTTACATTCAAATATTATGTCAACTTTAAAGAAACATGCGCCAATAATTTTGAGGACATTAAATTTGAGATATTGCAAAATTTTACCTGTCAAGTATCCTACCTACACATGCCTTTTCGAGACTTATAAATACACCTTTTGACATTAATCATAATAACCTTTTGAAGTTTGTCATCCAAGCTACACAAATTTGTCTGCAATTACCGTTTCCCGTAGAACGCGATCACTGTCATGACGCTTTTTAGAAAGTCCGATTTTATAAACTTTTGAACCAGTCCTGTATATACATAAATTTAGTGGTGCTAATCGTATATATTATTTAGAACACCGAAGAGCGAGAAGGATAATTTAATGTTAAACATAAATCATGTTAAAGTTACCAAGGAAGAATGTGCTCAGATCCAAGCAGTTTTCGACGAACCTTTCCGCCATATTACATTTGCCATGTTGTTTTTTTGGCATTTTGACTTTGGATTCGTGATCGGCGACCTGAAACACCCCCGTATCTAAAATTTCACATTCCGACATCAATTTTCAAAAAAACTTCCGCCATTTTGTTTTTTTTTGACATTTTGACTTTGGATTCGTGATCGGCGACCTGAGGCACCCCCGTATCTAAAATTTCACATTCATACGTCAATTTTCAAAAAAACTTCCGCCATTTTGTTTTTTTTGACATTTTGACTTTGGATTCGTGATCGGCGACCTAAGACACCCCCGTATCTAAAATTTCACATTCATACGTCAATTTTCAAAAAAACTTCCGCCATTTTGTTTTTTTTTGACATTTTGACTTTGGATTCGTGATCGGCGACCTAAGACCTAAAATTTCACATTCATACGTCAATTTTCAAAAAAACTCCGCCATTTTGTTTTTTTTTGACATTTTGACTTTGGATTTGTGATCGGCGACCTAAGACAATCCCGCATCTAAAATTTAACATTCATACGTCAATTTTCAAAAAAACTTCCGACATTTTGTTTTTTTTTTAACATTTTGACTTTGGATTTGTGATCGGCATCTGCACACAGCGCCGTATCTAAAATTTGACATTCGTACGTCAATTTTCAAAAAACTTCCGCCATTTTTTTTTTTTGACATTTTGACTTTGGATTTGTGATCGGCGTCCGCAGACACACCCGTATCTAAAATTTCGCATTCATACGTCAATTTTCAAAAAATCTTCGGCCATTTTGTTTGTTTTTTTGACATTTTGACTTTGGATTAGTGATCGGCGACATAAGACACCCCCGTATCTGAAATTTCACATTCGTACGTCAATTTAGAATTAGTGACGGGCGACCGTAAAAACTCCCAGTTTTACTTTTCATCAGAATAGAGAGAAATTGATTTCAGCCAACTCCGCCCACCGTGCACGTTTGCGTAATCGTTTCAATAAAATTATTTCGTAGGGGCACATAAATGTCGAAAGCAATTCTCCTCCTTTTCCGCTTTGAGGAAATACGCGTTCTGAAATTTACGTATTTTAATTCAAAATATTACTCGACAACACCTGTATAGAGAATACATAGCGGTCCCGCTATGTATTGTGTGGACATGCCGAACATTCGCCGGACCGTAATATATTGACCGGCAGTGCACGTGAGAATCTGATTATATTTTTCGCGCGTCCGGAATGCATTGATATCAGTGCATATTGAATCGGCCATTTTTCTGACCAAAATCCACCCGCAAACGAACTTCAAAGTGTTCATGCCCTTGGTTGCGTGCGACTGTCGACTCGAAATAAGCATGTAGAAGGTCCCCAGAAGTCGGTTCGTTAAGTCCCCGGGTCCTGTTGGACCCTCGCGACCTTCAAAATTTCGTATTTCACGCTTAAATGTGAATATGCGGATACCACTCAGTTTGCCTGTCAGTTTGACGTTTCTAGCGATTTTCAACGTGTTTCACGTGAATTTTCCATCCGCCAGCGCCGTTTGTCAGATTTGTTCGCCACGCCCGGAAGACGACTTTTGCACGCTCCTCTCTTGGACGGCAGATATCTCTGCACACGCACCGAAAAAAAGGAAAATCTCTCCGTCGAGGAACAATTTAATGTCACCCGCAAGTCCACCCGCCGAGACGGCCTTTAATTCCGCGTATCCAGGGACGAGTACTGCGCCCAAATCCACCAATTTCAAGTCGTTTTCGAGCCGTCCGATCCGTAACCATGGTGATTCGGTTAAGCCGTCTTTTCTCGAGAAATTAACACGAAACGGCCGTGCGCTTTTATAGTATATAACTAGCTCTAACGTCCGCTTACAGCGGGTACTCCGCTTACAACGGGTCCTCCGCTTACAGCGGGTCCTCCGCTTACAGCGGGTCCATCAATCTCTTTTAGTTGGATTTTTCTCGTCCGGTTATAGCTTTTTCATAGTTTCCTGTAAGAAGCAATCACTGTCATGACGCCTTTTAGAATGTCCGATTCTATTCACTTTTGACGCACCCCTGTATATAAATATATTTCGTGAAGCCAATAGTATATTTTTATTAAAATTCTTCTCGAACGGTTTTTTACACAAACCGGTACACAATCAAAAGCGAGAAAGGTAAATTAAAGTTAAACGTAAGTCATGTTAATGTATCCAAGGAAACAATGAGCTCAAAGAGCACAACATTTTCATCGAGACAGTTTTCAATACTATTTTCATGTGATAGTGGAAAAGCATGTCAATCTTTTCGAAGTCTACTGTCGTTAAGAAAAAAGCAGAAAATGATAATAAAAGTAAGAAGCCCAAGTTTTAAATTTAAGCCCTATTGAAGCGCATTTCCTGTTAAAAACGCTTTTTAAAATGTCCACTTTTATAAACTTTTGAAGCACCCCTGTATATACATATATTTTGTTAAGCCAATAGGATATTTTATTTAAAGTTCTTCTCGAACTGTTTTTGACATAAATCGGTACACACTCAAGAGCGAGAAAGGTAATTTAATGTTAAACATAAGTCATGTTAAAGTATCCAAAGACACAATGAGATCAAAAAGCGCAACATTTTTATTAAAACAGTGTACAATACTATTTTGATATGAAAGTGTAAAAGCCTGTCAACCTTTTTGAAACCCACTATCGTTAATAAAGGAGCACAAAATAATAATAAAAGTAAGAAGCCCAAGTTTTAAATTGAAGCTCCTTTCCAGTAAAAAGCGATCACTGGCATGACGCTTTTTAGAATGTCCAGTTTTATACACATTTGAAGCACCCCTGTATATTCATATATTTTGTGAAGCCAATTGTATATTTTATTTAAAATTCTTCTCGAACTGTTTCTAACACAAACCGGTACACACTCAAGAGCGAGAAAGGTAATTTAATTTTAAACATAAGTCATGTTAAGTTATCCAAAAGCACAATGAGATCAAAAAGCCCAACATGTTCATGAAGACAGTTTACAATACTATTTTGATGTGAAAGTGTAAAGCCTGTCAACCTTTCCAAAATCCTGGCACACTGGCATGACGCTTTTTAGAATGTCCTCTTTTATAAACTTTTGAAATACCCCTGTACATACATAAATTTTGTGAAGCCAATTGTATATTTTATTTAAAATTCTTCTCGAATTGTTTTTTACACAAACCGGTACACACTCCAGAGCGAGAAATGAAATTTAATGTTAAACATAAGTCATGTTAAAGTATCCAAAGACACAATGACCTCAAAAAGCGCAACATTTTTATTAATACAGTTTACAATACTACTTTGATGCGAAATTGTAAAAGCCTGTCAACCTTTTCGAAATCGACTATCGTAAATAAAGGAGCACAAAATAATAATAAAAGTAAAAAGCCCAAGTTTTAAATTTAAGCCCTATTAAAGCGACTTTCCTGTAAAAAGAGGCTATTTAGAATGTCTACTTTTATAAACTTTTGAAGCACCCCTGTATATACATATATTTTGTTAAGCCAATAGGATATTTTATTTAAAATTCTTCTCGAACTGTTTTTGACATAAACTGGTACATACTCAAGCGAGAAAGGTAATTTAATGCTAAACATAAGTCATGTTAAAGTATCCGAAGACACAATGAGATCAAAAAGCGCAACATTTTTATTAAAACAGCGTACAATACTATTTTGATGTGAAAGTGTAAAACCCTGTCAACCTTTTTGAAACCCACTATCGTTAATAAAGGAGCACAAAATAATAATAAAAGTAAAAAGCCCAAGTATTAAATTGAAGCGGCTCTCCTGTAAAAAGCGATCACTGGCATGAGGCTTGTTAGAATGTCCACTTTTATACACCTTTGAAGTACCCCTGTATATTCATATATTTTGTTAGGCCAATAGGACGTTTTATTTAAAATTCTTCTCGAACTGTTTTTAACACAAACCTGTACACACTCAAGAGCGAGAAAAGTAATTTAATTTTAAACATAAGTCATGTTAAGGTATCCAAAGACACAATGAGATAAAAAAGCCCAACATGTTCATTAAGACAGTTAACAATACTATTTTTATGTGAAAGTATAAAAGCCTGTCAACCTTTTTAAAATCCACTATCGATAATATAGGAGCACAAAATAATAATAAAAGTAAAAAGCCCAAGTTTTAAATGTAACCCCTATTGAAGCGCCTTTCCTGTAAAAGGCGTTCACTGGCATGACGCTTTTTAGAATGTCCACTTTTATAAACTTTTGAAACACCTCTGTATACACATATATTTTGTTAAGCCAATAGGATATTTTACATAAAATTCTTCTCGAACTGTTTTTGACACAATCAGGTACACCCTCAGGGGCGAGAAAGGTAATTTAATGTTAAGGTATCCAAACACACAATGAGCACAAAAAGCGCAACATTTTCATCAAGACAGTTTACAATACTATTTTGATGTGAAAGTGTAAAAATCTGTCAACCTTTTAGAAATCCACTATCTTTAATAAAAGAGCACAAAATAATATTAAAAGTAAAAAGCCCAAGTTTTAAATGTAAACCCTATTGAAGCGCCTAGGCTGTAAATGGCGATCACTCTCATGACGCTTTTTAGAATGTCCAATTTTTATAAACTTATGAAGCACCTCTGTACATACATAAATTTTGTGAAGCCAATAGGATATTTTATTTAAAATTCTTCTCGAACTGTTTTTGACACAAACTGGTACACACTCAAGAGCAAGGAAGGTAATTTAATGTTAAAGTATCCAAAGACACAATAAGATCAAGAAGGTCAACATTTTTATTAAGACAGTTTACAATACTATTTTTATGCGAAAGTGTAAAAGCCTTTCAATCTTCTCGAAATCCACTATCGTTAAAATAAGAGCACAAAACAATAATAAAAGTAGAAAGCCCAAGTTTTAAATTTGAAGCCCTATTGAAGCGCCTTTCCTGTAAAAAGCGATCACTGGCATGACGATTTTTAGAATGTCCACTTTATAAACTTTTGAAGCACCCCTGAACATACATTAATTTTGTGAAGCCAATTGTATATTTTATTTAAAATTCTTTTCGAATTTCTTTTTACACAAACCGGTACACACTCAAGAGCGAGAAAGGTAGTTTATGTTAAAATATTGAAAAAGCCACAATAAGATCAAGAAGCACAACGTTTTTATTAAGACAGTTTACAATACTATTGTGATGCGAAAGTGTAAAAGCTTTTCAACCTTTTCGAAATCCACTATCGTTAATAAAAGAGCACAAAACACTAATAAAAGTAGAAAGCCCAAGTTTTAAATGTAAGCCCTATTAAAGCGCCTCTCCTGTAAAAGGCGATCACTGGCATGACGCTTTTTAGAATGTCCTCTTTTATAAACTTTTGAAACACCTCTGTACATACATACAGTTTGTGAAGCCAATTGTATATTTTATTTAAATTATAGCGTCGTAGATAAGTGATTGTGAAATACCAACAGTAGTTTGCTTTTTTAACTGCATTAATAAAAAGAAATACACACAATTTTTATAGTAATTTATGAAGAAGGTGACCAGTCAATAATATCAGTGGTAGGTATTACAATATATAATTTATTGGAAATTGAATGAAATTTAACATGTAAACCTGATAAGATATACTTTATGCTTGTCAGCGAAGTAAGAGTTTCAGTTGCTCTGCTTGCTACGGGTTGTCCATGGTGTTTGTTTCGATTCCTAAATGCAGTAATGATTAGCAAAATAAAATTGACGTAGTACATGCTAGTAGTAATTCTAGTTAGTAAAATACCTGTATGCAATGCCCGTTAAATTACCTAATGGATGCATACTTCCTAGGCCCTGTAGTATTTTTAGCAAACGATAGTTACTATTAGATATTTCGATGTGTACATAGCAGTCACCCTTTATTAAGATGTAAACAGATCAGTGGAAGTATTGTCAATTGGAATGATTTTAGATTTCTATAGATGTTGTCCATATTTAACTCAACATTTCTTTTTGTAATTTCGACTTCGGATTTGTGTACAGCGACCCCAAAACCCTCCTTATACCAACCAAATTTTACCCAAATCTGAGGACGTTTTGAAGAACCTTGCCGCCATAAGAGATCCGTCATTTTGTTTTTTGAAATGGTGACTTTAAATTTGTGAACAGCGTCCCCAACAACCCCCCATATGCCTATTTCAGCTATGGTTAAAATACAATAAACATATTAGTTTATCGATAATAATTTTTGTAGTGCTTAGCGGTAGATTGCACCCCCTTGACCGGCGTGCAGGCGATTATTTTGGTGGTTGTAATGTGAAATATAAATGTTTCTCTACGTCTGCTATGGTTAGTAGTAGATAAGCATGTTAATTAACCCCTAATTTAAGTTTTAGTGAAATAAGGTGGTTGAGTTCATCCCCTTTTGGTGGTGTGTAGGCGATTATTTTGGTGACTGTGATGCGAGATATTAATATGTTATATGTTATACCTATGTTATATATAGTTAAAAATTGATAAACATTTTTATTCAGCGCCAATCGAATTTTTAGCACTTACGGGTAGATTGCATCCTGTTGAACAGCGTGCAAGAGATTATTTTGGGTTTTTGATGTGAGATATAAATGTTTCTCAACTAAGCTGTGGCTATAATTCGATAAATAAAGCAATTTAACAGTAATCATTTTTTTAGTGCCTTAGGGGTAGATTGAACCCTCTTGAATGGCATGTAAAGAGTTTATATTGGTGGTCGTACTATGACATATGAATGTTTTTATGCTTCTACTATGGTTAGAAGTCGATACGTATTTTAATTTAGCACCAAATAAATTTTTAGTGATTTTGGACAGAAATTATTTTGGAGGTCGTGACGTGAGATATTAATGTGTCTAGTTCTGCTGTGATTAGAAATCAAGTCACTGACTGACACATTAAAATTAAGACATATTGTACGTGAGCGTGTAGCATTCGTGATCAGGGTGGCTGCATGATACATAAGGAAATTGTGCGTTTCACGTGCCAATCATTCACCTCCTAATGAATCTCCTTTTCCCCATAAATTTAATGTACTTTTTAGCTATTTTTAAAATAAATTTTTAGTTATTTTATCTATAGTCTTTTATATACGTTAGAATTAGATTAATATTTATATGCTCGTACACATGTTACTTTTATATTTTCTGAATTATTGGTATCTCCTAACTCCAAAATTCGAAAATGTCAACCTGAAGAAATTCAAGCAAGGACGTGTAAATGGCAAAAGTTACTTTGTGTCTCATAACATTGCATTTATATACGTTCCTTATATTTTCTATTATTACATATGACCTGTAAAAAAAGTTATTTATTATACAAGGGAAAGAAGTATTAGATTTTAGCTCGAGATAATGACAAAATACCGAGAGCTAAAATGTAATGTTTTTTCCCGTGTATAATACACTATATTTTTCTGTGACAGGAAAAACGACGATTTAATAATGATAAAAAGGACTCAGAAAATCAATCGATGTGACATTTGAAGTTTTAAATTGGTAGTCTGTTGTACTTATAGCAGCATTACACCTGCGTTGCTAAGGAAACCTGTAAAGTATTCAAATATTTGCCAATTTAATTTTGTGTTTGGTTTTAAAAATTTGCGAATTTAAGTTGATTTTTAGTTATTTTGATTGGAAGGTGAAAAAGAAATGCAGTTCTTTCTCGGAGACGGTGCTATTGGCATACATAAGTAAATGCAACTTTTTGTATAATAAAATACCGCGTGATCATTTAAATTCTAAATTAGAGCAGTTTGTGAAATTTAAATTAAGTTGGTATATAAGTACTAATTTACAATTTGAATTGTCAAAGTGACGTTTCAAAATGTTTGATTTAGAACATAAGATTTTTCTTACTGAAAGTTATTTTAAAGACGCCGAACGACAAGAGAATGGTGAATGGACATATTCAGTACCGCACTGCATCAATGATTTTCAAAATGCCTTCCTAATTTTCCTGCGGATTATCAAAAATTAGTCCAAGAAATTTACACATGTGTGGCGAAATTTCGTAATGTTGGAACTGTAGGTAGGAAAGCTGGTAGTGGCGCGCCCGAAAAAAGGACTCCTGAGATTGTGGCAGATGTTGCAGAAAGAATGGAACAGTCTCCCAAAAAATCTCTTCGCAGATTAGCCCAAGAAATAAACCTTTCATATGGAACTTGTCAAAAAATTTTAAAAGAAAATTTAAATCTTTATTCCTATAAGATTAACGTCGTTCAAAAGATTTTCCTGTACGAATAGAATACTGTCTGTCAGTGGTTTTTGAATAATTTAAATAACAACAACACTTTGGATTTAACATTTTTTTCTGACGAAGCATGGTTTCACCTATCCGGCTATATAAACAAACAAAATATGCGTATTTGGTCTTTGGAGAATCCTCATGAGTTTATTCAATCGCCTCTCCATCCGCAGAAAATTGGTTTTTTGGCTAGCGGTTTCTAGAAGGCGTATATTTGGACCTGTGTTTTTTGAAGGAACGATAAATGCTGAGAGATATCAAAATAATTTACTTGAACCGTTTTTACAAAATCTTCATGATGACGAACTTTGACATGGGTATTTCCAACAGCTCACAAAACATGGGAAAGTATGGCTCGAATTCGCGAATTTTATGATAATCGAGTCATTGAATTTCCGCCTCACAGTCCGGACTTAACGATTCTTGATTATTTCATTTATCCGTATCTGAAAAACACAGTTTACAAAAATAACCCACAAAATCTTGAAGAACTACAAGAGGCAATTTCTAATGCATGTAACGCTATAACCGTTCAGATGTTGGCAAATGCTTTTGAAAATATGAAACGGAGGGTTAACAGTTGCATTGCAGCAGGGGGAGAACACTTTGAACACCTTTTGTAATTCACAATAAAACTAATTTATCTTGTAATGCTTTCATTTCCATTAAATTTAAATCGATTACACATAAGATTCACAAATGTCACAAAGTATAACATAACCGCAAATTTCAATTAATCAATAATAGACATTCTGGACAACCTAATAAAAAAAATCCCGCCTGCTACAATTTAGAATTTAAATGATCGCGTGGTATATTAAAATTAGATGTCCATGTTCTTACATATCCGGAAAGAAGTACTAATTTTTTTCATGTGGAAAAAAATCAGTACTTTTTTCTCGGCTTATAAAGTGACATTTTGTTGCCTGTTAAGAAAGAAAAAAAGTTATAAAAATACATTCGAATCGTCTTGGCAACGGACTCGGCAAAAGTACGAACTAAAGACGACGATTCAATACCACTACAAATTTCGATTGGCCGGAACAATTTCATTACAATAAAATTAAACTTTTTATTTAATATTTCTGGATGTATACCTTCCCATAGTAAAATACTATTACATGAAAGCCAGTTACAAATTAAATATTATAAATAAAGGTATTAAATATTACTTTCCTGCACCTATATTTTACATAACATTTGGCTGTACTGTTTTAAAATGTTTAGATGACAATTATAACAAACGTCAACAAATAATTATAACAAATGTCAAAAGGTGTACAAATATTATTATTTATGACAGTCCTGAAATGTATTTTGTAGGTTATATTACATGACAGGTAAAATTTTGCAACATCTAATATTTGACGTCATTTTAATTTAGTAGCGCATGTCAGTTGAGAGAGCGACTGAACTATAGGTACAGTTTGTTGAAAAAGAAAAGACTTGCATCTGCGGTCATAAACTGTATTATCAATTATATTCTAACAGTATAAGATATTGCAATTTCAACTGCCATATTTCAGACAATTTAACTTGCACCAAATTTCTGTAGGATGAATAAGGCCAGAAACTTTGATTGAAAGATCATGTCCCAACTGTTTACTAAAAACTATACGTTTTAATAGGTTCTTTGTCTAAATTTCCTAAATCAAAGAGGGTTGATTGAGAAAACCGTGTTTCCATAATTTTGACTTACAAAATGTTATGTTCTGGAGGAATCGGTGCGATCTTTGTAGTGCCAATTATAATTATTATTTTAAAATTTAACTACACGTTAACGAACACACTATTCATCCGAACCCATTTAAATCGAGAGTACTTTATACAGTGTCTGCATAAGCACCTGCCAGCTTCTGTAGAATTTCTTCAATGTTTTCAATTTCACATGTAACTTGTAAATGTAGTTTTAATATGTTAATGGCATATCAGAGTGAGTCTAAAATATATTCATCTAAAATTATAAATTTTTACAAATACTTAGAATTTTTAGCAACTGAGATAAAGTCCCGGAAATGTAACAGAATTAAAAAGCTTCCAAAACACAAATATTCCCGTAGAGAGCTAAAAGTTACAAATATTCATTATTATGTTTTTATTTTAAGTATACTGTTAATTTCATGTATAGAAGAAGCAATACAATTACTAAATCACTAATAAAAATATGTAATTATTATTTACAAATGCACAAGAAAACATAATCGCAGTCAATACTAATAAAAATCCAAATCTCCTAGGTTATGCGCACGTGTAAGTAATCCCAATTACTGTTTAATATTTTATCAGGTTTGGTAAAACACCGGTTAAAATATCTTCATGTAATTACGTTCTTAATCAATGATTAGCGCCAACCGGTTTTTGCAAAAACGTATTATCCCATATTTTATTTAATGAGTACGCTAATCAGCATTTTAATCGGAATTGGGAAAACCGGCCCTTAATTGAACTTAATCAACTAATACAGTGCAATAATATAAATAATTAAAAATACGTCTAAATTTGCCGTTGTAGTTGTTAGGGCGTTTTAATGTGGAAGGTTACATTCAAATATTATGTCAACTTTAAAGAAACATGCGCCAATAATTTTGAGGACATTAAATTCGAGATATTGCAAAATTTTACCTGTCAAGTATCCTACCTACACATGCCATTTCGAGACTTATAAATACACATTTTGACATTAATCATAATAACCGTTTGAAGTTTGTCAGCCAAACAACACAAATTTGTCTGCAATTACCGTTTCCCGTAGAACGCGATCACTGTCATGACGTTTTTTAGAAAGTCCGATTTTATAAACCTTTGAACCAGTCCTGTATATACATAAATTTAGTGATGCCAATCGTATATATTATTTAGAACTTTTCTTTACTTCGTTACATAAACTGTTACACTGAAGAGCGAGAAGGATAATTTAATGTTAAACATAAATCATGTTAAAGTTATCAAGGAAGAATGTGCTCAGATCCAAGCACTTTTCGACGAACCTTTCCGCCAGATTACATTCGCCATTTTGTTTTTTTTTGACATTTTGACTTTGGATTCGTGATCGGCGACCTGAGACACCCCCGTATCTAAAATTTCACATTCATACGTCAATGTTCAAAAAAACTTCCGCCATTTTGTTTTTTTTGACATTTTAACTTTGGATTCGTGATCGGCTACCTGAGACACCCCCGCATCTAAAATTTCACATTCATACGTCAATTTTCAAAAAAACTTCCGCCATTTTGTTTTTTTTGACATTTTGACTTTGGATTCGTAATCGGCGACCTGAGACACCCCCGTATCTAAAATTTGACATTGATACGCCAATTTTCAAAAAAAACTCCGCCATTTTGTTTTTTTTTGACATTTTGACATTGGATTCGTGATCGGCGACCTAAGACACCCCCGTATCTAAAATTTCACATTTATACGTCAATTTTCAAAAAAAAACTCCGCCATTTTGTTTTTTTTTGACATTTTGTCTTTTGATTTGTGATCGGCATCCGCACACAGCGCCGTATCTAAAATTTCACATTCATACGTCAATTTTCAAAAAAACTTCCGCCATTTTGTTTTTTTTGACATTTTGACTTTGGATTCGTGATCGGCGACCTAAGACAACCCCGTATCTAAAATTTCACATTCGTACGTCAATTTTCAAAAAATCTTCCGCCATTTTGTTTTTTTTTGACAGTTTGACTTCGGATTTGTGATCGGCGTCCGCACACACCGCCGTATCTAAAATTTCACATTCATACGTCAATTTTCAAAAAATCTTCGGCCATTTTTTTTTTTTTTGATGTTTTGACTTTGTATTTGTGATCGGCGTCCGCACACACCCCCGTATCTAATATTTCACATTCGTACGTCAATTTAGAATTAGTGACGGGCGACCGTAAGAACTCCCAGTTTTACTTTTAATCGGAAGAGAGAGAAATTGATTTCAGCCAACTCCGCCCACCGTGCACGTTTGCCTAATCGTTTCAATAACATTATTTCGTAGAGGCACATAAATGTCAATCCTGCTCCTTTTCCCCTTTGAGGAAATACGCGTTCTGAAATTTACGTATTTTAATTCAAAATATTACTCGACAACACCTGTATAGATGAAAGGTATTAAATCAAGCGGCACCGCTATGTATTGTGTGGACATGCCGAACATTCGCCGGACCGTAATATATTGACCGGCAGTGCACGTGAGAATCTGATTTTATTTTTCGCCCGTCCGGAATGCATTGATATCAGTCCATGTGGAATCGGCCATTTTTCTGAAAAAATCCACCCGCAAACCAACTTCAAAGTGTTCATGCCCTTGGTTGCGTGCGTCCGTCGATTCGAAATAAGTATGGGAAAGGTCCCCAGAAGCCCGTTCTTTAACTCCCCGGGTCTGGTTGGACCCTCGTGACCTTCAAAATTTCGTATTTCACGCTTAAATGTGAATATGCAGATACCATTCAGTTGCCTGTCAGTTTGACGTTTCTAGCGATTTTCAACGTGTTTCACGTGAATTTTCCATCCGCCGCGCCGTTTGTCAGAATTTGTGCGCCACGCCCGAACGCCGACTTTTGCACGCTCCTCTCTTGGACGGCAGATATCTCTGCACACGCACCAAAAGAAAGGAAAATCTCTCCGTCGAGGAACAATTTAATGTCACCCGCAAGTCCACGCGCCGAGACGGCCTTTAATTCCGCGTATCCAGGGACGAGTACTGCGCCCAAATTCACCAATTTTCGTCCATTTTTGAGCCGTCGGATCGGTAACCATGGTGATGCGGTTAAGCCGTCTTTTCTCAAGAAATTAACACGAAACGGCCGCTCGCTTTTATAGAGTATAATTGTATATTATCGTTACTATGGTAAAATCAATAATAAACGAGATAATATAATATTTAGATAACACTCCATTTCCTTTTGGGTTTAAATAAATGAAATTATAGGATTTAATTCCAAACAACTTTTGTCATCACCATTTTACCTGTGAAATTGAAAATAAAACGAGTTATTCAATAAATAAATTGAAGATGGCGGCTTAAGCAATGGGGTGCGATTCCCGAAAACTGAAATGTAGGCTGCCAGTGGTCCCACCCAACGATCCGCAAAGGGTGAGCGCTACTTTAATTTTTTTCCGGATCAAATCCTAATTCAATTGGACTAGTACTAGTAATTTATAAATTTAACTTTGATTTACTAGTCGTTAAAGCAAATATTAAATTTTATAAAAAGTAACAAAATTAAGACTTTTGCCTAAAGTGACTTAAATAATATCAAAAGTCAATTTACTTGATTATTATAATAATAAATAATAATTGTATATCACACGAAATTTTTACAAGTCTGATTATGTTAACAACGAATTAAAACCTATTAAGTTTATAAAAGGCGGCCGTTATTTTATTTGTCAATAACTTTGTCCAAGTGTGTACCTGCAGGCTACGTTAGCAGTTGTTAAATGTAATAATTAAATAAATATGCACGTGTAACATAGATACACATGCTTTAGTTCACGAGTTTGTATTTAAACTACTGATCAAATTGTGCATTAGAAAGATACACATTATTATCAGCGGGATCCGGTTTATCTCAAGATTAGATATGAATTGAATACAAATGTAGATCACAAATACAATAAACATTCGCAGTTAATTCAGAATGTCTTTCTTGCAGGGCAAAGAGGTAATACGACCGATCGCGTTCAAGCCTGTCTTGACACCGGCACCAAGGTTCGGTCTTTCTGGTGAACGTTATGGATCGACACCGATTTTAACTAGGCCAGGTTCGAATCTTTCTTTATATGAGAGTAAGTAGCTCGTTGGGAATGTGGTGCTTTATTAAGTATTTTCTTACAGGCAGTAATGATTTGAGGCAAATGCCTGGAAATGCTCATTATTCGCTGGACAGGAAATTGCGTTCTTTGTGTCCATCCATTTCCTCATCGTCACCGATGCAGATGAGTTCACTAACATCACTGCCTCATAAATTAGTGAATTACGATAGTTTAGAGAGCGTAAGGAAAAGTCCGATCTCCGTAATAGATGGATCCTTAATGTAAGTTTTATCGGCAGTAGGTGTTTTGACAACTTTCACTATACTCTGTTTTTTAACTCCGCGGATCACCAAATAGAGCCATATGTACACTATGCAATATATAATTACAGCTCACAGATTGAGAGCTGACCGGTGAGATGCCCCTCCCACAAGATGCGCAGTGAATTCTTATAATATTACGATAAGCACGAGCAGTTTGGAAAAATTGTCAAGCGTTACTCATCGACGTGCAGTGTTTCCTATATATGTGTCTCTTTTCAGTATATTACAATTTCTTATCTGCATTTACTCCTTCGTCTGGCTAATGTATGCGATGATGAACAAATGTTATCATTTCTTTTTCCTGAATACTTTCTCTGTCTCACACTGACCTATAAGTTGCGCAGCGATGAATTCTCCCAGCGGTCAGCACTCGGTCTGTGTACTGTACAGTTCTGTGCAATAAACTGGCGTACACTTATTATAGGATTATGTAAATATGACTTTTGTTTGAATATCTGTCATGTATGACAAATTGAATTTACGCTATAATTCAATTTATCGCCAACCGTCAGTAAAGTGATGCGTTACCATAGCGTTTTACGGAGGTAAACAAACACTTTATCGTACTGTACAATAAAGTACTTTACCTGCCGCTAATATCTGTCAGCGTAGCCATGACTGATGACTTTAAACATAAATCGTTTGTCACTGTCATAAACTGTCATAAGTTATTATATCTTTATTTCTTAAATTAACAATTTTCACGGTTGGCGATAAAATTTTGTATGCACCACGTCAGTAAAGTACCTTTACCGAACTCGTCTGTTACTCGCCGCGCTCGCTTCACTCGCTTGGCTCGTAAATCAGACTCGTTCGATAAAGTATCACTTTACTGACTTTGTACATAAATAACTATTGTCATACTTAACTTAAGCCATTTTCACAATGGCAAAATAATGTCAAAATTAGCAATAAGACGTGTACGCCATTTTATTGCACAGAACTGTGCATTACTCGAATCCTAGCGGCGTGTATATATATTACTGTTAGAAAAATATAAACATATTTAATATCGATGTGATTATGTCAATTTAGCATACGAAATTCTATACAGTGTGACCAGTGAAGTCCGTATCATATGGGATTTTTTTTTATTAATAGATTTATTCTAAATTTGAGTTTGGCATCAATTTCTGCTTCGATCAAGTTGAAAATTAAGCAAAAAAATAATAGTCACGTGATTCGCATTATCTGTCAAATTTAAATTTTTTTCCAAAAAAAATTCAAAAGTGGGGTTATTTCTCAAAATATCGAAAAAAGTTATTAGAAAAAGTTTGTCTAAAAACAATTTTAAGCCCATATGCAAAATTTCAGCTGCATAAGATAATTTAGATTTTTTGCCAATTTTTTGTAAATTGCACCACTGTTGCGAAATAAGACAACGCAACCTCAGGCATCCAGGCAAAAATGTGCAACAATCTACTGTGAGTAGGATTATGGTGAAATTTAAATCAGCTGGATCGGTGGAAAGTTCATTTAAAAAACCTCACAATCCTATAAAACATAGTGAAGAAGTCCAATTAAATGTTTGCCTAGATATTGTGGAACATGGTTCAAAGAGAGAGTGTAAGGAATATTTTACACAAAAATAAATTTAAGCCGTATAAACCTAAATTTATAAATACATACTCTTAAGGAACAAGATTTTGACATACGTTTGGGATTCTCTTTTTGGTACCAGGGGGAAAAAGAAGAAAATGTGTCCTTTCCGTTTCACGTTTTATGGACCGACGAGGCCACTTTCACTTCAAACGGCGTTGTCAGCTCTCAAAATTGTAGATGGTGGGCTCAAGAAAATCCAAATTTTATTATAGAATGCAAGGACCAGTATTCCTTTAAAACTAATGTGTGGTGCGGTATTTTAAACGATCAAGTTGTTGGGCCTTATTTTTTTAGAGGCAATTTAAATTCTGAAGAATACCTACGCTTCCTTAACACCGAGGTCATTGAAGTTTTGGACAATATGCCTATTGAAATAAGGCATAATTTGTGGTACCAGTGTGACGGTGCTCCCATCCATACTACAAGACGGGTTCAAGAACGCCTCTTGGAAATATTTAGGGGCAAAGTAATTGGGCGTATTATGGAGCAATACTGGCCGGCTAGGTCTCCGGATTTAACCCCACTTGATTTTTTCTTGTGGGGTTACCTAAAACAAAAAGTTTACAAATAAAAACCTTTCCGTAATGTTGATCATTTGGAAACGGTGATTCGAAACTGTATTTTAGAATTAAGGGGCCTTAGTATCAGAAACTCCATTAAAGATGTATCAAGAAGAACAATTGTTTGTATTGAACGCAATGGGAGGCACACAGAAATGTAATTTTAATTTTTAGGTTTTTCAAATTATGTTTAATTTAATATTCAAATACCAAAAATACATATTGTTATTAATTGAAAAGGTGGAATTTTAAATGCGTTTCATTTTTATAATGTATTATGATTATTTTATTAGAAAATTTGACTTTTCAATTAAACTATTTTCTTAATATTAATGTGTATTACTTTTAGACACAAACTACATTTTCAAAAATAGTTATTTTATGAAGTTACCTTATACAGGGTCAAAAACAAATAACCTTTGCATCACATCTGACCAAATTTTAATAGCCCTATTTGGATTTTGTAGAAAAACACACATTGAATATGGCGCTGCCTTAAAGAAAATGTGTCTGGAATAAAGCATTGTTAAAACTAAGAAGTTTTATGTAGGTTGCGTTGTCTTATTTCGCAACAGTGGTGCAATTTACAAAAAAATTGGCAAGAAATCTAAATTATCTTATGCAGCTGAAATTTTGCATATGGGCTAAAAATTGTTTTTAGAAAAACTTTTTCTAATAACTTTTTTTCGATATTTTGAGAGATAACCCCACTTTTGAATTTTTTTTGGAAAAAAATTTAAATTTGACAGATAATGCGAATCACGTGACTATTATTTTTTTTGTTAATTTTCATCTTGATCGAAGCAGAAATTGATGCCAAACTCAAATTTAGAATAACTCTATTAATAAAAAAAAATCCCATATGATGCGGACTTCACTGGTCACACTGTATAAATATGAGAAAACGTGAATTATTGCAATATCTTGATTGAACACGATTAATAAAACCAATTCAACTGTTATACAGGGATCATTCCAATAGTAATTTTATAAATAAAGGTTATAATGACATTATTACATTGTTTTACTTAAACTAATATAAATTTACTACATCCTCACCTATAATTTTACAGTAAATATTTATATACAATGCGTATTGTTTGATTTTAAACTAAGATTATTCATAAAAAGAATAAAAATAAAATTAAATGAATTAAGTCTGATTGTGATCTTGAGAATACTTATTTACAACTTAAGTTCAACTCAAGATCACTGCAATATGTAATAATAATTAAACAATCCAAAAAAACATTCTGGTATATTTATATATTTGCGTAATATTTCCTGCGCATATGTTACAGACACCTATTGTTTTATCCATTCTTGTTGTTTAAAAGCGCGCACGTATAATATAGGTACACAGAATAAGTAAAAGTGACGCAAATTGAGTTTTCTTTTCTGCTTGTCTGCGTAGGAACAAATCCTCATATCGGCTGTCGGGCGCGGGCGGCGGAAGTCTGCTAGACTTGACACCGTCACCATCGGACTCGGGAGTGTCTGAGTTGGAGGCGGCCCTGCGTGATCGAGACTCCGAACTCGCCTACCTGCGACAAACCATGGAACACAACGAACAAGTCATCTTCCGCGTCTATCAGGAGAAAGAGCGCGTCTGGGAGCGAGAACTGCGGCGCCTGAAGAACGTCCATGAGAATAGGTTAAGAACGAATGCGCAAAAAACGCTAAAACTCGAACAGTTACTTATGACACAGACGTATCAATTGCAACAAGACAAGAAAAGACTGTACGCCGAGGCGCAGAGAGCGAATTGCCAAACAGAACGGCTCAAGCAAGAAGTGTGTGCTTTGAGGGCAAGGCTGGAAGAAACCGAATGGGGTCTCTGTCAAAAGACTGGAGAAATTGCGTTACTCAAGTCGCAATTAAAAGAATTTCAGGTAAGTTTTGAACGAAATTAACACCTAGGTATAAAGTACGTAAGTAAGAGTAACACTTCGATAAAGCAAACCTTCCATTGTTATTATATTATACTTTGCAGACTGGTGGAATTTGGTGATATCGATAAAATATGTACTTACCTGTTAAATTAAATGTTTTGTCTTAAGTTTGGAATCATAATTAAAACAAACTACGCTCTTTCTTTTTCATATATATTATCTTATTGTTATGCTTGTTCACACTTCTTTCATTCCTGTTCGCAGTACCTTCATTGTATAACAATGTTTCTTTTCTTTGTTAGTTGCTACATTTGAAATGTATTTCTTATGTTTTCTTGCGGTGTGTGGAAATTAGTGAAGCTGTCTGCTGTAATTGTGACGAATATGTATAATCTTAATCTGTTTGAGACAACCCATAATATTTATTGGCTACAAAAAGTAATTTCAAAATTATTCCAAAGTAGTCCAAAGTACTTTAAATAACTTCAAACATCGTATTCAAGCAGGACTGTTACATTTACGTATTAATGAGATTAGTGGTACTGCTTTTAATTTTCTCAGATTAATATTATTATTTATTTAATGCCTGTTCATTAGGAAAATACTGATTAAGTGTTTCACTCAAACCTTTCCGATGCAATCAAATTCGTTGGGAGAGAACAAATTGTCCAGGAGTCTTTTTCTTGAAAGCAAGAATTTTATCAGAAGCAGTAAATACATAGTTGTTTGCCCTAGTATAGGAGGAAAATCTAAAATGATCACTTTTATTGTATGGCCTTAAATAACTAATAATATCCTCCATATTTCGATTAAGAAGCAATCACATTAGCACAGAATATTAGAATGTATGGAAAGTACAATGAATAATTATTATAACAATTATAGTTGTTTGCATTTTCAATAAAAACACTTTAATAAATCGCATGTCCTTTCCAAAATGTCCTATAAACTTCTGTATTATACAGGCTGACTCATCATCGCGGTGAAGACAGATTGTGACTTTATGAGAA
This sequence comes from Amphimallon solstitiale, assembly GCA_963170755.1. NCBI lineage: Eukaryota > Metazoa > Arthropoda > Insecta > Coleoptera > Scarabaeidae > Amphimallon > Amphimallon solstitiale. Next base: position 85,252,184 of record OY720681.1, on the reverse strand, counting down.
AAGATATTTCGAAGCGGTTTTTTTCCCATGATAGCCACTTATAAGGAGCATTTTTTTAAATTATTTTGTATTATAGTGAGTTTTCCATAACTTGGTGGTTGACCATAGTTATAGTTTTTTAATGGAATTCCACTTTTGTATTTCCCGTATCATTCTTAGTCAAAAAGTGATAAGATAGTGTAGGCCTAAAATTTAAGGTTTGCGACTTATTACCGCTTCTGTAAAAAAATCAATACATATTTTTATAAAATTATATTTAAAAAAACGACGTATTAGATGGACGAAATTTTTGGTAGCCTTGTTATTATAAAAGGTTCCAAAACTGACGTATTTTATTTTTTTGCAGTTATTAATTGAATTTGTGAAAAACTACATTAAAGTTACATCACACATTTTTGTCTAAAAGTGATTTTTTTTAATAATAACGTCTTACATGTTTTTGGAGCGATATTTAGTAAGTAATTCAAAAATGAGCCTTTATACTGGGAGAGAAAAACACTTTTAGACAAAAATATATCATATAACTTTAATGCAGTTTTTTGCAAATTCATTTAGTAATTGCAAAAAAATAAAATATGTTGGTATTAGGACCTTTTATTATGAACAACGCTACAAAAATTGTGTCCATCTAATACAGTGGTTCCCAAACTTATTTTGCCTACTGCCCACTTTGAGAATAAATTATTTTTTAGCGCCCCCATTTTTTCACCTACTCAAAAACCACTATAACTTCAAATTAAATTAATTATTGTGAGCTATATTAGCGGAGATTAAACATTCATTCTAAACGAGACTTTTACTATGGGTTATAGTAAAAGTCTCGTTTAGAATGAATGAGTTAACTTGAGACCTGAGCGTAGTAGGTAGTACACAACGGCGCTCAGGTCTCAAGTTAACTTTTACGGGCTACACCTGCCAATGAGAATGATTATTGAAACGCAACTTTATAGTATTCAGACAAAGTATCTTTTATTCAAAATTCAAAATAAAACAAACATAATCGATTCTAATATAAAAACTAATGTGAAGGATGAATCTGATGCTGTTTAATAAGTTTGTTGATATCAGGTTCCAATTTACTCAAGAACAGCCGCAAGTCACCACGTTCGGTAACATGCAAACGATTTCTCTTTTTAGTAAGCAGCGTTGCTACAGCACTAAATCCACGTTCACACAAATATGACGATGGGAATGCTATCAAGAATCGTTGAATGATTGACCACAATCCAAGGTACAATTGCGGGATCGGTTTTTGTAGCCAAAATTCTTGGTAGCCATTTTTGAACTTGATTTTTATTTCCTCGTTCGTTGTCAATTCTATAAGTTCTTCTTCCAGATGTGGTGATATTGCTGTGTTGACATTTGAAAACGGATCCAACACCCAGTCTGGTATTTCCAAGTTCAAAATATCCTGGTATCGTTCGGTGAAGTCAATGTGGAGCTTTTCCAAATGTTGGCAGTAGGCAAACAAGTCGTCGTTACTGCAGGATACTGATAAATTCGGAAAATTATGAAACTCACGTCTGCCCATATTCTTTTTGTGTAGAAGCAGTTTGGCTGCGAAAGCAGCAACGACATTTTTTGTTTTAATTAAATTTAGTTCATCGCCTTGCAGTTGGAGATTCATGTTGTTGAACAATTTATACAGGTCTGTCATGTAAGCTATATCATTTTTTGATGTAATGAGCTTGTTGCGCAATTCTGTATCTTTAGTTTCCAAAAACTCTATCACAGAGTCAAACAGGTTGTAAAATCGAGTCAGACAATTGCCTCTTGATAGCCAACGAACTTCGGTATGAAACAACAAACGGTTGAAATCTTCGTCATTAGTAACACAAAGCTGATGAAATAATCTATCATTCAAAGAGCAGTTACGGATTTTATTGACTGCTTTGATGACATATTGCAGTGATTGAAATAGTCGTTCACTTAAATTTCTAGCAACCAAATGTTGTCTATGAATAACGCAATGTACAGCAAGGACATCTGGAATTTTATTTTTTACGTACGCTATGAAGCCTTTATGGCACCCTGTCATAGCCGGAGCGCCATCCGTAGCAACTGATATAATATTTTTCAAGGGAATCTCTTTCTCATCACAAAACTTTTCCAATGTATTGAATATGGTTTCGCCTTTTGTATCGGTCTCTAAATTTCTAGCAAACAATAGTTCTTCACATATTTTCTCATCTTTAATAAACCTCACGTAAGACAGCAACAATGCTTCATTAGTTGGTAAAGTGGACTCATCGAGCTGAATTGAGAATTGACTAGTCCTCAGATGATTGCACAATGATTCTTCTATGTTTCCGGCCATTTCATCAATTCGTCTTTGCACAGAATTATTACTCAAAGGAATTTTTCCGATAATATCTGCGGCCGGTTTATGAAGCACAGTAGTTATTACTTCCTTTATTGCTGGCAAAATTAACACTTCTCCGATGTTGTGTGGTTTGCCTTTTTGAGCAATTAACAAAGAGATGTTGTACGAAGCTCGAAGTCCGTCGTCATCTTGCTTAGCAGCCGCCGAAAAGAGTTTTGCTACACTTGGCCGAGTATTATGCTTCTTCTCTAGGTCTTGAAAATATGCTACATTCTTGTCTTTCTTATCTGGATGCATTTTATTCAAATGATCTTGAAGTCTTGAAGGCTTCATTGCTTCATTCGAAAATGTTTTTAGGCATAGAAGGCACAAAGGCGACGATGGGTTTGTAGGATTTTCAATGAATCCGAATTTAATATATTCCGCACAGTATTGCCGTCTCTTCTTTTTTACTTCCGACATTGTTTTGTTTTGAGAAATACGTAAGTATAAGTGTTGAACTTAAGTACTGCTTATCTATTACGCGCGAAACCGCAAATGAAAATAAAATAAATATTACGTTGTTTATATAGGATTGCATAAGCAGCACGCACCGACAGGAATAAGACAAACATGCATAAACTCGTTTATCTCATTCGACGCTCAATCGTACTCAACAAGTAAGAACAAGTATTCTATGAACCAGCCGATTGATACAGTTGCCTTTTTATTTGTTTGTTTGTGTCTCTTTTCGTTTCGAAACGGAGCGACCGATTGATATGTTTTTTATTTTATTTATTCAATAAAACAGGACAGATATATGAACTACTCGGAGAGAAATATCGAACCGAGTTGGTTTGAGCAATCTCTTAATTAATATTAGTTGATGTTCACAAGCTGTAGTCGAGAGTAGGGATGGGACATCGGTGGGTAAACATCGATATCAAACATCGATGTTAACATCGTTGATCAACATCGATGGTTGCAAAATATCGACTACCAAACATCGATGTTTTTAAACATCGATAATTATATTTATAGATTTATTTTTTGGCAGTTTAACAAAAACTTTATTATAACTTAATTAATTTACGTCCTTAACAAAATGATATAAAAGATATCACTATTCAAAAAAAATAATAAAAGAAATATATACATTTATAATATGTAGTTAACTTTAGAAACTACTCAAAAAAAACTATATAAAAAAACAATATTATGCAATTACGCATGAAACAACCACATGACTTAAATCGTCTGATACTTAAAAAATATATACATTTACGTGTATCAAAGCTTTTTAAGAGAACGATTTTTATTTGGGATTTTATAGTCTTGCATTTTTTTTTGACTACGCTGGCAAATACCGAGATACATATAGATATGGTTTTATATTTCTGATGTGTCATCTTGCATTTAATATGTGTATCGTCGTGTATGATTGTACGCACTAGGGAATTTCCCGAAGAAGTATACATCGGTAATGTCTATCTCCCTTCTTTTTCTATGAAAATACGTTTACCTCCTTCACTTATTCTGCATGCATACATAATTTAACTTTTATTCTGCACATTAAAAGTACTATAAATTTATGTATTTAATTATATATTATTTAAATATTTATACTGAGTAATATTTAAAAGAGCCTAAAATGAAATATTCGAATTTATATGATATAGCACTGTGTAATTTAAATACTTCTTTTATTCGTAGACAATTTTACATCCTCGTAGCCTGTATGTGAGCTGTTAATTTGGAAACATTTTTGTATTTGTCAACAGAGGACGCTGTTTTATTTTGTGATTAGTGCAAATACATTTTGTCAAGCTTAAAAGTTCGATGTTCACTATATTTCTTCTAACATCGATAGTTTATCGATAAATCTAAATTGCAAACATCGATGCAAAAACATCGAACATCGATCCTAAAATATCGATGTTCAATGAACATCGATGTTTATCGCCCATCCCTAGTCGAGAGTCGAGAGCTCAGTCGGTGTCTAAGAGTCCTCCTAGATTCTAGATGAAATTACAAATCGCCCCCAAGCCTTTACACAACGCCCCCATTTTTTTTCTGGGTCTCTTACCGCCCCCCTTTAGACCTGCAGCGCCCACAAGGGGGCGTTATCGCCCACTTTGGGAACCTATGATCTAATACATCGTTTTCGAGACATATAATTTTATAAAAACTGAATTTTTCAGAAAAAAAGGTAAAAAGTTGAAAATTTTAAATTTTAGTCCTATACTATCTTGTAACTTTTTCACTAAGAATTACACCGCGAATACAAGATTATAATAATATATTAGGTGTTCCATTTAGAAAACTGTAACTATGATCCGCCACCAAGTTATGGAACACTATGTACAATACAAAATAATTTGAAAAGGTTCTCATAATAAGTAGCTATCATAGAAGAAACCCGCTTCAAAATATCTTTTCCCAAGGTCACTATCTGGCATCCCCGTGGAGATGACAGAAGTGTACGAAATTTATATTTGTGTGTTGTTCTATTTTATTCTTTTGAATTGATTACGTACAGACAATGTTATATTATTTAACCGATTATTGGATATTATCCTGCTTGGTAGTTAATATTATTAAAGCAAATTCTTATGTTTCAGAATGAGCAAACTGTTAAAGGCCATGAACTATTACAATTGAAAAATGACTATCGGGAGACCCGAGATTTATTAGACGTGTGCGAAAATGAGATCGAAGATTTCAAACGAAAGTGCATGGAGAAGGACGAAGATATAACAAATTTGAAAAAACAATTAGCCAGCTGTTCGGCACATGTTTCTGGTTCAAGCGAGAGTATAAAATCAAACACAAATGATACGGACGTTACAGAGGTGGAACGTTTAAAATTCGAAATTCGCGAATTGAGACAGGAACTGTCAGAGGTATCAATGAGTGAATATGAAGGATTGGAAGCCGGAAGAATACAGCGCACGAAGAAAAAAGAAAATGAAAACCAAGCGGACGTCGACTCTAGACGTGAAATACAACACCTCAGAAGCGAACTGGAGGGCAGAAAGAAAGAATTCGAAAAGGAGAGACTCATATGGGCGCAAGAAAAGGAAAAAGTGCTGAGGTATCAGAGGCAGTTGCAAATGAACTATGTCCAAATGTACAGGAGAACACGAGCTCTAGAAGATGAAGTAGAAAGTTTAACTATCGAATTAGAACTGGACAAAACCGGTCACAAGAAAAATTTATCTAGTTCAGATTTATCACATACTATCGAACTTTGATCTTGAGCCTTATAACTATTTGAAAATTGCTTTTTGCTTTTTCTCGTATAGCACCCGCTATGTAATGAGTTAAAAGTTATATGCATCTTATAGTTTTTAAGGATAACAATTCAATTTGCTTCGTATAACTTATGATTCTTATTTATGTATATAAAAGTATACTTTAATGAATTTTGATCGCTTTATTTGAAATCTTAGTGATTTTGCGATTTTGTAAATATTTTGATACGTTTTTGTTAAAATATTTTAAGGTGTGACATTTCGTTCTGTTTATTTTGCAAAAGGAAAAACTTAAGAATCGGATTCCTTAACAGATACAATACCAGTACTTGCTATAATGTAGCATAACAAAATGGAAGCACAAAATATTGCTTTATTATCTCTTTTTTTAATTAGAAAACCCGTGTTATGTGTTCAACCCTAGTAACAAAAAACTAGACCTACTTATTTATCAGTTTAGCGCTGATACAAAGTATTTTGCTGATAAAAATCTCTTAAACGGTTAATATTATTATTAAATTATTAGTTACTGATATTAAGTATTTAGTAGAAATTATCAGTGAGGATACAAACTTATAGACTTCAAACATACACATACATATATTACAATGCGCAAAACTTAGAATGCTAGTGAGATCAACCATTTTATTATATTTGACACAAAAGTCCTATACTAATATATCTGTTCTATTCTAAATTAAAACAGATTACTAATTTTTAGTATCAAATTTAAAAGAATATTTTATATATGTACATAGAAATCAAACTTAGATTTTAGAATTTTCTTACGAATTTCACAGTCTAGATTTAAGTTTATGTGATTTATTTATTTATACGATTCCAACCAATGTAAATACAGAATATTTTGTCTACCATTTTTATATACCGAAAAATTCCTGTAGAATTAGGAAATCTTGTTATTTTTTGTAAATAGTATATATGTATATTTTTTATTAAACATGTTTTTTTTAAAATTTGCTTTGTTATTTTTCTTATGTTTATTAATTCATGTTTCCTATTAAAAAGCTCGCATATCCCTAGTCATAAGATTACATTCACGAAATTGCTTTCTCGGATACACAAAGTTAAATAGTAACACTGATCAACATGTTTTTCTGTTGTCTCACGAGTACCAATAGTGTATTTTTTTATCCTGTGTTCATATATGTATATTCGGAGTTTCTCCATCGCCCATCGTTTCTTTTTTTAATTTTTTGAAATATTTTAAAACGCTTTTTTGTCTGAGCTAACTCAAATGGTCCTGTTGTGAAGGTTCAGACATGTATACACATATACGAATGTGATATACTGGGTAGCACACTGAACCAGCGTTGCCAACTTAATGTAGTTCACACTAAGTTCTAGTGATTTTTTCCTATAGTGTTGAGAATATTTTGACAAGTTTGAGACTAGTCTAAATTCTAGAGATTTATAGCATTATATAGAGATATTTCTGGTGAAAATGTGGATGTGGAAAACAATAAGGTTTTGAAGGCAAATAAATTTTAATTTTAAATTCGCGGTTGTTTAACAAGTTAATCAAGCCAGTACATACTATAGGAACTATTATTCACATTTATCTGTGATTCCCACATGATTGCCACTCTTGAAATATTGTTTTCACTTGTTTTTTTTTTTATTAGTTTCAATATAATTTGTGCTAATTTCACCGCAAAGTTTTATAGTAAAATATATCTGGCATTTCCAAAATCTTTAATTGTTTGGCTGCTATTGCTGTCAGACACAACGTATAATTCCTGGCTCGGTTTATGCCAATATAAAAATAAATTACTTTTTTATACAACGTATTTTAAAAAGAAGTACTGGTTAAGTAGTACTTGCAAATGATAATAATCCGCTTTCCTTTTATTTATAAGTAATTATTTATATCATTTTGACATTTGCCATTTTGTGACTAGCAATATAATCTTTTCTGACAAATAAGTTTTTTACTATAATAACCAATACTACCAAATAATGTACACATTGCAAGAAAATATTTTTATTGTTGAAGCATATTTCCGAGGTGCACAATTTCTCAATGGAGAATGACAATATTCCTACGCGGAATGTAAAAGTGAAGTTTAGTTACTACAATTTCTTTCAAGAAAATTTAAATAATGATGAAACTCTAGATCTAAGTTTTTTTTATTGATGAAGCATGGTTTCATTTAAGAGGGGCCTTTACCTACAAATAGAAACGTATGCAACTTATATTACTCGCGGGACGAGTAGACGCAAGGGGGTGTGAGTGGGTGGAGCTACACGTTATGAGGTTCCGATCCGAACGCTTCGGTTTTATTCATAGATAAAGGAATACCAGAGATGGGAAACATATGTGTAAAGAATGAAAAACTTACGGAACTGCCCTCTTGCGGGTCTAGTCACGTATTACTTTCATATACTAATTCATATTTTGAAATATTTAATTATTATTTTAGGATGTGAACAAATTAAATGGGTTCATTTTCACTTCGCTTTAATGCACATCTTAAAGTCGGATGAAAATTAATACATTCAATTTGTTTAGAATAAAAGAATAGGTACTGTCTTTTTAATTTATTTTCAGCCATCACAATAGTACAACATTATTTCTCATTATAATGTACAATTGTAATGATAAATAGATATAGAAAAAAATAATAAAAAAGAAATTCTTATAAAAAAACAATTTCAGAAATGATGAAGTTACTTTATTACAAATAATTGATCGATATACAAATACATACATGTGTATAACAAATAATAATATATAATAAATTATGTACATAATCAAGTATTCTTAATTTTTATGAAGAACTTCTTGTGTTAAATATATTATTTAGACTTATATGATTTTTTAGCCCAAGTACCATCAACAACTACAGTTAGAAGTGGAAACCCATCACTATCTAGCTCTCCTTTAGATATAGCTTCAGCCTTCTCTGCTTCTGCAGCTTCCGCCATTTCTTCCACGGCATTTTCTTTTATTACTTCATGAACGTGCTTTTGTATATCATAATACGTTCGCGAAGACATGGTAGGCATATTCATAATTGAACAACGCTCTTCCATTTGAGTAAAACTTTGTCCCGTGCACAAGTTTCCAAAAACCTACAATGCACATTTTGAAGACAAGCGTTTGCGGTAGCTATTTAGCCATACTCAAAATATTTTAAGCATCTCCTTGAAAATGTTGACTTTTACACTAATATAGACATAAATAGCTTAGATTACTATAACAAAATCATTAGTTTATAGTTTTCCCGGGGGACACCTAACATTATTTTGAGTCTAATTTCTATGTACATTAAAACATATAAAGAGCAAATACTACAATAACACATAGACACCGTAATCATAACGACTTCCAGGTGATTACAAATTTTTAAATGTCTTACCACAGCTTCATTTATGCCCATATCTTTTGAGCTATCACGTTCAATGTTAGAAAATAGTTTTTCAATTGCACCACATATGCTACATTTAAATACAAATTTACAATTTAATCCATTTCTCAATTCTTTTAAAAAAGTCATGTGAGTTGAATTGCATCCATATGACGATTCATGGCCGCCAAAACTTTTTAACTGCTGAATTATCGTTCCTGGTTTCTTTTTTTACAAGAAAATTACCTTCCTCGGGTTCATTTTCAGGTGGAAGCTTGTAACTGTAATAATTTGTAAATTTGTAAATAATGCCCAAAGTCTACAGTTTCGATTGTAATACGTACTTCCCATTACCTTGTGAGTTGCTTAAATAGATGTGTTCAGAGTTTCCAACATTAACCCCTTCAGGGGATGACAAATCAATGGAAGTTGTATCAGACCTAACAGCAAAAGCGTATGTATTAAAAGCGGACTGTAAGAAAGGCAATCCAAAATGAAAATTTTAATATACACATAAAATGAATCGTCAAATATTTAAATTCTGAAATCTACTCGCATATTGGTATTATGTACTTAGTTAAATTAAATCGAATTAACAAATATCAAAATAATGTAAATAAAATTGTAGACTAAAAATTACTTACCTCGTATTTTGATTTTTCATACGATTTGCATGCTTACTTCTTTGTATGATTGATCTTTTATGATAATCCAATTTTCGCTTGCCCATAACTTATATTATTGTAGCGTGAATCGTTCGTTAATTTAAAAAAAAAACAGAATACGCAGTTATAGGAGTAACTATTTAATATCACTAATTAATGTTATTTACGTATATTTATATCCAATTCATTAAATAGACACATACATTTATTTCTACAATTTCTCTATACTGTCAGTCATGTCAATTTTAGTTTTATTGACAAACCTTGTCTCCATGACACCCATTCGTATTTCGTGACATTACACTCGAATATTATATGACATTTCTTTTTAATTACAAACTGTCACTCTGACTTGGAATAGCCGACCGATTCCGATAGATTTTTGTCTTCCCTAGGACTGGTAGAGATACCGTATAGTGGGGATAGACGACGCAAAAGCTTCGAAAAACGACGTGTAAAATGTGTGTGACAATGTTTACTGTTTAATGTTTTTTATCTTCAAAAATAATTACAGAAAGTTTTTTTTTTTTATGTCGTACATCAAATGTGCAGCTGGCGCGGGGAGGTCGTTTTTTTCTTTTTTTGTATCAGCCTTAGTTAGTAGACATTCATCAAATTCATGCATTTTTGGGGTTATTTCTGAGACACATAACTTTTTTAAGAAAATAAATTAGTACAAAAACGGACCTTGCCATTATAAATTGATGCCTTTTGCATCACTAACCCAAATTTGAGATTCTAAAATTACAAAATGAGTTTAAAAAACGCGAAACGGCGATGCCTTAATTTTCGACAGGTAAACGCCCCTCTTAAGCGGTTTTGTAAATCAACAAAATTACAAAACATTTATAATAGAAGCAATCACATCGAAGTTTCGTTACATTCTGTTAAAGTCTGAGTATGGTTAGCTGTATCTGGTCGTAGAATATTAAGACCAATATTTTCTCACAATAACATTAATCGCCAACGATATCCAGAACACCATTTTTACTCAAGTACAACAGGACGAATTCAATGAGGGTTACTTCCAGCAAGATGGGGCTGCTGCACATACAACTCGTGAAAATATAGCGCTTCTATACTAGAATCGCCGAAGAAATTCAGTAATAAAAGTGCATGATCAAGGCGTCTTATGCATAACAACGGTCGGCAGCAAGGATCATTTACATTAGACTATTAGGTTAACTGTAATAGTATCATAGATCGCAGGTGTTTATTTACTTTTATATTTCTGTTTCCGTTAAATCTGTTTTGGTTGCATTTATTCTATTTTCATTTAATGGACAATTTCTTATGCTAAATAATGGAGTATATAAGACAAGAATTAATAACTTAAATGACCTGACGAATACAATTAAATTTAACGAAGTAACACCAACTGTATTGCAGAATATTTTTCACAACATGAAACGTCGTATTGCGTTATGTATTCAACTGACCATTTTGAAAACTTTTTATAAATTATAATTAATTCAAATTTCTACAAATAAGTTATTTACCTTAGATGTTTGATTAATATCTCATCTTTAATATTATCTTACTAAATAAATTAATATGTAATCCAATTATGTTATTAATTTCATCACCATAACGGTCGATGATAAATTTTGACAGTGGCAGGTGGCTAACCTTTATACTATTTAATCTATATCCGCATTTCAAGAATGCGAAAGATCATAATTTATAGGAGAAATTTATGGACTAGATAAAATTGTTTTTGAAACACACGGTACATAGCATAAGTAAAGTAAAAAGTAATGTGCTGATGAAAATTTTCGACTTTCACATTTCTACAGAGGTTCACGTTTTATAATAATATAGAGTCCGGCAGAATAAAGTGTCCATTAATTCGTTTCATAATATAATGAAATATAAATTCGAATCAAGCGCCCACACTTTAGCGATGAATGGAAATTTAAGAGCTGTCCAAACGGTGGGTTGGTGACTGTCACGTTGGTCAAATGTTCAACGTTCTAATTATAATTTTATGCTTTTAGCACTGATAATTATTTAATTAGGTGATTTTTTAATTTTTTACCGACGGCTGAGATTCGAAAACAAGACCTCCCGATTGCTAGTCGATTGCGCTACCATTATGCAATCGCGGGTGTCTAGGATAGAGTCCTTAAATTCTACTGAATTATACCAAGCAACGGATGGGAGCACATGTTCAACGTTATTTTGTTGTTGAAGTTGATTTGAGAAATAACAAACCATCCAACGTTTATTTCGTCACCAGTTTCATTTAAATTCACGGGATTCGAGCCCTTGACGAATAATTATTAAAGTGTGGGTAAAAAAAAGTTTCGCGATAGGTACACTACCTACTGCTTGCTGTGTCAGGGAAAAACCTAAACGAAAAACTTTTACGAACACTTGCAATGCGGAAAGGTTAAGAGTAGCTATGTTACGAAGTATAAAACGATCTGTTGATCGAGAATCATTAGCACTCAACATTTTGAACCGTAATTATAGACGCAAAATGAATTACCTATTAGAGATCATAGATTAGAAAAAACATTTATTAGTATTTTATAGGTATGTATTTAAAATAAAATAACATCTAGTTTTTGAAGAAAGTACATAGGTATGAATATACTAATGTAGGTAAGTAATTGAGTAAGGATTATTTGTATAGTGGAACACACTTCTAAATGTTGAGCAAAAAGCAGAAAATGTGCGTGTTTTGTAAGAAGTTTGTTATTAAATGTTCAAACACATATTCTTCCATATATTTACGGCCATTGTCCGTTTTTACTGATTTTTATGGCTTTTCTAGGTAGTGGGTAAATACCAAATCAGTATTCCATGACCTTGTCATTCATTTCTAAAATTATTAAAATCGTGACCTGGGATATAACTTGCTAGGTATCAATTTGTTTGAACTCTCAGGTTTCGTCTTGTGCTTTGGTACATTTTGTGGTGGATTATCTTGAATAGTTATGACCTTTGAGGTTTTTCGGTATTTATACCACCAGTATTCGAAGGCTAATGTTATGCTCGCCAGACCAATGCCAACGAAGATGACAATAAAAACTCCTCCTATATTTTGGATGCTGATGCCATCCGACTGATCGTCTTGTTTTTCACATTTCATTGCTTTGGGATTATTAGTCCACCACTTCTCTTTCAGTCGTTCTAGTTGACGTCTATTTAGTAGTTGTAGAATACTAAAATGATGATGCCATTAGTGCTGAATAATATAAGCAATTACAAACTAATATTTTTATGTAAACAGATGATTGAATTAGATTTCTTGTTGAGTACACGACAATGACTGACTAGAATGTACTGGGGTTGTTTAGTTGAAGTTAATCAGTCGCGGATGGTGAGTACGTTTAGGTGGAACAATTACATTTACAAAACTTATTCGTTTATTATCGGTGATATACTCCCAGATGCTGAGCATATCACCGATTATAAACGAATCAGTCTTTCTATATACGTGCCCAACCAAAACGTACTCACCAGTCGCCACTGAAGCCTGTATATATAATACTACCACAATACTACTATATTGAATACAAGACAGCGCTATGCCGTTCTTGAACACACGGTCAACACTACGCATGCGTTACAAATAATTTTTCAATTTTAGATTTTCTTGTTTATCAGACAGACGTATTGTTATAAGCATTAGTTAAAGTTTATAAATCATCAAACAATCATAAACTTAAAAGAGTGAAGTTGTATAAATTTTGGTCATGTAAGTAAAACCCAAAGTCAGTTCAATAGCATTGCAATTGTGTTAGAGTAGAAAAAAAACATGTTGTATAGGTCATGTATAATAATTAGTGACATAAATACAACAGCAAAATTAACCAATTCAACATGCAAGAATATAATTCAGACTTCAAAAGAATGTCCAGATAGATATGTAGTACGGTTCACCTTCAGTGAGTTTTCGAGTGTTAACCAACTGATGAGTTTGCTTTTTTTTTTATATTTAATAGCGATTTATGGATTAAGACGTTGAAATGGCATTTGTTGTCAACAGTCAATTTGTTAAAAGTTAGATATACTTTTGATAATCAATGCATATATGTACTTACGCTGTGTTAAATTGGTCTTTTAACGGAGAACCCTGTTGAACAGCAATGGCATAAGGCTTTCTGGAAAATTCCTCACCCACCATTTGCAAATCACAACTAGTCAGTTCTAAATATCGAACATCAGTTGCATCGCCTAAAAATGCGAAACCCTCGCTAGAAGATCTAGAGGAACGAACTCGTTCTACGGCCTCGTCTAATGTGTTTGGAAGACCGGCCTCTTTCATTGCCTGCCACATTTTCGTGTACTTATCACTTACTGGATAATCCCACACAGCCAACTGAGCTCTCTCCACATCGGATAAACTATCATTTAAACTCATATCTTTCCAAATGCTTCAAAAAACCAAGTACTATTTACTTAAATTTAGCAGTTATACGTAAATACATACTCGTAAAATTTGGCTTCGATATTGGCCATACGCTCGAAATAGGTCATCGAGGCAGAACCGTTGAGTGGAGCATATTGTATTTTATACTGCTTAGAAAGATCGTCTAAAGATTCTACTGGTGTATCAAGTCGGGATACAGTTAAAAATGCAGCTAAGTTTGCTGTGTACGAAGCAATTATAATAAACCCGAATAACCACCATGTGGCAGCGACCAATCGACCTGATAGGTTTTTTGGAGCTTCACCGCCACCTTGAGGTGTCAAAGAAGTCATGCAAAACCAAAGACATTCCTTCAAATTAAATTCTCTTTTTTCTTCATCATCTTTGTACTTCTCTCTATTGTTTTGGTAACTATATGGGCTATACCTATCAAATATCCACATCAAGAAACTACAAGAAAATTAAAAATATCAGCAACATCTAAAATACAAAAGCTAATGGAAGTAGTATGTTTTGTATGTTACTTTATCATGCGTACGATACGACCTTATCATGGTAAATTCATTTGTTTGTCTCAAATATAAATAAGAGGAGTAAGCGACTATTACATATTACATCTATAATTTTATGAAGGCTCTTAATACATACCTTGTAAAGAAATAGGCAGCTAGGATACACAACCAAACATCATTTTCTAAGACAGTAAGGAATTTAAAAAGTGATGTTGGAGTTTTCGGCAGTTTCATAAGTATCGTTATTCCAACTAAATCATAATAAGGGACTGTGAAATCAATAACGTTTTCGCGTTCAGCCATGACAGACATGGAACCCAAACCAATATCTGCCTTCTTTTCCATCAATTCTTTAACGACACCGTTCCAGTTGCCTTTCAAATCCATATTTCCGAATTTACCATCTGCGACAACGAAAATTTCATAATCGAATTTAAGTATGCTTGCTATTTCATCAATCAAATCAATGCAGTATCCTGAATAACCTTTTGGAGCTTCACTGTCTGCCATTACAAAAGGAGGTTGCTAAAAGCCACTTAATTAAAACATAAACAAACATGATTTGTTTATCCAAAATTTACCAGTACTGTAGACACCCTATATACTATGTCGGCTGTATAATTTCCCATAGCTTCAGGGTCAACCAAGGTTATATTTTTATTGAATCCAGCCTTCCATGTTCCTAAATTTACAGATTTGTCTGATGATCCTGAGCGAACACTTATTGCGGAAAATTGCATAGAAAACTCCATAAAGCTTTGTCCGTTTCCACCAATATACATTTTTCCATAGGTGGGACCTTCAGATGAGTCCTGGAAATAAATCAAAACCAAGAATAAAATATTACATGACACTTCCAAGTTTTTACAGGTGGCACTTTTAATACCAAACTTTTTTCAAATTTTGTAGCATACCAGTTATTATAAGTAATTGATGTTTCACTGGCTGTGTCACCATATTCTAAAGAATCGTCTTTATACCAATTACTTGCCTGCAAGTTGCGGATGCATTTACTGTGTGATAAAACGACAACACTGAGAGTTTGTATGAGTTAGTACGAGAAAGCAATATACAAACTGTTGTTTTGGTCGAGTCTAGTGTTGGAAAAGATAGGGGAATAGGGGAACATTTTCACTGAGGTTAGACTGACCCGCGTTTAAACAGCGCATTTCATTTGAATTTTGTTAACGGTCGATCTCTAGTCGACTAGCACATTTTTAAATCGCGTTTCGTCCATCTAATTTAAAACAATTACGCGCCAAAGTTCTTGAATTTTCGAAAAATGTTACCTCTGGAAATGTTAACAAATGTCCGTCGAAATTTTTATAATCATCTGGGTTACTGCCCAGCTCAAGATGGAGGCTTATCTGAGCATTTAATAAACAATTAAGTACTTGTAAAAATTAATTTTTATTTAATAATCCCATTCTTAACTTCCAATTAAATCATACTTACTGAAACATTTTGTTTAGTTTCATACAAATTTATTGTTTACTTTCAGAATTTTAGTTTGTTTCCTTTCCTATTTTATAATACTACGGAATTATTTACGTTTTATCTCAGTAAGAGTTTTGCTATTGTTACGTTTTCATATTTTATATCAGCGGTATTTCTTATCATTGATATTTTAAGAAAAAAATTATTTTTTATTTTAAAGTTTTTAGAATTGATGATCATTTCTTTTATTTACTCATACAATTTGGGAAGCTGGGATGAAATGCGTTACTAAAATTATTTAGTGCGATTATTTGATGCTTCAACAAGTCTCTACTTATAAATTATCTAGGTAGTGCTTTTTATTGTTTAATATTAACGCCTATGGATTATGACAAAATTATGAAAAGTCAAATGCCAAAAGACGTCACAGAACAAAATGAAGTAAATTTTGATTGTGAACGGAGTAACAGCAATGATAAGCCTTTGTCAGTCTTTGTCCACAAGCAGCTACCTCCTTAAAAATCAACTCTTGATAGGAAAAAAGGTGAACCAGTTTGTCATGTTTTCTTAGAAGACACTGTAACAGAATACACGGAAGATGTTCATGAACGCTTACAAAATATGTAAAAAAAATTTTTGCAAAAAACTGTTCGATTACAATGTATTTCAGTTTATAGTAGACCAAATAAGTCTAATATACTGGATAGAAAATTATCCATGAATTAATTACAACAGAAGAAATGAAAATATCCTTTGCGACTTGTTATTTTCAGGTTATCATAAATTGCCCCAACAAAGGCAGTAGTCTTTAGACGAAGATCTACGTGTCTGAACAGTTTTGAAGTTCATGATGTGAAATAGATTTTTAGACATAATATTTTGTCCATTATTCTGCCAAACAATTTATTCGTGGTATACCAGTGCACTTTGGTTTCAAGAATTGGATGCTGTGCAGTTTGGTTTCTTCAAAATGGTGACCGAAAGTGTTACTTTTACTCATAGCGCCGACACTTCCTGTTCGGATTTTGAGAAATATCTTGCAATAAGATTGTTCCAAATTGAATTGTAAGCACTTTTGTATTCTTTGTTAATTTTGATAACACGAACGGTTGACGAGATATTTCGAGTGTTATGATTTCTGTTATAATGTTGTTTCTAACAAGTTTGAAGTCAATGCGGAACCTCGATTTACAAATCAATTTAATGAATTTTAATAATTGCAAATATCTGGTCAACCGACAGTTTTACGAGAATTTGCAAAGAATACAAATGTGTTTCTTTCGTGCTTTCTTGTTCCAAATGGTATTCTAAGCACTCTTGTATTCTTTGTAAATTTTGGTAAAACTAACGGTTTACGAGATATAAGAGATATTTCGAATGTTATGATTTCTGTTAACATTTTATTTGTTGCAAACATGATGGCAATGCGAAATCTCGGTACAG
Source organism: Amphimallon solstitiale (assembly GCA_963170755.1). Taxonomy (NCBI): domain Eukaryota; kingdom Metazoa; phylum Arthropoda; class Insecta; order Coleoptera; family Scarabaeidae; genus Amphimallon; species Amphimallon solstitiale. Next base: position 85,234,822 of record OY720681.1, on the reverse strand, counting down.
AAACAATGTTAATAAACTTCTATAAATGCAAATATCTGGTTAACCGACAGTTTTACGAGAATTTGCAAAGAATACAAATGTGTTTATTTCGTGCTTTCTTGTTCCAAATGGTATTCTAAGCACTTTTTATTCTTTGTAAATTTTGGTATAACTAACGGTTTACGAGATATAAGAGATATTTCGAATGTTATGATTTCTGTTAACATTTTATTTGTTACAAACATGATGGCAATGCGAAATCTCGGTACAGAAACAATGTTAATAAATTTCTATAAATGCAAATATCTGGTCAACCGATAGTTTTACGAGAATCTACAAAGAATACAAATGTGTTTGCAGCTATTTTTGGATAAGGCTTTCATAGATATTTCTTGAAAATGATGACTGGGATTGTTACTTTTACTCTTAGCGACGAAAGTTTCGCTCGGAATTATGAAGAATATTCTGTGCATTTCTTGTTCCGAATGCTGTTCTAAGCACTTTTGTATTCATTGTAAATTTTGATAAAACTAACGGTTGACGAGATATAGGTGATATTTCGAATGTTAGGAGTTGTGTTCAAAATTTTATTTCTCACAAAATTAAAATGAAAGTAAAATCTCGATACACAAATCAATTTAAAAAGAATCCGTAATTGCAAATATCTGGTCAACCGATAGTTTTAGGAGAATTTACAAAGAATACAAATGCGTTTGTAGTTACCTTTGGATAAGGCTTTCATTGACATTTCTTGAAAATGGTAACCGGAAATGTTACTTTTACTCTTAGCCACGCCATTTCCGGTTGGGATGTTGACGAATATTTTGCACAGATCTTATTCCAGATCGTATTCTAAGAACTTTTGTATTCTTTGTAAATTTTGATAAAAGTAGCGGTTGACGAGATATAGAAGATATTTCGAATGTCATGATTTCTGTTAAAATTTTATTTGTTACAAATACATGATGGCGAAATCTCGATACAGAAATAATGTTAAAAAATTTCTATAATTGCAAATATCTGGTCAACTGATAGTTTTACTAGGATTTACAAAGAATAAAAATGTGTTTGTAGCTATTTTTGGATAAGGCTTTCATAGATATTTCTTGAAAATGGTGACTAGAATTCTTACTTTTACTTTTAGCGACGAAAGTTTTGGTTGGGATTTTGAAGAATATATTGTGCAATTTTTGTTCTAAATGCTATTCTAAGCACTTTTGTCTTCTCTGTAAATTTTGATAAAACTAACGGTTTACGAGATATAAGAGATATTTCGAATGTTACGATTTCTGTTAAAATTTTATTTTTCATAAACTTGAAATGATTGCGAAATCTCGATAAACAAATCTATTTAAAAAAATTCCATAATTCTAAATTAAATTTTGAGCACTTTGAAGTTATTGTTACGCCGTTGAAACATAATGTGGCAAAAACAATCAAGAGAGAAGAATCGCTTGGTCTATGTAGCAATATGACGACTTTATTTGTTTATATGGAACATTTCAGCAGCCGACGTGGCCAAGCAGTGTACATTAATAACTCTTTTACAACACTTGATCTCTAGTAATAATAATACTTATAATTATTATTATTTTATTTCAAGGTCGGAAAAGACAAGAAATTAATACATTTATGGAAGAGTATGATGAAAATTCATAAGAAAGCAAACTATACGTTGTCTAGCCACACTCTTAAAACGAAAATAAAATTATTACTCCCAGAAATTTATATTTAATAATTTATTTTTGCCGATTCTTTTCTTAAGACTAGGGATCCGAAACCAAGAAGATAGGAAAATTCGCTTTTCACCATTCTCTTTGATTGTCTATGTGCTTTAATAGTAAGATGATACTAAGGCATGTCGTGCCGTTTAAAATTTAAAATAAAAAACAAATAATATGTATAAATTAAAATCATCGCCACTTGTTATTTCCTTGGATAGCCACATAATTTTCTACTACATACACATGTATATATACACATGCATATACACATCAATTCTCTGAAATGTTTTGAATCTAGCCCAGAAACATTAAAATCTGTTGAGGTAATCCCAAGTTATAACTAAATTTGTACGCAGACATACCCCCTATGCCTTCCCCTTTGTAGAGAATCTAGATTAAAAAGTGACAAATGATAATTGTATGAAAAAATATGTGTTGGTAATAATATTTCTAACCCCTAGCATATCATTATGGTAATATAAAAATATACATACTTTGCCAAAATATTTTTTTAAGTCCAATTCTTTTCTATCTGGAGAATTCTTTCCATCATAATCATCACATGTAATGTAAGACTGATTACCAGCCCAACCACCAGCATTGATCATATTTCTGGAAAAAAAGCATTTTAATATGGTCCTACTACATTATAAGCTTTCTAAAACAATATCCTGATGCAGATTACGTTTAAAACTAGAATAAAAATTACGTACTTTACAGACAGAAATGCTTGCAGTGCTAAGTCAAAATAGAAAGCTGCGGTAATTTCTGGATCTGACGAAAGCTGATAAGAAGTTTTTATTAGACCCAATCGATCTTGATATTTTGTATCCATTAGTGGTTTTGCATATAAGATAGTGGCATTTTTACATACGCATTTAAAGTCTCCTTTGTCTTGAGTTATTGCATGCCATGCAAATTTTCTATTAAAATAGCTTATGGAATCGGCAGCATCTAGAACCTTTCTTATACTGCTCAAGCTTCCCAAAATGAAAAAATTAACAATATCCAATTTCCTCAAGTTTTGCAACTGATCGCGGATCGAAGATTCATCTTGAATAGGTCTTATGACGTGCCTAGTTGCTACGTTTTGAAGTAATGACTTGAATTTATGGTCCATAACTGAAAGATCCGCAATTAAAACAATATTCAGAATTCCTTCTGCAAGAATATTTACCATATGAGCTATCGAATAATATGGCTGCATTCGATATATTTTGATTTATAACAATGGATCTCACAATTTCGGGAATAATGTCAGCGGGAGGCATAATCTGAATTAAATAATTTTGTTGCTTATCATCGATATCGCGCCATTGTCTTAGGTCGCCTTCTTGGCCGAAAGACCCGCTTATCGTCGGTAATTGTAGCGCTTTCACGAATGATTTTACTGTTTCAGAAACTAATCCAGTCATAGTAGTATCCAGAACTAAATGTGGTGGTGCATGACTCTCTAACATAGAACCATAAGTTTTACATACTGCAAATTGAATAAATATATTAAATCAACGAGAATAGTATATAAAATAATAAATATTCAGATCAATGGGACTGCGTCTTGGAGAAGATCCAACATGACATACTCTGCAATGGCTGATTTACTTTACAACGTGCTTTAAATGTTGTAACGGTAGGACATAATATAATGATTTTTATAAATTTTATTTTACACGTATGAACTATATTTTAAAGTTATGTATTAGAAACCAAAAGATATATTTCTTAGAACTATTTTTCCTAAATGTTTTTTGCCTATTTATAAATTAAGCGCTAGGTTGATAAGCTAATGTTTGTATAGAAATGTTTATGTTTTATAAGATTAAAGGGGCCAAGTGTATGTGTTCATCGTGATAAACGTGACTTAAGCGTGTGAAAACTATAACTAGAGTACATGGACAGAGGTGAGAAGGGAATAGGTGAGCCTCAGGCAGAGTGAATTTTGAGGGAAGAAGTAAGTCGACTTGGGACTTTCGAGCGGTTTACAGCATCTTAAAGCTGTCCCGAACCGCATGTGTATGTACAAAAAGTAAGTCGACCCACACATAGCGGTCGACATTGTAATAGTTTGCTATTTGAACCTTGCAAGTAAATAAATCGTTCTTTGTTTCCAAAAAGATCGACCGCCAAAGAACTGTTAAAGTTATTAAGTTTAACAATATCTTCCTATAAAAAGTCATAGTTGTGCGAATAGCAGTTTATAGAAACTACAGGCGTATCTATTGTCGAAGGAGGACTCCCACAGGGCACATCAACAATAGGACGATCCTCTTCATTTGAAGAAAGAAAAAATCTATGAAAGGTATTTAGAAACAGTTATTACGTTACGTGAGTGTTAAATAAACTTAAATGGTAAAATTCGTCTTAATGTAGAGACGAAATAAATTAATATTATAATCTGAGAACAATAAACATATTTTAGAATTTGTTTTAGATATAATAATATTTTAGTATTTGTAAATCGTTTGTCAATGTTGCTTAAAAATATTATTTGCATTGTAAATATGTATCAATCTTGGCGTAGTTTGTTTTCTTATTGCTCACGTTGTTAGTATAAATATAAATTCTGTACGGCGGTAGAAAACAAACAGTCTATGACATATATCATTTCATAGAAGTGATAAAAGTAATAAATCACATTGAATATTTCAGCATTAAAGGCGCTAGAATGTTATTTTATTAAGGTGTTTGTTCGAATTAAAATTGAGGTTATTTTGTGTATGCTTTTTCTTGTGTTTGTATTAATATATGAAAGAAGATTGACTTCTAACAACAAATATTATTTAAATTAATACAAATTTATTTTATTTAATATTAATAATTAATGCCTTAGGATTATTTATTGTTAATATCTCTTAACTTGGATCGTCCTGAGAAAATGAGCTAGTGCGGTAAACGATTCAAATATTTAATTTTTATTTTATATTAAAATTATTAAAACATACGGGGCATTATTAAGAGGACCATAACATTACGTTATTAATTTATATTTGTTCTTTTACATTATGGCTCAACAACGTAGGGCATTTTACATATATAGTGTTTTGAGCGTCGACATGAAGATGGCATCAGAAGCTATTTTGGTACAAAGCCTACAATATGCCTACAATTGTGTAACCTTTGAAATACAAGTCAGATTTTCTCATTTTGGACGCTTAGCTGTTGCGTCACAGTTCTTTCTGTGCAAATGTAAAAATGTAATATCAATCCGTAATTAAAATTTGGTGAAAAGGACAATATCATCTACAAATTAAAAATAAAATAAGTTTTTTTGCTATCAAAAGGTCTTCATACAACCGCCTGGCTTCCAGTGCATTACCATCAGCTAGCTCGTACATGTAATGCATGTCCGCATACTCAGAATTCGTAAATTGAGCCATGTTTTTTTTTGGTAATACCTAGTTAATGTTTAACGACTTAAAACGTGACAAGTATACTAGGTAGATAAATATCAAAACTGATGATTATGATTTCAAAATAAAATCTGCTTCTTACCTACTAATTCATTTTTATAATACCTAATTTTATAACATTGTGCACATGAATAAGTTTTATTTTTTTAAGCGAAAATCGCACGTCAAACAAAAAAAACCCCAAGAAACCACATTTGCTCAGAACGAATGAGGATTTAAAAAAAAGTACCTACTTTAAGAGAAAGCAATTGCGCAACATATGTTTTTTGTTCAAAAAAAAAACGTGCAGACACCACGGGTACAAATTATAAAATTGATTGTGCATCATAAAATGCATCTTGATACATAAAACGCGCGTACAAAATTTCACAACAATATCTAGGGTGATACCAAAGTTTAAAAAAAAAATTTTTACACTTTAGCACTCTACAGTTCAAAAGTTAAGACATTTAGGACATATGTTCATAAGAAGTTTTTTTCACAAAATGGACCCAAGAATAACCCCCTTAAATATTAGCATGTTATTAAGAAACATATGATATAGGATATCTATCAAATCGACTAAACCAAGAAATGACAAAATATATCACATTTCTACCTTGTAATGCTTGAAAATCTTATTAACTTTAATTTAAAAGTTATATCAATAGACTAAATCCATCTGAAGTGAAGTATACTGGTAACACAAAATTGCCTAGAGCAGTGCCTTAGACAAATACCTATCTGAATACGAGCATCAGTCAGTTTCATGCATGGATTTATGGTCATCTTATCAATATTTCCTTGTTTTTTTTTTGAAACATCTACTTACAGAGACAATATTAACATATATATTTAGCTTTTTGATAAGTACTGTATAGTTTGTTAGACAAGCTTCCAGTACCCCCAACTAGTGAACATCGCCATCTTGAAAGTTTAGATCACACAGTCTTCACTTTAGATGGATCAAATTGTATTTATAAGGCGTCAAGACATCTTACGAGAATCGAGCATTCCCTTGGAATCCGTTCTATTACCGACGACTTTTCTTATTTCCACCTTAACTCCTAATTTAGAATTTCGTTTCACATAGTCTAAAGCGACATCTACAGCTTTGTCAGCTACGTCGTTGTCTTCTTCGTTAGCATACACTACGAAAACGCACAAATTCAATATATGGTATATTTGAATAAACTCATATATATGTACTGACAAACATTTATGTTTTGTATAGTTTGCATCTGGAGTCTATCAAAAGATGCAATGAAGAATATCAAATATAATAAATTTAACATTTCTTCGATTATACATAGAAACTACATGGAAGTTGATAGTACAAATATAGGTAAGCGACTGCACTGGATAATAATGATCATGTGTACTCTACATGTTGCTAAGTGAAAACGATGTAAACAGACACATGATCAATTATGAAAGAGTGTTTACTCGATAATGGTTTAGGGACTATTCCTGCTATTACATTAATAAAAGCAGATCTATAATGTGTGTAGCAGGTAGGTACACATTATTCGTGTATTTTTGTTAGGTCTGAAAGCAACTTGTACACAGTACATAGGTGCCTACTTATCTCTATAATAAAATTGATTTACTGCTCGATTATTGTGGACAGAACCTTCTTTGTTTTATATAGGTCAAACCATTAAATACCTACATAAGGGTAGTCCTTTGATGTTGGCAACCGAATTTGAAAAAATTTAATATTTCATCGGAGTTCCCGATAGATAAATGGCAAACACAGATAATGAGCTTGACAACCGCTTTTGAGAAAAACAGTGCGTTTTAGACATATTTCTGCACCTCAGCAATAGTTCTAGAGTTCTTTAAAAATTATGCAAAAAGTTCTGCAAAAACAAAAATTTTGCAAAAAATGTTATATTTTGGAAATCGCACTACAGTTCTGATCGCAGTTCTCGTTGGAACTCTAAGAGTTTTATCGAAAATCCTAATGACATTTTTCTGTAGTTATTTTTTGTTAATAGGTACTTTATTCGAAATTTAGCGAAGTAAGAAAACACTTTATTTGTAATAAAAAAATGTCGTAACAATTCTTTTTCGAAATCTTGCTAAGAACTGCAAAAGTTCTATCGAAAATCCTATCGTTGCAAGTTAAGGCGCCATTGTATAATCGTTTTTTCCTATTACCGCGGCTGGTTAGTTTTTTTTTTTTTTTTTTGAAAATTCGAACAATTTAGAACAAACCTAGGAAAATCTGGAACAACAGTCCGTCTATCAAATTTGCCAAATTTTAGCTAACCTTTGCAGTGGCGGCTGGTGAGTACGTTTTGGCGGGGCAATTACATAGACAAGACTGATTCGTTTATTATCTTATAAGTCTTGTTTATGTAATTGTCCCATCAAAACGTACTCACCAGTCGCCACTTTACACGAATTATATAGTTATGTAACATGTACAAGGTATGGCTAGACCTCAACCATGAGGGGGCCACTTCAAAGATACCTATGCAATGATCGTCTGTTTTTCGCATTTGTCAGTACTGATAGTGGTTCTATTTATTTCCATCAGAATGTGTTAAAATAATACATTTGTCAAGACTTTTAAAATTAACAAGTACTTAATGACCCAATTTTTCTCTTCTTTTTTTACGATGGAGGGGGACGGGGTTCTAACCCCCTCCCCCTGGTTACGCCTCTGAACACGTAGTTAAATACTATTTGCTCTTCAACGTTATTGTTAGCAACTAGGGCCTGGTCATGGGTTTTACCAATTTTGAATTTTATTTTAGTTCTTATTCCAAACACTAAGCGCTAGTAGATGATATACGAAATTTACTGAATAAGAATCGTCATAACGAAACATAAAAGTGCGTTATTTGTGAAAATCCTAACCTAAAATTACATGTGTCATTGATAATTCGTAGGATAATTCAAAATCAAATTGTTGCGTTGCGTTGTTTGCATTGAGTTTCATTAGTTATTTAGACTTGTTGTAAGTTGTGAGGAACTATTATATGGTCGTAGCAAGTATTTTGTGATCACGTGTACCTATTGATAGCATAAGCGAACATTTTGCTGGACATTTGTATGATTGTGTCCTCAGTAAAATAACTAAGTAAAAACAATGTATGTACATATTTAATGCAATAATGATTATATATTTAAGAGTCTAACAGCAACAGATAAGCATTATTTAATTATAAAAATAAGGATATGACGCTACTATTACATACTATTAACAAAAGTACGTCTGTATAATATTTTGTTCAAAATATATCTATTTTTATTTTCTTTAATGTATGTTATGATATGTTAAAATTCAAAAAATTAGTAATTAATTAATTACTAATTTTTTCAATTTTAATTTTTTCATTCCCTATGTGTATATTTTTCATTTTATAAATGGATTTATTGGTATTTACGAAGTTCATTCAATGATTAACATGTTGCAATTTGACTGTGAATTGTTCAATGAATCTGTATATTATATTCAAAGATATCTTTGTTATATAGGAACCTATCATTTCCAAGATGTTCTAACTGGACGACAATAGTAAATTGTGACATTTATATATTTATGTTTTATTGCATTTAATGTCTTGAAAAAATATCCAAGCAAGTGTTTGTATGAGTACAAACACATACCCGGCAAAGTAAAAACTAAAAATATTAATTAGGCTAGAAGTAAAAATAATTTACAACTAATTTCCAGTATAATCATACTTTATTTAAAAATACGACATGTTTCGCTACGATGTAGCTTCTTCGGGTATTACATTACAAGTGTGATTATACTGGAAAGTAGTTGTAAATTATTTTTACTTCTACCCTAATTATTATGGAGTTCCAGCCAGTAACGGCCGATTCAATCAATACTAAAAATATTATTTAGAGGAATTTTTTTGCTTCGTGTCTGAGAAAACAAAATCATTCCTGTCCTAAATTTTAAATTATATTTTTTTCAAGACATGCAATTAAACATGTGTAGCATATTAACATCCATAGTTCCCGCCAACAGACAAAGAACCAGCGTTGCCAGGTCTGGCGATTTTTCACCAAACCAGTTGGTACTTAATCGGTTTGTTCAAACCTCCACTTCTGAACGGTTCTAGAACCAGTGCGCATGTCATTTACAAAAAGACTGTTTGGACCATGCAGTTCGCAGTTTCGCCGATCCTACCGAAGCTAGCATAGGGAAGAAAATAGACGCTTCTGATTGGTGCATTTTAATTTCATTACGTACTGGATTGTTTACATTCGCCTTTGACAGCATAGGCGATTCTATAAGTGACAGTGTTCTATTTTAAAAGCAACTGAGAACATATTTAAAAAATGAATTTTGAAAAATTGCCTTCAGGTTACTCATATCTCTTGGTGAGTGAGGGAGAAGATGTTCGAGAATTTAAAATTAAAGAAGTTACTGATGAAGTTTCTGCTCAGGTAAAGTAACATTGATTAGTTTTATTTGTGGTTATACTAAGAAAATGCTTTCATTCAGCAGGCGGATCGGGAACCGATCCCGCTCCAACCGTTCACTTCACAACAGTTGAGTGTTCGCTGGACAGGACCACTCACCTTTATGTCATCGTCTGTCGTCAGGTACTTTTCATTGCTGCCATATGTTAAAATTATAGAGATTAAACCGAATAAACAATAATAATAAATTGTTTTTCTGCATTAAGGTTTGACGTAGTTTTTAGTGGAAGGACTGGTTTTTCCAACCCCGAATAAAATACTGAGTGAACTCCAATATTATAATACATTTAATACTGCACAATAACTTTAATTTGCTGTATCTTACTTTTCTAGTAACTTTCTTCAGAAGTATATTAGGTTGGTCTTGGAATGAATCAATGGCGCATGCGTACAGAATACGCTCACTAAGTGAGCATAGAATTTTTCCGCTCACAAAAATGGCGACCGCTCCTGAACATGTTCACAGTGAGCGCTCGTCTACTTGACATGATCACTGAACAGTTGCGCAACTGTTGTGTCTGCTGAATGAAAGCAATGTATCTTGCTTACTTTGTAATATTTTAATATTTTCTTGCCTGTCTGCCCTTCTCTATATTGCACTTTCAAATAATTTATTCTCACAGTACTGCATGTTTATTTGATAATTTTCCGAATTGAATGTAGTAGTAAAGAATGATTGATCTGCCTTTGTTTATTTTAATTCACTAAATACGTTACATACAACGTTTTAATAATATGAGTTCCCTAAAATATCAACTTTCCTCCTTTACCTCCCATAGCGTCCAAAATTTAAAGTATGATTATTTTATTTATATTTTACTAAATGTACAAAATATGTTCTGAACTGTTTCGCGTGTTCCTTGAGGTACTGAAATTCTGGTTATGCTTACTTATAAGAAGTAAAACTAGGAAAACAATTGATTTATTTTCTTATAAAATGAGGGGAGGGATCCACCAAAATGCATAATGCTATTGTTTCCCTTACTTTTCTATAGAGTTTTTACTGTCAGTCTTCGCTCTATTTCATTGACTTAGAAATATTATATAGGGGAGACCGGGGCATAGTGGACCCCTGAAGGCAAAAATTTCGCGTATTAATTTATTCGCGGTAATAGAATCCAGATCCAAGATGCTTCAGTTTTATTAACTTTTCTTGTAAACCTCTGATTTTTTAAAATTTTTTTTTGCTTAGCAAATAAGTCAAAATAATTATTTAAAAAAAAATGGAAAGTGACCACTTTGCCCCAAATACCTGGGGTAAAGTTGTCACAGTGAAATTTTTAGGTATAAATAAATGTTAATAAGAGTTTAATAGCAATTTTACAGAAACTATTACAAAAAAAAAATCTATGTTAAAGGCAATTGTCGCAGGTATAATCCTCGTCGTTTTCCTCGACTCCTGCACACTGGTCATGGGCCCACTGAAGACATTGAATGCACCGCACCCATCCTTCCCCAGTTCTTGATCGGAGATAGGTGTCTCCACAGAACAGGCATTCTGCATCATCTGTGTCGTTTTCTGGATCGCCACTTTCATCACTAGAAGAGTGATTGTTCGTAGTTTTTTAGATTTCTTGAGACTTTTAGTCCTTTTCTGGGATGTTGACGCTTCCGTCTCTATTTGAGTTTGAAACACATTTTTGCACGTTTGTTTAAGTCTTTTTTGGTCTTGCCTCTTCAGTTTTTGTTTTTCAGCTTCCTCCTTCGTATCTCTCTTTCTGTAATTCATTCTTATATGGGCTGTCAGTCAAAATTGTGGCTGTTCCCCTCTTTCTTTTTTGAACTCTAATATGAGTGCTTTTGGGAATAGGATTGATGTCTTTAGGACTAACGAGAAACGCACTACGGTGCCACCACTGCAAGAAGAAGTTGGTTGAGGACTTGGAGGACAATTTGGAAACGTGTTCATGGAGCTTGAACAGGGCTGAGGGGATCTTGGACTATTTGGAAACATCAACGTGGAGCTTGAGCTACGTTTAGATTCAATCTCAGTCGAGATTTCAGCAGGTTCATCCAATACTTTTTGCTGTGAATTTTGCATCAATGGTTGATCCGTAACTTCTGAGGCGGCAAAATCTACATCTGTGAAGACGTCGGGGTTGTAAGGACAGATTCCACATTTTCTGAACCCATTAATAGCCGTGGTAGGCGTTGCAGCTCTTAAATACGCTTCACCAAACAATTTTGAAATTTGGAATTGTGTAACCGTCCTTCCTGGGTTATTACGTAGAAACTTTTCAATGCTACTAACGTAAAACGTATTTAACGGAAACATAAATGATCTATCCAACGGTTGCAACTTGTGGCTGCAGTGTGGAGGCAGGCACAATATGGTAGCGTTGTTATCTCGTGCTTTTTCAATTACGGCAAGGTTTTTTGTATGAGTCATATGGCCGTCAAGAATCAAAAGTACTGGGTCTTTGGCAGTAGGCTTCGTATGATTTATAAAATGTTCAAACCAGGAAGAAAATATTTCGAGTTGCATCCATCCTGATTTATTGCAAGCAAATATTGTGCCAGGAGGAGCGCCATCGGTTAATTCTTGTTTCATCCGCTGCCTTGGAAAAATCAGCATTGGAGGAACATAATTTCCTCCAGCGGACATGCATATAACTGCTGTGGACAATTGACCACGTTCAGCCGATGTTATGCTACCAACTTGTCGACGTCCCTTCTGTGCCAAAACTTTTGAAGATTTTGTTTGAACAGTGGTGACACCTGTTTCGTCCACATTAAATATACGATGAGCCGGAAAATTATGCCTATCCATTACAGACTTTAACAACTGAAAAAACTTTTCGACGTTGGGTTTATTAAAACCTTGGGCCCTAGCAGCCGATGTTGCCTCTGGCTTTCTCAAGGTAAGTTTTGGATGACGTTTACGGAAACCGCTCAGCCAGTCTTCTCCAGCTAAACCAAGTTCTTTATTAAACGGATGATTAATTTTATTTTTTTCCGCCAAACTAAACGCCATATATCGTATGTCTTTCGTAGTCAAACCAAAAAATGTTTCTTCCATCTTAAGTATATGGTCTACGAGTTCTTTTTCTTGATCTGGAGTAAATACTGACCGCTTGGCGCCTAAAATTTTCTTATTTGAAACTGCATCCTTATTTTTGTTTAACACTCGTCTTTTAAGTGTAGCCCTCGGAACAGAAAAGTTCTTGCATGCAGTCTTCCAAGCCATTCCATTGTGAACCGCTTCTATTGCCTTTAGCATATTATCTGCACTCCAGTTCTGCTGGCTCGACGATCTCTTGCGATTTCGAACCATTATTACACCCTTGAAAAATAAAAAACAAAATCTTAGACGTTCCGGGGTAATGTGGACCCTATCCGGGGCATTGTGGACACATAGGGGTCCACATTGCCACATTCGTTATCAGTTAAAAAAATAATTTCTTTGGTTAGGCAACATTTATTACTTTGAAGCTTCAGATAGGTTAATTGCAATAACAAGTCACTTTATACTTAACCAGTTCAAAACTGTTACGTGCTATATTACAGAATCTACAAATAAAATAAGTTAGTACTTACATTAGATCAGACCTCGGAAAAAACACTTTTTTTTTAATAACTTCGGTTGAACACAGCGGATCTGTCTGAAACTTCTCAACACTGTAGCGACCTCTATTGGTAACATGTGAATACATAAATAAGATTCCTATTTTTACCTTTACATTGAATTTTGAAGGGTGATCACTCTGCCCCGGGGGGCCACTATGCCCGGTCTCCCCTATATTATACCCTGTATCAGAACTATAGCTCGCCACCACCAGATTATCGCTTCTACCAGTGTTACTACTACCCTCACCACCACCATTATCAACAATATCATGCATTTGTTCTTCCCTATCATAAACATTAATATAAGCAAAATTATTATACATTTATATAAAATAATAGTTTAGCGATTTCTCGAATCTCTTATATTCGATACAAAATTTACTTTGGGTTTGTTTGTTTGAGAAATTTCCAAACAATAATTATTAACAAACAAACCCAACATAAATTTTGTATCTATCATGAGATTCCAAAAAAAAATTTCCTGAAATTCGAGAGGTCGCTAAACTATAATTTCACCTACATTTAAATCAAAAACTACAATATAAATTAAATAAGTGAATTCATAAATACTTACGTTTCTCTTGTAGTCAATAATTCACTAACAATTTCAGTCCTTTCCTTTTTCTCTACAAGGAGTTTTCGGTTTTGCCCAGATGTTGACGGGGGTGAAATAAAACCAACTTGCGATGAGAATAAATTTTTAGTAGGAACTGCATCGTCTTTCAGTCCGCGATAATTTTTAGGGGTATAATTTAAAAGTTTATGTTTTAAATTCACCGTATAATCGCTATCTCGGAAATGTTTAGAACAAATAACAGCGTTTTTCACATTAACCTTGTCTTTTCTCTTTGTAGCATGTAACCACTGTTTACTCAAATCAGAGTTTTGGGGAAAGCGAAAGAATTTAATGTTTTTCTTACATGGATTTTTTTTGGACTGATTGTCAGAATTACAACCAACAACAGCACATCGCATTTTGGCATTTATATTGCAACCACAAGCAGTATAAAACAAATTATATTGCTGAAAATAACTCGGCACGTAGCAGACGCCACATAACCTTATTTAAAATAAATCTGAGAGTGACGTATTCGCGGCAAATTAAGGACCGCCCACCATGCGCAATATCCTATCTTATTCTCATTGTATCGTGGGGGAAGTGAAACCGATTTCACTCAATCCGACTCGTGTTTTGTCGGCTCTCGGGTACCGTATTACCTGCCGGTTTCTCCGAGAGCCGACAAAACACGAGTCGGTCTAGTGTGGATGAAATCGGATGCACTTCCCCTATCTCGCCCATGTATGTTTTTCTTGAATTCTCTCTGGGTTTGGAAGCCTTTTATGTTCTTTTCATGAATAAATACCTACCTACATTTCTATCGTTTACTGTTTTATTATTAATATTAATGTTCACAACACTGCTTAGCTTTTAAAGCACTCGAAACGTTAAAGCCACTCCGCTTCGCGTCGTGGCTTTAAACTCGTTACTCGTGCTTTAAAAGCTTGATTATGCACTAGTGTCATAATATACTATTATGTTTATTTTTTTCACCTGGCAACCCTGACAAGAACCAACAGAGTATGCATGCCCATGCCACATTGGCATGCCACAATATAATATTCTATCACATTATTAAAAAAATGCATGGGATAGGCAACCCATCCAACCGGTATTAATCAATCACTGACAAACAAATTATAAGAATACGAAGTAAACTATACAATTGAATATGATTATAAAAGATAATTTAATTAGACCTTCATACTTATTCTTACATATAACAACCTATATCAAAGTAATAAGGCAATGCGCAGAATAAGTTGATTCTTCGAATATTGCAAAATACCCAAGAATACTTAGTTTGAATAATCGGTTGCATACATGGGTTGCATACTTGGTATAGTGCCTTTTCTAAATTTAACCTACTATTTAACGTTGAAATAAAGTAGGTACATACGAACGTATTAATATAATTATCGATATTTAAACATAAAATAACATATATGTACATATGTATAATACAAAAAGCGATTTAAATACAAAATATCTTGAAGAGGTAGGTCACTATTTCTGTTTTCAAACTCTAGATTTTTATTTACTCTCAGCTGTTACAGCGAAATGCTTAAACAAATTGGAAGGAGCATAATTAAATCAACACACATATGTCCATTAAAAGAAGTAGTTTGTTACAAAAGAAACTTTGTAGAAAAAAGTCTAACCTCTAATCCAGGAATAAAACATCGTGCAAAATTACTACAGGATAGCCATGAAGAGGAGTTTGATATTGAGGATCTAGAATCAATGGAAGCAGATTTTATGAATGTCGGATCTTCACATAAAGATCATTTAGAAGAATTTCACAAATTTAAAGACAGAGAAAAGTTCTTGATAGTTAAACAAAAATATTTCAAAGAAAAGTTCCCAAATTTTTTAATGTGGAGTGATAAACAGCAGATTCAATATTTGCATAGAACAAATCCTGAAGAATGGACAATAGAAAAATTATCAGATGGTTTTCCAGCACCCCCAGAAACAATTAAAGTAAGATCGTACATATTGAATCCTTAAATAGAAATCAATTAAATGTCATATGATTCTAATGAAATAATAATTCTTTTCAACATTTCATATTTCTACTGTTTTGCTGTCTTTTAACAGTATTTTATTTGTCAATTTTAAATGATTTATTTCCACAATAATAATTGAAAATACTAATGTACTGCAGATTTAATTCATGGGGTTTAATTATTATTAAATAATAATTATCAGTATGTAACTGAATGGCTGTGCTTTTTTTTCTCAGTGACACATAACATAAGTTGCAGACTAATTAAATATTTTTTTCCAGAAAATAGTGAAAGGCAACTGGTCAAAATCTACTTCTAAAATTCAAAACCACGATAACTCAGTGAAGAAAAATTGGGAATTATTTAAACGTAATCAGTTAAACTTGCCTCCTACATTAACAGAACATTTAAGCAAGTTCACAAATAGAAAATACGACGTCAATAACCAAAATACAATAAATGAAAAAGATATAAAACCAATCATACCGAAAGTAAATGGTGAATTTTCTGAGATAATTAGCAGTTATGAGCGTCTTAAAAATAAAGATGCTTCTGTCAAAAAAGATGAAGGACCACTTGTAAAAAAAGAAAATCAACAGAATATAACAAGTTCTGACACATATCTACTTGATAATGATTCTAGTTGGGGTAAAAACACTACATTGAAATCCTTGAAGGACGCTTTAACACAAAAAGTAAGATTAGGTGGAGAATTAGATGAAGATGACAAACTATTACTAACAGAATCAAATACTGGAAGTATTATTGAAAATACAATATCTGAAAATCCTATTATAGACTTGAGAGATATATCAAAAACTGCATATGTTAGCACAGGAAGCAAAACCGTAAAGGACCTCAGTTTTTTAAATTACCCTGAAAAAATACTAATTCCCAAGGACAAATTAAGAAGAGGTTATACATATAAGTTAAATGACTGCTACTATGATAGTGATGGATTGTTTTTATATAGGGTACCTGGAATGGATAAATAAAACATCTAAATATTTTAACATTTTGTTTATTTAAACAGTATTTATAAAAAAAAATGACTAGCAAGAGCTTATAAAATTAAGTAACAAAAAATGCAAATATTGTCATTAAAAATGCTATGGTGCGAGATAAAAGCTTTGCAAAGGATTTACATAAATGTCTTCAATTTCGCAATTTTATAACAAAATCTATAATAAATAAAAGCAATAAAAAAAATTAAGCAGTTTTAAATATGTCAAAGCCAACACACTTGCCTCACTTTTAATTTAGATATACCATGTGCTTGCCGGCGACCTGCGAATACAGCTTACTATAAGATAAAACGACGACACCGAGAGTTTGTATGAGTTAGTACGAGAAAGCAATATACAAACTGCTTTTTGGTCGAGTGTAGTGTTGGAAAAGAGGGTATTCGAGCACATTTACGCTGAGGCTAGACTGACTCTCGTTTAATCAGGGCAACAAGGATAGATAGCAGCTGTACTGCAGTTTGTATATTGCTTTCTCGTACTAACTCATACAAACTCTCGGTGTCGTCGTTTTATCTCATAGTAATCTGTATCCGCAGGTCGCCGGCAAGCACATGGTATAAGAAATATTAAGAACATTAGGCCTTCAGTGTTCATATTAACTTTTCTATATTTTCAATATTTATTACTTTACTTTTTATGTAGAATGTGGAAGTTGGTCTTTTCATTTCAACTAATTAGGAATTTACACTCTTTACACTTACTAAAGAATAATGAAAAGTTAGCCGTCCACTTATCAGGGGATTACCCTATGCGACGGAGCTGTTTCGGTCCGATGACTGTTTATGATGGGCTTGTCTTTCATTGTACCACCAGTTGATATTACTTTTGGAATGAAGATAAGCAGATGAGTGATGTAAATGTGATGACCTTCGCATTGAAATTTAGTGACTGACCACAGGCTATAGAAGTGTTTAATCGCGTTTTGGATAGGCAGAAGTGAAATATCATACACGCATGTTTTAGTTCTCCGTAAATTTTGTGTAGATATTATTTTTTCCTTCTCATTAAAAACGTGTACTATTTATCACTCTGACAATAAGTTTTGTTTTTTATTCTGTTATTAAACGTTTCTTTCAATAATTTGTTTATTAATAAAGTTCCTCTTGCTAATGTAACACTTATCACAGAATAACTATTCATTGAAGATTTTTTTTGCTTGTACAATCTTATATAGTCCTGTAATGTAAACCCTACCCCAGACACCAACATTATACGACAACTCCAAAGTTTTAAATACAAGTATATAGTTTGAAGAACGTGAATTAAGCTGCAATCCAAAAACACCATTGTTCAAGGTGCGGCCGGAGTTCGAACCTGGTATACTTAAATCTACAGTGTTATAATTAAGGCGTTTTCGGAAAATGTATAGCATTAACCTGATCCGGTTAGAAAGTACCTAACAGGTTCAGTAACTTTACCCGATTAAATGAAACATTTCCCAACGCAATTGCGGTCACTTTGAGTAACGTAACGTAAACGTCTCCATATAACCTTATAAATACCTATCTTCATAACATAGTTTAGCTGTACTGGCAATACGACAGAAAAAATGGACCGGGGAGGGGGTAAAACAACCCGCATTACCCTACTCACCAGGATTATGAAAATCAAACCGGGTTGTTGAACTCAGTTACTTTTTAGATTTTACGAACACGGTTGTTTTTACCCGACTGAATTAACGAACGCATTCGTGCTAACCGTGTTGTAACCCCAATGACCGGGTTTAATTTCCGAAAACACCTTTAGAGGGCTACCTTTATACACGACAAAAGGATCATGTAATAATAAAAAAACGAACCTCAAAGGGTTATTTTGCTGGCCCAGAATACATATTTCTTTTCCATATTTAATATGAATTTTAGTATTCAATGAAATAGAGGAAATTAGAAGGATCAGTTATGTTGAAATGTTAAGAAGTTGTATAAATATGCATAGTGTGCGAACTGATGTGAGCTTCTGGTTGATCAGAGGTGGAAATGGCAGTATCTGAACCAAGTATTCATATAATTTAGACTCAGAGGCAGCAGCCGAAGATAAACGAAGGTGAAAGAAATTTAAATAACACATTCTTCAATAGCTCCATGCTTTCTGAATATATTTTTTTTTGTATCTACATATATGGCCTGCAAATGTAGAGGTGGCTAATAATTTTGAATTTAAAATTTCATATTTGAAATGGCCTAAAAGATCTAATTTTCAACAATTCGTTATTTATACACAAATGTCATCGAAATCGTTGAATTTACTACTGAAGTAAGTTTGTAGATTTAAATGTAATAATTTCCACGATATTTGCCTGTAAATATTGTTCTCATAAAAGTTAGATTCACGTGCACATAACTATGCCACCTGCTTCATACAGAAATAAAGCCATTGCCTTCTATAGATACAAATGATATGTAAACAGTGAAATGCTGATGCAGATGTGTATGTCAATTAGTTAAATTAGCTTAAATTTTATATTAAGTGATCATTCCACTATCTGTTGATTTTTACATTGTTCATTATATTTATTTTATTTCTTTACTGATTGCACTTTGATGAAGCTCTAACAAAGATTTTATTTGAATTTCCTTCATCTTTGTTTATTTATTGCTGTTGTTTCAATTATCTACTAGCACAGCTCAGTCCGAGTGTATGTAGCACTGCTTCTGCTCATACATTCATATAATAATTATTGACATATATGAAGAATACAACATTTTCAACTTCCAACAGTCAAAATTAGTCGAAGTATTAATTATTATATATTACATCAAGTGTGTTGATAATGACATAATATAAACTATACTGATCTTGTGTGAATACTGATAAAATAATAATTTTACTCTATTCATCTCTGTTTTATTTGCCTGTGTATTTCTTTGGATTTTCAAAATAAATTATGAAATAAATCGTCGAGAAAAAGTAAATCTGAAAGATTCTCTATTGCACACTGTTAATCGAGTATAGGGTATGATCTAAATTAAGTTTGCCTAGTTGCTTAACTATGAAGCTTGAACAAAAGAAACAATTATGAGATGAAGAAATAGTTTTTGTTTTGGAAGAAATCTGAATAGAGCAATATACTCAAAATATTACAATTATTTGTTGTTAACTATATTTATTGCGAGTCAAAATTCCTAATAAAAATTTTTCATTTCAAGATGGAATCAACATTTAAAAGGAGAAGCATCATACTCTGAAACTCCGGTTGTAGTATAACATGTTTAGAATAAAATATATTCTAGAGTCAAATTATTAAATTAGTATATATGCACAGAACAACGAATTAACAAGAAAACAAGGAATGTATCACACAATATCGTTTCATATCTAACATAACTCTCAAAATGCACGGCATTTTTCATAGATAATAATAATGCACAGTATTGCCACTATTTCACATAGAAAAGGAAAAATACACTACATATTTCAACATTTGTTATGGCTTCTGTATCAATAATAATTGATAGTTTAAATAATCATTCTTATTTATACGTCTAATATATATAAAAAATGACTACATTATGTGCTATTCAAGACATATTCCTTGTATCCACGAACTCAGGTCACTTGTTTCATCACAATCAACTACAATTTCTTGTGGCGTGTCGGAATTTAGAAGAATCTGAGCCGCTGTCCTTCCTGTTAGATAAGCTCCGTGAACTGTAGAGTAAAAGTTACAGTGTGTATGTTCCCCAGCGAAGAGTAACACAGGCTAAAATGTTGGTTTTAATATTGCATTAGAAATATTATCAAGTAAAACGAAAAAATAATGAAGAAAAACTATGGACACTGAGAAAAAACGGTTGTCAGAAGTCAATATTTACTAATTGATAACAGTCAATAATTTAGGCTTCAACAATGTTTGATAAGTGTAGTATAATGCAATTGCATTAATTAGTGAAAGCGATCATATCAATTTTACATTTTAAGCGAATGTATGTGTTGTTAAAAATTGTTAAGGGATAATATACAGGCTAGTTTAAAGTGGTTAAATAATAAAGCAAACAAATATGTTATATAGTCGAGGCGTTTTGGCAACCGACACGGCCAAAGTACGAACTAAAGATGACGATCCAATACCACTACAAATTTCGATTAACAATTTCAAAACAATAAAATTAAACTGATTAATTAATATTATAAGATATATACCTTCCCTTATTAAAATACTATTCCATGAAAGCCAGCTATAAATTAAATATTATAAATAAAGCTATTAAATATTTTTTCTACAGCTACATTTTATATAACATTTGGCTATACTGTTTAGGAGGCAAGCATTGCTGACAAATTTTAAATGTTTAGAGGACAATTATAACAAACGTCAAAAGATAATTATGACAAATGTCAAAAGATGTACGAATATTATTATTTATGTAGGTTATATTACTTGACAGCTAAAATTTTGAAACATCTCAAATTTGACGCCGTTTTAATTTGGTAGCCTATGTCGGTTGCGAGAGCGACTCGACTACAACTGACTCGACTATAGTTGAGTCGCTCTCGCAACCGACATGCGCCACTAAATTAAAATGGCGTCAAATTTGAGATGTTGCAAAATTTTACCTGTCAAGTAATATAACTTACAAAAACCATTTCAGGACTGTCATAAATAATAATATTCATACACCTTTTGGCATTTGTCATAATTATCTTTTGACGTTTGTTATAATTGTCATCTAAACATTTAAAATTTGTCAACAATGCTTGCCCCCTAAATACTATAGCCAAATGTTATATAAAATGTAGGTGTAGGAAAAAATAATATTTAATAGCTTTCTTTATAATACTTAATTTGTAACTAGTTTTCAGGTACAGTACATTTCTAAGATATATATCCTGAAATATTAATTAGTTAGTTTCATTTTATTGTTTTGAAATTGTTCCGGTCGATCGAAATTTGTAGTGGTATTGAATCGTCGTCTTTAGTTCGTACTTTGGCCGTGTCGGTTGTTAAAACGACTCGACAATATACTTCAAATTTAACTATATTTTTATTTCAAACATGAACTCAAATATTAATTGTAGTTTTGTGACTCTTTTCATTATACATAATATAAAGTGGAATACCTAATTTTTCTTAAAATAAATATGATACCTCCAATAATGGGTGGTGACTGTGGGTGAAAAAATGAAATAAAATGCAAAAGGTAAAATCCCTTACCACAAAAAAAAAAAACCTATATACTTTTCTACTGAAAATGGCAACTTTGTTGCCGAAATACGTAAATAGATTTTTTAATTTTGTTTTGTGGTAAGGAATTTTTCCTTTTGCATTTTATTTCAAATATGATACCTAATTATTTATGGAAATACATATTTCTAAAATTATGTTACTTAAGGAAACAGTTATAGACTAAAATCTATATTTATCTGCATCTTGTGTTGTGTAAACAATTACAAATATTCTAAATATAGTTCTACTCTGCAAATAAGCAAACATTTTGAAACATTATTACATCCTACTAAAAATATTTGAAATCTACTGAATTTAAATTACCTTTTCCTGATTTTCTTTTGTATACAAAGGCTGTGCTAAATATTCAATATCAATTTGTGAAGATCCAACTGCTATTGAAGTATATGACCCTTTTGTATATGGTTGACTAAACCAGCTAGTACTACAACAGAATCACCAATTATTTTGAATATGAAATAGTGTTGGAAACATACCATATGCAATTTTTAGGCTTTGGTATAAAAGGATCATTTAAGAATCTCCTTAATGTATCTGTACATGTGTCAATTATAGTATCTTTTGATAAAGTTTCCATATATTCGGCCTCTTTACCGGAAATCCATCCTAACAATAGTGTATCAGTGACTTTAGCAAAAGAGTAGATTTTTTTAAACCACGTTTTACTATAATCTGTTTCTGTTTTTCTATCATCCGGTCCCCAAAGTAAAAGTACTTCAGTTATGTTGGGATTCAAAAATGGCCTATCATACTCTAAATATATTTTGTCAACTGTTCCAAAAAGTAATTTATCAATTGCTTGCATTTTATAGTCAGGTAATGAAGGTTTGAAAAGTGAATTGGCTTTATGTTTCAGTACACCTAAAGGAATTGTACATATTACATGGTCGGCAAAAAATGTTTTCCCATTATCACAATGTATTTCAACGTTACTATTAGTGTAAGTTTTTTCACAACTCGATTCTCGGCTATGATTTGGTGAAGACTCATCTTTAACTGTTCTATCAGAATCATCAGATTCATTACCAGTATCACAAGAATTATTATTTAGATTCCAATATATTTTATTTACAGGATGATCCAGTAACATATGTCCTTGAGGTATGTCTTTCAATATAGGTTCTAATATAGAACTATATCCTCCTGGTAACGTAATGTTGCCACCTTGTAATTCTGTGTAGCTGCCTAATTCCAATAAATCAATCTCTGACATAGAGTCACAACCTGATATACAAGTTTCTCGTTTAAGTAAACAATCAAAAATTAATTGTCGTAGAAACCTCTCCTGTGGATCTTTAAATTTATCTAAATATAAGCTTATTTCTAATTTTATGTGGTCACCTACACTTTCAATTCCATCTGGTGGTAAATACTGCGATAAGAAATATTCTTCACAACGCTTTAAAAAACACAAATATGCTTCATATATTTCATGTAATATTGAAAATGGTATTTGTTTTCCGAATTCAGTAGCAGCAACAACTTTATGTGGCTTTGGAATTTGCATAATATCTACTAATCCATGTTGCATGGCTAATTCATATACGGGATTACCTAAAACACCGTGTATCCAATTAGCTCCTAGCTCCAGTCTTTCATTTGCCATTTGTATTTGAATTATTCTTCCACCTATTCGTTTTCTTGCTTCTAAGACTTTGTAATCTGTAAACCCATTCTTAGATAAATGATATGCGGCTGCCAATCCCGCCATTCCTGCACCGACAATAATTACTTTACATCTATTATCATCATCTCCATTTGATTTATTTTCAGTATTTTCCATAACTTTGTCTCGTATATATTTAGTATCTGTTGATCAACTGAATATATCAGATGATCTGAATTTATTCATTTATATATTTGAAGGGAATTCTCTTCCTTCCTAATGGTGGTATTTCTTAAGTAAACACTTATTAGACTTTAGCAGTAGATTTGTGTACAGATAATTTCTTTACCTCTAATTAATTCCTTTGCCTCATTGTAATAAGAATTTAATTTAGTAAAGTGGTTATATAAATTACATAATATTGTAGAGGGTCTTGTACAGTTTATAACTTTTTTATATTAACAAATTTAGAAAACATAAAGGTCTATATCTATACCATAAAGTCCATAGTATTTATAGGGAATTTTAGAATTGTTCAAATGTCATTCAACATGTGGTTAAAATTTTGACAGTCTGTTCTATTTGTTATTCAAAAAAATGTGTTTTGGGATGACGTTTTGTAAATATGTCTTCAGAAGACAAACCAATATTGTTTAGCAATGAGAAAAGAATTAGATTTACAGCAGGGACAAGAATTTTCTATGGCAGTGACAGCAAAATCGAAGACTTGCATAAAAATGACAAATATGACATTCAGGCAGATGAAACAGACTCTTCCAAAAGAGGTTACGATCAACTACAATAGGAAAACACGATATTGAATGTTATTTTTATAGGACGTCCTTCCTTATTTTCTTTCTTGCGAGTGGAGTTGACTCGTGGCTACATTTTAGAAAATGACGAAGAAAGATATTCTGCTAAAAGAGAGAAAGTTTATTCTTTCATGAAAATACCACGAGAAGTAGAAAAATTTATGAGCTATGGATTTATGCAATGTGCAGACTCATTTTTATTTGTATATACCTTCTTGCCACTACGAGTATTTTTAGCACTATTGTCATTAGGAGGTAGACCTTTATCGAAATGTTTTGGATTAGTATTACAGTTGAGTATTGTTTGATTTTACATTATTTTAAATACTAACATTTTTTCCTAAGTGAATCAAACGTGAAATGTATTACTGTGGAAGACATTTCTTTTTTAGTAGCATGTTTGATGTGTTGCAAATTAGAAGTTTTAATATACGTTTTGTATTAGAATAAGCTGTTGTTGTATTGATATAAGCTATATATTATAGCATTCTTAATTTAGTTATCTTTAAATTGCAGGTCGAGAAACCCACAGCAAAAGATACTGACACCAGCTGAAGTATGTGATTTATTAAAAGCCACAATTTTGGTCTTTTGCAGCGTAATGATGTTTCACTTAGATACGAATATGCTGTATCACATGATAAAGAGCCAGTCTGTTATTAAATTGTACATATTTTATAATATGTTAGAAGTAGGGGATAGGTTATTTTCTGCCTTTGGTCAAGATACAATCGATGCTTTATTTTGGACTGCTACAGAAAGTAGAGATCGCCGAAGAGAACACTTGGGTGTTATACCTCACCTAATATTTGCAATCATTTATGTATGTATCCTTTAAACGAATTAATGGTGAAATATAAATATAATAATTATAACCACCTGTTCATGTAAGTAAATCACTTGAAGTGAAATAGAAATAAGATATTCATTGTAAATGATTTGCCTGTTTGATTGACTGAAAATAAAACTGTCATTATATTTTTTGAATTTACAAACTTCTTTTGACACACAACACTGCTTAACATCATTACTATTATATACTGTCTATCTGCATACAAAATGTATAAATTATTCACAATATTGTAAGCTAATTTTTGAAATTTAACATTTCACTTAGAAATACGTTGAGAGAATTTAAATACATTAACAACTTTATTTAAAATGTACATGTTTTTTACGTTAAAGTTATTAGTATGCTATTTTCCTGACAGTCTTTTAGATCTACATAGCTTCTTAGTTTTGCTACAAGCAACTACATTGAATGTCGCAATGAATTCGAACAATAAGGCCTTATTAACGATTATGATGTCCAATAATGTGAGTATTACTGATATCTTACTTATACACTGTTATATTATTGCTTGATTTGCCCATATGTGATGTAACATATTATTTAAGGTTGCGTTTCAAAGTTGACAAATCCATTTCGGTTCGTATCTAAGATTTTAGCGTTTCTTAAGTACTACTAGTAATAATTGGATGGCGCCACGATGTTAATTCTAACAAACTAAACTAATTCTGAAGATCTAAAAACATTTCAAGGTCATTTTACCTGCTTATTGAATTTCTACCTACAAACGTAGATTTGGTCTGGCAGACTTTCTTTGCAATTCGATTTTATACATATGAATCTAATCGATACTTGTCAACTTTCATGCTGAAGGGAGAAAGACGCGCGAACTTTAAGCATTCATTTGAATTTATTTGTAAAAATTTAAAATTACGTTTCTTTTATTTATAAATTAAGTTATTCTTAAACATATTCGCTAAAGGTAGGTGATACTCATCCATTCGACTTTCTTATTTTCTTATTTCATATATATTTATATTTTGTAATTTATATTAATACAATGTTGTTCTCTTATTTTGGAAATAAACTAATATTATTATTATTATATAAAACCATACAATAAATAAACAGCAGTGTGTTTGTGTTATGCAAAATAAAACATTTTCTGTTACTTGATACATTTAGTACGTAGCCTGCATCTCTGTTGATCATGTCTAATAATAATAATAATAATAATATGCAAAGCTGAAATATAGTCATATTATTGTCTTCATAACGTACCTATTAGTTCAACATTCTAATAAATATATTTCACCTGCTAAAAATACATGTAAAGTTAGTATTTGCAAATCCCAAGTGCCAGTTTGACAGTTGATCAGTTTTTTTCATGTTTTTATTTAATTTCTATTTTGTAATTTGGCTCCTGGATAGTTTTCAGAATGGATTTTTTTTTGTGAGATTACTAAGTTCGAATAAGAGAAATTCTATATACATATTTTAAGGCAAATTTGGTCATAGGTACGTTGTTACTTTATATTATAACTTTTCAATTCAAATATCGCGCCAAAAAGGTACCATTTTAACAGAATGTATTGGTTCCTATGTAAGTAAATTTAACAAGGAATTATAAGTATGCGATATCTGTATATTTTATAACATAACCTAGCCATAATTTGTGAAGCTGTGAACATTCTCTTATTATATTTTACTGTGTTATTATATACTATCTATACGTTTAAGTACGTCACGAACATATTAGATAAGGGACTTCTAACCAAACCGTGAAAATCGCCACCCAAACAGCGTCAAGTATTTTTACAATAAAGATGATAAAAACAGTTTTAAATATGTACAAAGATTTAACTCTACAAACACCAAAAATAAAAAGAACAGTAATTGTAATAAAAATCTTCAAAACTAAGTAAGGTAAAGGTATTATTTTAATGTTAATATATTATAAATAATGAGGCTATTATAAAGATTATTGTTATTAATCGAAACTAGAAAACTGGCGAACTGACCTCCGGAAGAAAGAGTGGGCAGGCATATGTGATTTGAACTAGGGATGCGTACGATATATTGTTTTGTAAAAAAGTATCGATGTTTTCTTTTCGATAATCGTGATTGAAATCGATATTTTTTTATTTAATAATATTGACTGTTATCGATTTTTTTATTCGATAATATCGTTTAATCAAAAATGCCATTCTACTTATATCCTGGTAAACAATCTTTGACATTTTACATTATTTTACATTAATATACAAAAGAAACTGTTCATATTATACAGAATACAATAGAATATATTTTTAAGAAAGAAGTTGGAAATTTGAAAAATGCCTTCTGCGATGTTTGCTGTTTCGTAGAAATTATAATCCGGAAGCGGCAGCGGAATATTGCATTTCATAGACTTAACATCTCGTATAGTTCGCCGAATCGCCTTCATGGGGTGTTTGTTATCTTTATCACAATTACTATTTCCTCAAAATTGTAAAGAAGATATGTTTTAAGATGTTTATTTTTTACTTGTATTTATGTATGTGTTTTATACAACTAGAATTATATATTTGAGTTTTGGATTTCTTATACGTTATAGATACAAATTTATATTTTGTTTGTCTTTTTATTGGATTTTTTTTTGTTTTTAGAGTAAATATATATTTTAAGTTAAAGATTTTATTTGTTACTAAATGGCTTGAAAAGCCACAGCAAAGAATTTTTAATATAAACATGATAAAAATGTCGATATCAAGGTATATCGATATTCATTCAATATTTGTTTAAAATCGATTTTGAATTTTTGATACATTATTCGATTCTAATATCGATATTTTTGAAACGTTGCGCATTGGAATTTTTTAATTTGCTAATTTGCTATATAGTTTGAACTATATAATTTGATGAATATGTCAAAAATACTATAGACATGGTGTGCAGTTTCTATTTAAAAAATAAACGATTTCAAAGTTCTGAAAACTGCTAACAAATAAAATGTACCTATATTTACATTTTAAGTAATTAGCAACAACCTTAACAAATTTTGAAGAAAAATGTAAAACGTTCTTAGCCGACAGTTTCTTTGCGAACTTCGTAAATATAAAACAGGTATTAGGCTTTTGTCGGCGTAAACAGTCCCAGTTTAATTGATTTACATAATTCATCTCATTAGTAAAAGCATAGGCATCTTTCAATTAAGGATAACAGAAAACTCCATATTTTAAAATATTGAAATTTCATTAAACTCGCAAATTAAACTATGTAGTTACTTTTTGGTTTTGTGGTGCCAACCAGTGATGCCAACTGTTGATTGTCTATTACGTACTTTCAAATAACTCGTAACATACTAAATTTTATAATTACTAACCGCAAAAATTGTTGTTAATTATAATTTTAAATTATAATGAATAATTAAAGTATGGCATAACACACAACTAACCTCTAAATAATTGCAAGATAATAACGCCATCTGTATTATATGTGCTACACTGTTAGGCGACGTAAATGTAACAGATATCTGTAATGTATGTAAAGACCCACCAAAAATGTAAACAAATTTTATTTCATGGATCACTTAAAAAATTACACATGTATTTAGCTACTGTTACTATTTTTATCTACCAAATATAAATACCGAGTGTACTTGCTATATTACATATAAATTTACCGTGTAATTTTTAAATGTAGCCATTTTTTCTAGTACTTGCAAAACCACTAACTTCCCATTTTATTTACGGCTTACATATTAACTTAATTTAAAAAAGAATTCGACCGTTTACTTCGTTTAACCTTTATCTTCATGCTTAATGCATAAAATTTACATGTTTTGATATTTTACGCCCGTAAAAATGGAAATAAAAATGGTATTTTTTGGGTACATTTCTCTCCCGCCAAAACCTGATCAAACGCAGCCTTAAATGAAGTACCACATTTTTATTTGGTTACATCTTTCATAGCTATTGAATACCTATTACATACACTGACACAATTACAGTGCATTCCAACAAAGCGACAAAGTCTATTATTGGTACCTAATAATGTAGACAGTGAAAAAATTCTAATACAAAAATTGTAGATAATTAATGTACGATTTAAAAATATTTTTATTTGTACTGACTGTTCCAGAACGAAAAATATGAGCGATCATAACTTACGCGTGCATAAACAAAATTAGTTAAAAAACGTACTTATAATAATATTTTCTATTTACGAATAAGTAACTTACGCAAGATTGAAAATTTATTAATTAGAAATAGTTCAAAATATTACTGTTACAGTGTATCAAAAGGTTGATAAAACATTAAATATACATTTTTAACTTTAGTTGAGAGAACAGTCATTACAAATATTTTATTTACTTTAACCATCACAGTTATTATAATTCATCCACTAATAAATTAAAAAAAAAAGGGTTACACAAGACGCCAGTTTGTGGACACAACTAGCGTTAACCTATCAGGGGCCCGATTCTCGAACTTAAGAGAAGTGAACGTTCTATTGAGAGAAGTGATAGATCACATTCCCATCCCTCGTTCTCCTAACTTCAAGAATAGCTATTTTTAAAGAGATGCTTGTCCATCGTGTAGTGCAATGTTATCAGGGGCCCGATTCTCGAGTCGAGAGAACAGAGATTTCGAGAGAACAATGGAGGGGATTCTCTTGATATGTTAAAAATCGTATTCTTGAACTTGAGAGAACGATCCCTTCTCTCAAGAGTTGGGAGAATATACATCTATCGGTTCAAGTCAAGCGAACATATTAAAAGTTAAGAGAAGCATGCGTATATCGACTTAAATTTTGTACATGTGACAGCGATCAATGTTGATGATACAGAAGAGTAATATAGGTTATATGGTATAACTAGTCGGCAGTACAGTAGAATAGGTATACTATACGTGCATTAAATTACCACACATTTTTGGAGTACCATCATATTGATACAGGTCACAACTTCAGCCTAGAAAATGTTAGTTTAGTTAAACAAAGCAACAATAGAAACTTAGATATGTGGGAAGCCATATACATGAAAAAACATAAAAATTATCTCCTGAATAATGATATTTCTCCCCTTAATAACAAACTGTTATCTTGTATACCGACATCGGTTAACACTTAAGACATTCTTGAAATATGTATTAAACTTTTGAGTAATATCTTATTTAGAATTGTTAATCCATAATCCTGTCACTGTTAAATTAACCCGTTGTCTTTCTCAGAAATATTTTGTATTTTCCATTGAACTAATTCACAGAATGATATATTGTTAATATTCGTTGTAATTTTGCTTTCATCGTTTTTCAACTACCTTTAAAATTGTTGTGTATAACATGTATTTTTATTATAAAATGTCTCGTAGATAATAGGTTTAAATAATTATATATTAAACTTTTCATTAATATCCTATTTACAATTGTAATCCGTAATTCTGTCACCGTTAGTTTTACCGGTTTTTTCTCATTAATATTTTGTTTTTCCCATTGAACTAATTCTCAGAATTTTATACTGTTAATATTCGTTGTAATTTTGCTTTAATCGTTTTTTCACCCTACCTTTAAAATTTGTCTGTATAAATGTATTTTTCTTATTATAAAATGTCTCGTAGGTAATATGTTTAAATAGTTATTAAACTAATTTTGTGAAAAAGGTGTTTTATTTTATTTTATTATTTTTATTACTTATGTTATATGTTATATTATTTCTACATGTATGATATGTAGAAAACAATGTTCACATTTCGATGTTTAGCCTAACACTTTCCGGAAATCCAACTGATATAACCGATAAACCCTTTCAACATTACACACGCTATTTAAAAGAAATTGTTTTCGTATTACATATTACCTAATATACACTGTTCTATACAACAATTGTCCTAATCCGCCTTCATTTGCAACCTGGCAACATTGCACTGCTATTTCCTACACGATCGACACACATCCCTACCTAAAAACAGCTATTCTTGAAGTTAGGAGAACGAGGGATGGGAGTGTGATCTATCACTTCTCTCAATAGAACGTTCACTTCTCTTAAGTTCGAGAATCGGGCCCCAGGTTGAAAATGGAGGCAGATTAGGACAATTGTTGTATAGAACAGTGTATATTAGGTAATATGTAATACGAATACAATTTCTTTTAAATAGCTTGTGTAATGTTGAAAGGGTTTATGGGTTACATTATAATCAGTAGGATTTTCGGGAAGTGTTACGCTAAACATCGAAATGTAAACTATTATTAATTTTTCTACATATACATGTTTAATATTATTTCAATATAATTCACATTAAAGTATCAACGCATTGTGGAATACTTGTTTAAATTTGCATTTGCACCCCGTGAGCGGTTAGAAAACAAGACAATTTAAAAAAGTTAAAACGCGTGAGTACAGCGAATATGTTTCGATATTTGTTATTTTATGTTAATAGCGGACGTTGGGAATGGTTGTTCAGCATATTCAGAAATAATATCAATGATATGTCTTGTTGTTTCTTTGTTTAAACGAAATAATTTTCTAAATTGTATATCACATAAATTAAACAAATTTTCCCCCATATAAAAACGACACCGAGGACGTTGATAGAGTTTCTCTGCTTCCGCAATCGATTCACTATAAAAATCTCTTCTTCATCCATGTTACTCCAAACATGTATAATGTTGTGATAATGTACCTATTCTACTGTAGAGGGAAAACATTTAGGCCCAAATTCAAAAACGCCACTAACACTCCACTCAAACTCTCACTCAGTTTGGACTCAGTCAAGTGCCTCCTCCACTTATATCACAGAGTGGTATTCAAAAAGCCCGACTCGAATGAGTGTAAACTTATTAAAAATCGTCATTAATACGTCATTCTTTCATGACATCGTGTTAGTTTTCGCGCCAAACGCTTGTTTAACGGATACTTTTTCAAGCTTACTTCACTTTTGCTGCAGCCATCGTGCTATTTAGTTGCTTCTGTTTGCTAGATAATTGTCTTTTTTTAGATTTAAATATAGTTCTTGTGCATAGATTGTAATTAAATATAATATAATTGTATATAAATAAATACTATAGAAATAACATGAACGTAATATTGTTTAATAAGTAGTATTAGAGCATTATTAACATATAGGTACATATATGAATTGTTAAGGAAAGAAAAGAAATAAAAAAAAATTCAATACAGTTTTTTATTTATACTATAACTTCCAATGTAGCTTATCAATTAAAATTTATATTTATAAATGCAGCCCTAATTATGTTGCCTCGGAGTTGTTGTTGTCTTGGTGGTGGAACTGGCATAATCCTTTCCACAGCATCGTCATACTCAATATATTCATGTGCTGCAAGTGCAATATTGTGTAGGATGCTGTTGCCGCAATAATTCTTGTTGCGGCACGAGCTTGGTAATTTAAGGGCACATGTATGCAGCGAAATCTGCTTTTCCACATTCCTAATGTTCTTTCCACAACATTACGTGTTCTCACATGTGCTGCATTATAGCGAATTTCCGCCTGTGTTTGTGGGTTTTGAACAGGAGTAAACATATGTCCTGTTTGCTGATAAGCACTATCACCTAGCAAAATCCCTGGTAGCTGCCCAGACTCAAATTTACGTTTCACTGAACTGTTATTATATATTCGGCTGTCATGGGCATAACCTGGCCAGCTAATAACAATGTCAAATATTTCATAATGTGGGCCAACAATCACTTGCACATTTGATGACATCCAGCCCTTTCTGTTCCTATATATTTCTCCATTATCTCCACCAGGACTTTTTAATTCTATGTGAGTGCCATTAATGCAACCACTGACACCGGGAAAACCAGCAATTGCATAAAATAAATTATTATTTAACCTAAACTGCTCAGGGGTCTTTGGAAATTTAATATATCTATGGCAATTTCTTGCCAACTTTTCTGAAATTTCCTTAATTATTCTTGAAATGCTTGACTGGATAATGTTTTGTAAATCACCACATACTCTGTGATAGTAATTCATATTCTGTTCATCGAAGTCATATACTTTCTGTTGAATAAAATCGTAATGCTAGACAGAGGTTTAAAATAGGTGGTACTGGACCACCTCTACGATCTTGTTCTCCCTGCATAAACACTAATGGAAATATTACGTTCAATATTGTGTCTCTAGAGAATCGATAACGCATTAGTAGCTCATTATTATTATATCTTTCTATAGGGTTATCGAAGTCACGCAGTCTGTTTCTGAAAATTGATTCTTTAAAATTATATAAGATTATCACCTTGGTACAGTATTGTAAGGATTATCTTCTACATACTGAATAACTTCATTAAAATACTCATTTATATATTCATCCATTTTTCAATCAACTATTTTAAAGTAAATAATCTGTTTTTAACAGCAAAATAAATAAAAACAAATACTTTTCTTCCACTCAAGTGCAGGTCCGCCTACACTTCACATTTACTCAGATTTGACGTTCAAGTCGAGCGTCCACTCAGGGATTTTCCGATTTTGAATACCACTTACGTCAGTTAAGTGTGAGTCGAGTTTAGACTCCACTCAAGTGCTGTTTTTGAATTTGGGCCTTAGAGAATACCACTTACGTCATCACAAAGCAGCGCGAATAAAAAGTGTCAGCGGCGTAGGTGATTAAGAGGGCAGAGGTATGAGTGATGATTTTTTTAAAAACTTATAATTGTAAACTTTAAACTAACAGATCGAATAATATAGAAATATTTTCAAGTTTCTTGATAAAGACAAATATTTAAAGAACAATATTTTACTATATTCAAAGAACCAACAAAACAAACATCAATACATATAACGTAATCGTAAGCGCCGCGCTATTGTTATACAAACACCCCAAAAGTGGATCGGATGGGATATAATGAATTCGCCCAGGGGCCCGATTCTCGAATTTAAGAGAAGTGAACGTTCTATTGAGAGAAGTGATAGATCACACTCCCATCCCTCGTTCTCCTAACTTCAAGAATAGCTGTTTTTAGGTACGGATGTGTGTCGATCGTGTAGGAAATAGCGGTGCAATGTTGCCAGGTTGCAAATGTAGGCGGATTAGGACAATTGTTGTATAGAACAGTGTATATTAGGTAATATGTAATACGAAAACAATTTCCTTTAAATAGCGTGTGGAATGTTGAAAGGGTTTATCGGTTATATCAGTTGGATTTCCGAAAAGTGTTAGGCTAAACATCGAAATGTGAACATTGTTTTCTACATATCATACATGTAGAAATAATGTAACATATAACATAAGTAATAAAAATAATAAAATAAAATAAAACACCTTTTTCACAAAATTAGTTTAATAACTATTTAAACATATTACCTACGAGACATTTTATAATAAGAAAAATACATGTTATACAGACAAATTTTAAAGGTAGGGTGAAAAAACGATTAATGCAAAATTACAACGAATATTAACAGTATAAAATTCTGAGAATTAGTTCAATGGGAAAAACAAAATATTAATGAGAAAAAACGGGTAAAACTAACGGTGACAGAATTACGGATTACAATTCTAAATAGGATATTAATGAAAAGTTTAATATATAATTATTTAAACCTATTATCTACGATACATTTTATAATAAAAATACATGTTATACACAACAATTTTAAAGGTAGTTGAAAAACGATGAAAGCAAAATTACAACGAATATTAACAATATATCATTCTGTGAATTAGTTCAATGGAAAATACAAAATATTTCTGAGAAAGACAACGGGTTAATTTAACAGTGACAGGATTATGGATTAACAATTCTAAATAAGATATTACTCAAAAGTTTAATACATATTTCAAGTGTCTTAAGTGTTAACTGATGTCGGTATACAAGATAACAGTTTGTTATTAAGGGGAGAAATATCATTATTCAGGAGATAATTGTTATGTTTTTTCATGTATATGGCTTCCCACATATCTAAGTTTCTATTGTTGCTTTGTTTAACTAAACTAACATTTTCTAGGCTGAAGTTGTGACCTGTATCAATATGATGGTACTCCAAAAATGTGTGATAATTTAATGCACGTATAGTATGCCTATTCTACTGTACTGCCGACTAGTTATACCATATAACCTATATTACTCTTCTGTATCATCAACATTGATCGCTGTCACATGTACAAAATTTAAGTCGATATGCGCATGCTTCTCTTAACTTTTAACATGTTCGCTTGACTTGAACCGATAGATGTATATTCTCCCAACTCTTGAGAGAAGGGATCGTTCTCTCAAGTTCAAGAATACGATTTTTAACATATCAAGAGAATCCCCTCCATTGTTCTCTCGAAATCGGGCCCCAGGGGCCGATTCTCGAGTCGAGAGAACAGAGATTTCGAGAGAACAATGGAGGGGATTCTCTTGATATGTTAAAAATCGTATTCTTGAACTTGAGAGGACGATCCCTTCTCTCAAGAGTTGGGAGAATATACATCTATCGGTTCAAGTCAAGCGAACATATTAAAAGTTAAGAGAAGCATGCGCATATCGACTTAAATTTTGTACATGTGAGAGCGATGAATGTTGATGATACAGAAGAGTAATATAGGTTATATGGTGTAACAAGTCGGCAGTACAGTAGAATAGGTATACTATACGTGCATTAAATTATCACACATTTTTGGAGTACCATCATATTGATACAGGTCACAACTTCAGCCTAGAAAATGTTAGTTTAGTTAAACAAAGCAACAATAGAAACTTAGATGTGTGGGAAGCCATATACATGAAAAAACATAACAATTATCTCCTGAATAATGATATTTCTCCCCTTAATAAAAAATTGTTATCTTGTATACCGACATCGGTTAACACTTAACACACTCTTGAAATATGTATTAAACTTTTGAGTAATATTTTATTTAGAATTGTTAATCCATAATCCTGTCACTGTTAAATTAACCCGTTGTCTTTCTCAGAAATATTTTGTATTTTCCATTGAACTAATTCACAGAATGATATATTGTTAATATTCGTTGTAATTTTGCTTTCATCGTTTTTCAACTACCTTTAAAATTGTTGTGTATAACATGTATTTTTATTATAAAATGTCTCGTAGATAATAGGTTTAAATAATTATATATTAAACTTTTCATTAATATCCTATTTAGAATTGTAATCCGTAATTCTGTCACCGTTAGTTTTACCCGTTTTTTCTCATTAATATTTTGTTTTTCCCATTGAACTAATTCTCAGAATTCTATACTGTTAATATTCGTTGTAATTTTGCATTAATCGTTTTTTCACCCTACCTTTAAAATTTATCTGTATAACATGTATTTTCCTTATTATAAAATGTCTCCTAGGTAATATGTTTAAATACTTATTAAACTAATTTTGTGAAAAAGGTGTTTTATTCTATTTTATTATATTTATTACTTTAATATATGTTATATTATTTCTACATGTATGATATGTAAAAAACAATGTTCACATTTCGATGTTTAGCCTAACACTTTCCGGAAATCCAACTGATATAACCGATAAACCCTTTCAACATTACACACGCTATTTAAAGGAAATTGTTTTCGTATTACATATTACCTAATATACACTGTTCTATACAACAATTGTCCTAATCCGCCTTCATTTGCAACCTAGCAACATTGCACCGCTATTTCCTACACGATCGACACACATCCGTACCTAAAAACAGCTATTCTTGAAGTTAGGAGAACGAGGGATGGGAGTGTGATCTATCACTTCTCTCAATAGAACGTTCACTTCTCTTAAGTTCGAGAATCGGGCCCCAGAACTCTAGTACATTCATAGCGCCTTATGACGTATGTGATATTCTTTAAATGTTTTCACTCTACTACCTATGGCTATTTATACCATAACCTATACTACACTTCTATATGCATTCATCGCTGTCACATGTACAAAATAATTTTCGATATGCGCATGCTTTGCTTAACTTTTAATATGTTCGCTTGACTTGAACCTAGAGATGTAACTTCTCACAACTCTTGAGAGAAGGGATCCATCTCTCAAGTTCAAGAATACGATTTTAAACATTTCAAGAGAATTCCCTTCATTTTTCTCTCGAAATCTGTTCTCTCGACTTGAGAATCGGGCCCCAGAGTACGAATCAGTGATGGTAACCCTGACTCTTACTAGATCGGTAGAAAGGTCGGTAATATTCGGTAGATTATAGAAAATGTCGGTAGATGAAAGAATTCACAGTTTTTTTAGGAATATCTTCTTTTATTTATTATTTACAACAATATATAAGTAACATACATTAAATAGAATATAAAATTTGATATAAGTAACATATACATTAAATAGAATATAAAATTTGAAAACAAATTTTTTAAAAAAAATCTCATTTTACAAAAAATTACTCGTTTTCGCCATCTTCATAGAGTGTATGCTTAGCCATTCGCAAAGTTAGTTTTTTTTTCAATTGGAAAATCAAAGCAACTTTTATTTCCAATGTATTGCTTAGCAAGAATTAACCCCGTTGATTGTATCCGTACGTAGCTTGTTTCTCCGTTTAGTTTTTAAATTATTGACCGTAGAAACAATTCTTTCAACATTGGCCGAAGAATGCGGCAAACAAAGTAAATTAAAAACAAATTTTGTAAGACAATTAAATTTACGTGTTCCGTCGCCGAATGTCGTCGTTTCTACTTTTTGCCAAAATAATTCTACATTATCAGAAAAAGAGTTAATTTCGTTAGTATTTCTTAAAATACGCCATTCATTGTCCAAAGTCTGAAGGTCGGAATTATATAAAAAATCCGGGAAAATAACTCCTATGTGGGTAATAGATTGAATTGATCCTGATTTTACAACTACTGAATCTAAAAATTGAAAATTTTCCAAAGCATTATTCTTTAAAGGAAACCGTTTAATTATTTGATCACATCCTTCTACATAAAAATCCAAGCATTTTAGTCTGAAAAAGGATAATTGTTCTTTGGTAAGTGACGTGCTGGATATTGTTTGTATCACTTTCACGCCAAAATACATATCCATCCTCAATCTGCAGATAATGTCTAGGATTTTTAAAATCTACGTCTGCCACTGAAATACCTTGAAGGTAATCCCTATTTATGAAACAATCGAATAACGTTTTTATAATAGTAAGTATGTTTTTATATAGACAATGTATTTTAGGGTGTTCAGATTGCATTTCATTATTCAAGTTATTAAAAAAGGGTAGAAGAAATTCTAAAAATTGTAAAAATAACTTTACAACAGGATCATTTAACGTTTTCAATATGTTATCTACAGACATGATATCATTGGTACTAGCGACATCGGTGAAATATAACTGTAGAGGTCCATACTGTTTTAATAACCGCGTTTTAATAACGCTATGTACGGATAACCATCGGGTTCGACATGGACGTAAAATTGTATGGATTTTTGTATTACAAAATACTTGAAACACGGTATATTCGCTAATTCGTTTAGGATTATGAGCAAAGTAATTATAGATATCTCTTGTGAGCTTCTCTATATACGGAGGTAGCTTTTCACATGCATATGAAGCGCACAAATGGAAGGAGTGATATATACTTACATTTCATTACAAAAAGCTTTGGAATGTCATTATGCAATAAAGTCATTACTGAGCGATGCTGTCCAGCCATAACATTTTCCCCATCAGATGCGAAACCGACCAGATTTCTTTTATACGGAATTTCGTGTTTTTCAAAAAGAGTGACAATATGGTTATATATACTATTCGCGTCGGCTGCTTTAATTTCAATTAAAGCTAAAAAATTATCACAAATGGTGTTACTGTTGTTTATTCTTAGGCATATACAAGGATGCTTAATATTGGTCGTATCAGTCGACTCATTAACAATAAGGGAAAATTTGTTCGTCCGGAGATGATCACAAATACTTGCATATTTTCGTATCCCAGTACATTTTTATCTATTGCAGTGGTTTTTCTTCTTGCACAGGCTAATCTTTGGGCAATTTTTGAATCATGACATACTGCGGCAACGACCTTGGTCAAGTGATCCATAGTAGTAAGTGGTAAATTATGTTCGGCGATGAAAGCAGATAGACGTATTTCTCCTATAACATGTACATAAAAAAATAAAAACTAAAGTTATGTTTAAATAAAGTAATTACCATTTTTAACTTCTTCCTCTAATATAGAAGGAGCAGCAGTTGCAAACGCTTCTAATGTGGGTTATTTCGAAATCGCTTTTAGTTTTGTTTGATGAGTAGCTGAATTATTATGCTTCATGAGAGCATCCTTTCCACTAATATTTATATTTTTGTCGCATGAACTGCATTTTGCGTACGAAACCCCTTTTCGCTTTTTTTTAACCAGCCTTTAAAAGCATCTATCGTTTCCCGCTCTTTTTTATAAGTTTGGTTGTATTTCCTTTTTTTAATAACGCCGGAGCTACTACCTTCATTGCTAAAATAAAATGAGGGAATAGGAAGTTGTACGTATATATAGTGTTTGATCGGCGATTTCCCTATA
This sequence comes from Amphimallon solstitiale, assembly GCA_963170755.1. NCBI lineage: Eukaryota > Metazoa > Arthropoda > Insecta > Coleoptera > Scarabaeidae > Amphimallon > Amphimallon solstitiale. Next base: position 85,195,285 of record OY720681.1, on the reverse strand, counting down.
TAAATGTATTTAGGTGAATACCCTTAGTTTGAAGTGAATTTAATGAATGACATTGCTATCTATCTGTTTTTATTCATTTTCTTTCTTTATCAGTTTTAGGTAAATAAATTATTTCTTAGAGTAAGACAAGGAAAAGAGAAACAGTTTTTCGTTAAAAATACTAATATTAGTAAAAATAGTAACACCCAAAGTAACTGCCTATCTGTTTATAGGGAGCTAACATCCGTCAGATTGGTTATTCTAATTTATTTATTTGTTGTGCAGATTAGCCATTTAAGAATTGAAATATTTTGGTAGAATTTCATGGCATTCGGTAGATCGGTAGATTATACCTAAATTCGATAGATCTACCGAAAAATCGGTAGGGTTACCATCACATCACTGCTACGAATTACATCCGTGTCACCACTCTGTATACATTCTCTAGTTAAAATTGATATTGTGGCGCCATCCATTTATTACTAGTAGAACTTCGAAAAACCGAAATGAATGTGCTAATATTGCACATAGTCTGACGGTGAAATGTTTATAATCTAATTTGGCTAATTAACAATATCAGATTCGACATTGAAGAAAATAATTTTCAGTAATTTAAAACATCCTCGTATTGGAGAATATAAATATTTTTACATTTTATAAGAAAAAAAAATGATCATATCTTTAAACTTTGGTGAATGTGCAAAAAACCCCAAGAATTAAGCGGTAAAAAAGAAACTGTTGTCCTTGTGCCTATGTATGTATATGCAAAAATCAAGAGATTACAGCAACCATGACGGTTTTGTTATAAGTACTATTGAATATAACAGTTTTATTTATACATCAGCATCTTGATATAGGAATTTATTGTCACATAAATGATTACAAATTTAAAATAAACATATTTCAAAAGTATTACAGCAAAATAAAAGTAAGATACATTTTCTGCAGCTCAGCTGTGATTCTGTCTTAAGTACTCCATGAATTGTTCATGAACATTATTGGTTAAATAGGCCAAACAGTTCATTTCCATGTTAGGCACTAGGTTTTCATCGTCTGGTCTTAACCTATTAAAAGGGGACTCATCGTCGTCGTATTCCAAAAACAGGTTACGTATTATTTGTCTAACTCTTACTGGATCTTGTTCCGATTGTAGTTCTTGAATTGTTGTCCATATTCGATAAGCTACAGCAGCGTGTCTAGAAATATCATCTCTGTTTCTGTTTTCTTCTAGGTACGTTCTAAATAGATTATTAGCTACCCTGTCTCTTAAAATATTTATTATGTTCGTACCGAAGTGATTTAATTGCCTTCTTTGGAACCTTATACACATTATAGTTTTTCCTGTATTTTAAATTCCTGTAATAAATGAAATTTTATTAAAAATGTATTCTAAATTAAATTAAACTTAAATGATATTTTAAACGGCTTGAGGAACGACATATCCTCAAGTCCTTGAATTTAATTCATGAATATTAAATGTTTATCCTCGTAATTTTACTGAACTAATGGCCCTCCTTATCATTTATGTTAATTTTACAATAGTACATCAGATAAACAATATTAAATGCTATGTCTTGTTAGCTGTATGAAAATGAATAAAAATAAATGTACAGATATATATTACCTGAGACTGTTAGAAGTATTCAACTTTTAACACCTTTTTAAATATTCCTATAATATTTTAATGTAATCACCTACACCAACTGGAACTGGACTTGGAAACGTGATTATTCTGAATTTTATTGTATTGTGATAAAATCGATGAAATGGAAGGACAATTCATTAACGAGATAAAACGTATAGGAGAAAGGGTTATGCAAATTTAAATGTACAGAAAGAGATCTTTATAAAAATAGCATATTGTATACATTACATCTCATTTTAGAGTGTGATGTAAATTTGTTATCCTTTCTCCTATTCTTGATATTCTCTAAAATCTATTTTATAAATTTTAGGTATGATTTAGAATTTTATTTTCAAATACGCATTTATTAGTAAGTAATACTAATAATTAATTATAACTATCTGTATATCAGAAAAGCTTTGATATCGTCTCGTCCTCACAGAGACATTTTTTGTTTATCTGTTTTGGATCATGTGTATTATAGTACTATCATCATTATAGACCGGACATGAAAGGTTGATGACTTATCGCCCATGGGCGCACTATTGAAATGTTGTATTTTTAAAGAGGTTTTAATTTTATGTATATAATTGGATAACAAGTGGGTGGTGATCTATAAAATACAAAATACCTTATTATTTGTTGATTTTGTAGTTCAAGACGAGCAAAGGAGTATTAATTAATATTTACTAACAAAACTTTCTCAAGGTTCTCTTCTGTAAGCTTTGTTCCCTTTGAATGAAGTACATCCTTGTAGATAGAAAACGACCTTTCTACATCGCAACTGGTTATAGGTGCGTACTGGAAATATTCTTTTATTTCAGCGTATATAGCAGTTAGATTTTGGTCATTGTCCCAGTGGTGTAAAATTACCGTAATTTACCACACTTTCTTTATTGTTTAAATAAAACCCCTACAACAAAAAAAAAGTATTATACATTTTATTAAAGGAAAGGAAAAAAAAATAAAGAGTACAATATTAACATAGTTTAAAATTAAACAATATTCTGAAAATAGAACAAAACAATGATTTTTCATTATTACCATTATTATTAATATTACTATTCCAGATCACTCTCAGTCTCAGTATTGCAATTCGAATCAGAACATTCCACCTCTTCTGTTGGGAGTTCTTTCAGTGCCGGATTTTCTTTCAGTTTTAAATTTAAATTCACATATACCAAGTTAGCAGCTCTTTCAATAGTTAATCTATTTCGTTTTTTATTGTGTATAATACTAAACATTGAAAAACTTCTCTTCGTCGCACATGTTGTTGGTGAGTTGTTCAAAATTTCTATTGCGACTTTACTTAAAGCTGTAGTTCAACAAAGTGATTTTCACCATAATACAGAATTCAATTTGCCTGTCTCCAAAGCTTGCCATATAAAATTTTTTGAAAACAATTGTTCTTTCGATTTGTAATAAGCAACCTCAGACATAATTTCTGCTATATCAGATCCACTAACTAGATGCGTTGATAGTTTTTAAATATATGTCAGTGCTGTGATATATTCCTCGTTATTGAGATTTGTGCCTATAAATTTTGATTCTAGTAAATTGACAGCCAAATGCATAGGTGTTATAGCCATTTCTCTCTGTGATTTTAAATGTGATAGGACAGCATTTAATTCTGAAACTGGGCATGCAGCAATCAGTTGATCATTCAGGTCTTGAAAATATTCAACAACATGAGATATGCAAGGTTGAGAGGTTTGTATGTTCTTTAAAATTACGGAGACAGGGTGCACAATTTTATGTAATGTATCAACTCTTTCCCAAAACAGATCATCTAAAATATTATTTTTTATACTTTTGTTTAAAGTATTAGCTATAGTTTCTGTTATAGCCAATTCTTTTATTTTTTTTTATTTATCCTTAACAGAAAATATTAGAGCTCCATCTAGGTAGTTTAAGAGATTTTTGTGTGTTTGGTTTTTGTAATGCTCGTTGTTCATCTTGTATATTTTTAAATGTAGCATTCAAAATATGCGATTTTTTAATTGTTTTTACTATGACTTTACAATCGGTAATTAAACATGCAAATATTTCTAATTTTAAAATATCTTGTGCGAATAAATTCAAAATATGAGCACAACATCCATAACAAGAAAAACAATTGGACGGGCACATATCACTAATTAATTTCCAAGTTGATTTCATATTGCTAGCGTTATCAGTCACTATGCTTATAACTTTATTAATACCTAAGTCGTCAATAACAGAACTAAGCAATCAACTGTATTTATGTATACAGAACACGCTATGGTGATTACGGTTGATTATATTATTATGATGAGCTAGGTAACTAATTAAATTTGAATAACGTTTTTTTTTAATTGTAAATTTTAAAACATGCTTCCTATAATACTCATTATAAAAACTAGAAGCAAAACTCTATCTTAATTTTTAACTGAAACCAAATAAAATTAATTTACTTATATATACACTAACAAATCTCTGTTTCCAAATTAGTTTCCTTAATTTACTAACTAAAAAATTAAATAAATAGGTAGGCCAAAAATAAATATCGTCAAAAATGGAAGTGATTGAAATTATTACAAGTCCTTAATAATTAGTAGGATCTTTAAGGATTACAGTGTTTAGGAAGGTTACTTTTCGAATCAAAAAACTAAATATTTTTTTGTTCAGATAGAATACATAAAGTAGCTCTCATTTATATGAGAAAGTGCAATTGTGTGAGATGTTACTTGAGAGAGACTATAATCGAAAGTTACGTAATAAAAATCATATCCCCTAGAGGAGGTGGAATACTAACACTAAGGCCAAGTCAGCGTTGCCGCGGTTGAGTCGCCGGAGTTGCCAACATTTTCATTCAAAAGTTGCCAAATGTTGCCGAAATTATAAAACTATTGCTTTCATTCAGCAGACACAACAGTTGCGCAACTGTTCAGTGATCATGTCGAATAGATGACCGCTCACTCTGAACATGTTCAGGAGCGGCCGCCATTTTTGTGAGCGGAAAAATTATACGCTCACATACTGAGCGTATACTGTACGCATGCGCCATTGATGCATTCCAAGACCAACCTAATACATAATTTTGAAGAAGGTTACTAGAAAAATAAGATACAACAAATGTAAAAATATTGTGCAGAAATAAATGTATTATAATATTGGAGTTCATCCAGTATTTTATTCGAGGTTGGAAAAACCAGCCCTTACACTAAAAACTACGCCAAAACTTAATGCAGAAAAACAATTTATTATTATTGCTTATTCGGTTTAATTTGTAAAATTTTAACATATGGCAGCAATGAAAAGTATCAGATGACAGACAATCACATAAACGTGAGCGGTCCTGTCCAGCGAACACTCAACTGTTGTGAAGTGAACGGTTGGAGCGGTAACGGTTCCCGATCCGCCTGCTGAATGAAAGCATTAATATTTGTACATAATTCCATACTTTAAACTATTTTGTGTGGTAATATCGTTTAACGATCAATAATTAAAGCTGTTAAAGATTAATTGACTCTTTTTCCAGTACTCATACCAAAATAATTACATTATTGGCTATATGGAATTGATTTTTGGGAGTTCTAGAACCATTAGAAATACAAAATAAGATAATCCATAATAATGTATGTACATATATAGGGTATATAGTTTACTAATTTATTCAAGAATAACTTACAAGATTTTATTTGCCTATATGTATTAAAATGTATCACATAAATATTTTATATATATTTAATAGGTAAATCATCAATAAAAGATAACGGAGAAAGTTGGGACTACTACTACTACTACTTCTGTTTTTCCATTTTCCAAATTTTAAATTGTGACACTCTCCTTCATTGTCTTTAATAAATGTCTTAGTTGCTAGATAATGATGAATTTTTCATTTATTGAAATTAATTGTAGTGAATATTCTCTCCACTGCAGCACTGCTATGTGGGAGAGACAATATTTCGAATGCAAATTTTGATAAATGCGGATATCTGTCTGTTCCTACAATGGAAAAAAGACTATCGCTGCCTATACTAATTGAACAAACAACGATCACTTCGGTGTACACATACTTCCATTATATTATAGCATTTACCGATTGTATGTGTATACGCATTTAAAGCGTTAGACTCACTAAATCGGGAATTCCCCAGCTTTCCCTGGCAGTAAAATGTTTATACATTCTTTTGACCTTGACCATTTAGCGCTCTATGTGTAATTCTACCAGTAATACATACATATATACGTAGCACGAGAAGTCTTTTTTAAATCAAGTCTTCCTATTATTATTTTTAATTATGACAAATGTCGTAGAAATATTTATATGGAATTAATTTTTGTAAATGTAAAATGTTGCCATTTTTTGGATTTCATACAAAGTTGTTGCCATATTGCCAGAGTTAGTTGGAAGTTGCCCAAAATGGCAACAAGTTGCCAGCAACGGCAACCCTGGGCCAAGTACACATTGCTCTGAAACTAAATCATTTCTGCGATTTTGGATATGTATAAATCCTAGTTTATGAACATAATTTTTATAGTGTCGTTTCTTTGAAATATGTTCTCAATAAATTCAACAAAATTCAAAAACGTCAACCTTTATTTCATGAATGATGATTTATTAGCAAGAAAGTAGTTTGTATGATATTTCTCCATCATTGTAATTGGCCCCATACATCTGTATATCAGAAAAAATATATATTTGTCTCGTTTTTTCAAAGTCTTTATCTGTTTGTTATGATTTGTATTTTTGCATTTTATATTAATATTTAAAATATGTATTACTATTCTTGAATAATGTATGTAATTATAACATCTCACATTTAGTATGTTTGCAATTTAACATTAAATGGTTTCTCATTTTGATCAGTACAATATGTTTTGTTTTTGTATTGATTGTATTGTTTATCAATATTTCACCATGTGAGAGATTACAGTAACAATGGAAAAGGCCGTGTTAATTCGAGGGAATTAGTAGCAAATCTAATCTAATGATTATAATGCCCAATGTCATGTATCTATACCTTTATTAATTAATAAACATCCATTTCACCACGACACTCACAAAACCAATACATGCACTGTCGCTTACAAAAACTTGGCGAACTAGGATAAACACAGAATAAAATAAAGAACATATAAAAGAAAGTAAACTCAAATTTAAAACTTCCCATTTGGTACAATTTGGGTAATACTGTAAATATAAAATTATTTATAAATGAAATGTTTAAATAAGTAATTATTCCGAGATCCATCTTTTTGTTGAGTAGAAAACCTTGAAAGCAGATGACAGAATGTAGTTCTATGCTGTACTACAGTCCCGTTCTCACCAGGTTGTGACTAATTGTAAATGCTTTGACTCAGCGTGAAGCTCTTATTAATTTTTAATACTAACGTGTTAGTTAATAGAGCGCGGAAACAAGTTTATTTATTCCGATATATTATTATTATTATTATTCGCGGTTATTTATTTCGATTATTTTTATTCACACTCATACATAATCATGTTCAGATTGCTTTCAGCACGACAGCAGAGGGTAATAACGACCGAAAAGGGTGTTATAGTCTAGTCAAAATATTGCCCAAAAGAGAGAAAACAGGCAAAAAATATCGCAATTTTCTCGATAGTGTAATATGTTAAAGGGGTGTATTCTGAGCATAATTCTAGATTTGAGAGGGGTTCCCCGAGTGTCAGTGGCGCCGCTATTGTGAGTAACGCGTTTAATTATGTATCTCGAGAACGGTTCGGTTTACAAAAAAACCTTTTCTCTTATAAATTGAATTACTTAACTTTTTTATTGGAAATATTTTTTTCTAGCATCGATATTTTCCGAGTTATTTCGTTAGAAATGCCCAAACTTCCTTACTTTTGTCTTTCTTCGCGTCTGTCTCCCTAACCATTCACTTTTTTTTTGGACTCTTTCCTATTATAAAACTTATAAATCATTTGATTATATACGTCTTTCGTCTGAAACATGTTCTTGATGATCCACCTTACGCAAATATCGTGTTTCTAAGTCCTTCACGAAAACAGTAGAATGCATTAGAAGACATCTTTCAAATCAGTACCTAGGGATAAGTGCCGACGAAACTGTCGATATATTAGGACGCTGTGTGGTAAATGTTGTAGCTGGTGTACTACATCCAACTATTCCATATAACAGTTGATGCGGAAACAGTTGCTAAAACCATTGACGAGAATTTGCACAAAATGTTTCATTCGGACGACAGGTACAAGGAAAAAATACTTTTTTGTACTCACAGCCTGTAAAGTGACATTTGGCGCATGTGTAGCTCGACTGGGAAATACGTTTTCCCGGTCGAGGCGACTGTAAAAATTGAAAAAAACACTGGTACTTTGGGACATTTAAAAAAAAAATCTAACTTGGTAGTAATAAAATTTAATCTATAAAATACTACTTCCCTCCACTATTATTCACTAAAAGTTGGGGAAATAGGAGTAATAATTAGAAATTCTTCCAAAAAAATTGTTGCGCATCTATTTGACGATATTTTAAGCGACATCTTAAGCAAGATTCAAGCGCCATCTATTTGAACCGCACCGACATTCATATTGGCAGTTCGGAATTGTTTGTATTTACCCAAAAAACGCAATAAATGTACTATAAATTTATAAATATAAGGATAAATACCTCATGTTTGCCATGTGTAAGAATATAATAACTTAATTTTATGGAAATGTGAGTAATAGTTACGTACATGAAATGCTTAAATTAATTAGGTAATCTATTTTAGGTTAGGTATGATACTAATGACATTAATCAATAATATTTCTTTAATATAATGTTCGTACAAAAAATATTGTACAAACCACTTGCGTGAAGACATCTTCCACGCATTCGTGCAATTAAAAGCACTCGCTTCCTGCGGTCGCTCGTGCTTACAATGTGCGCTCATGCGGGAAAACAGTCTTTCCGCACTCTGTTAATATATCAGAGACAGGTATCCGGAAGTTGATAGACTTGTATCCGCTTTTAAAAAAACTTTACAGAAAAGCACCATTGATTGTGAGCAGCTCTTTACAGGGGAAAACTTCCATGTAACTGCCTCCCTCGCCAGTAATAACTAGATGGGGAACATGGTTGGAAGCTACTAGTTTTTATGCAGAGAATTTCGATAGTTGACAAAATTTCATTACATGTTTAAATGGCGATGCTCGAAGTATTTCTAAGTGCAAGGAACTAACACAAATCCCAAATTAAAAAAATCTGTTGTTATTCCTTCAGGAACACTTTGGAAATTTGCCTAAGCTAATCAAATATTTTGAAAATCGAAATCTCATATTAAAAGATGGATTAACCACATTAGATGTTGCTATTAATAATTTCAAAAGTATTCCAAGTGACTTCGGATGTGATCTTCGACAAAAGTTGGACGCAGTTTTTAATAGAAATCCAGATTTAATAACATTGCCACAATTGTGTTTCGGGACAATGACACAAAATCTAACTGCTAAATACGCTGAAATAAAAGAATATTTTCAGTACACACCTATAACCAGTTGCGATGTCAAAAGGACGTTTTTCTATCTACTTCATTCAAAGAGAACAAACCTTACAGAAGAGAACCTCGAGAAAGTATTGCTAAAATGAACAAATAATAACGTATTTTGTATTTTATACATCACCACCCACTTGTTATCCAATTATATAAATAAAATTAAAACTTTAAGAATAGAGAATTTCAATAGTGCGCCCATGGGCGATGAGTCATCAGCCTTTCATGTCCGGTCTGTAGTTATAAGCGTTTAGTACTATTGAATTTAAAATAAAAATCTCAATACTTTCGCACCTTGATATAAGAATTTATTATTACATAATTAATTATAACAATTTAAAAATAAACATTTTTCAGCAAACATAAAGCAAAACAACAAATAATATAGGTATACATTTTATGCAGCGTAGCTGTAATTCTCTCTCAAGTACTGTATGAAGTGTCCGTGAACGTTATTGGTTAAGAACGCCAAACATTCCGCTGTCATGTTGCTCGCTAGGTTTTCATCGTCCGGATTTAAGTTTTTGAAGTCGTTCTCACCATCATCGTATACCGAAAAAAGTGCTTCTATTGTCTGTTTAATTTTTTCTGGATTTTGTTCCCACTGTAGTGCCTGTAGTGTTGTCCATATTTGATAGGCTATAGTACTTAGTCTAAAAGTTTCACTTTCTTCTTTCCAATATTCTATGTATTCTTTCAGTAGAATATTAGCCATCGTGTCTCTTAAAACATTTATTATGCTTCCACTGAACTCACTTAATTGTGTTTCTGTAAACTTTAGCGACATCCCTGTAATGAAATAAGTTGTATTAAAATTATATTCTAAATTAAATTAAACGTAAATAAAATTTGAACGACTAATAGAAAGACATTCTTAGTTGATTAATATATTAAACTTTATCATATAGTAATTTTCTGCAACAATGCACCCCTTACTATATACGCTAATTATACAAGAGTATATCAAGTAAACAACATAATAACATGTTGAATTCTGTCTTGCAATTTCTATCAAACTGAATGAAAATTAATAAATATATATACAGCTCACAGATTGAGAGCTGACCAGTGAGATGCTCCTCCCACAAGATGCGCAGTGAATTGTTATAATATTACGATAAGCACGAGCAGTCTCGAAAAATTGTCAAACGTTACACATCTAAGTGTGTAGTATGTTTCCTATATAGTGAGTACGCGCGGATTGGAACAAATACATTTAAAATTTTTGGTTTTGTTTTATGGAAAAACGCCGCTCGGATAGGTCCATTTTTATTTTTTTTCTGTGACAGGAAAAAAAGTTGACATTTTATCCTTCTTGACAGGTAATAAAATGTCACTTTATCAACTCGGGCGTAAAGTGTTACTTTTTGCCCGCTTAAATTGGCAGGTTTTCATAGCAACGCAGGTGTAATGTCACTTGAAATGTCACATCGATTGATTTTCTGACTTTAATATAAAGTATTTACGTGTTTTTTTCAATATTAAATCGTCGTTTTTCCCATCACAGAAGAAAATAGTGTATTATACACGGGAAAAAAATTAGATTTTAGCTCTCGGTAATTTATCTATAAACCTTACTTCGAGCTAAAATCTAATACTTTTTTCCCTTGTATAATAAATAACTATTAACTCCGGTTTTCCTAATGGTAAATTGATGGTCCAAAAATAAGTTACGTCCATCATTTTTTTTTCCAAATAGAAACATATGGTTTTTATTTAATTTGTTAATTCTACATCGAATTCTAAGTATGTTTCGTGTACCATGTCCTATACCCAAACTCAACAGTTATCGAGAAATTTACAATTGAACATATCAATAACAGAGACCGTATCCAACAAAATTTATTTCACTCTGTTGTCTGAAAAGGACCGATTTATTAAAAAAAAATTAAATTAAATGTTCAAACTGTTGACCACTAACTTCTCGACAATTGGCAAGCCGGAGATCAATTTCTCGTAACACTGCATTTAACGTTTGCGGCTTAAGGGATCATCACAGTGTGACGGGTCGAAAAATAACTGATTTTTGCGATTTTATTTTTGACGATTAAAATATGCTAATCAATCTGATTTTTTTGTGTCGTATCAAAACACTCACGAAGAACAGGAAAATAAATTTTCAAACGTTTATTCACATTTTTGATAAAATTTTTTCAACGGACGAAAAAGAGGAGTCCTCACGGTGTACACGATTGTAGCCGCAAATTTCATCTGAAACGAAATCTGGAAAAAGGTTATTAATCAGTATCAAAACCGTTATCTTGCTATGGAGGTTTTTTCTTGTATCATCAAAAGTGACAAAATGGCGGCGATTTGAAAAAAAAGTATCGAATTCAACCTATTTTCCTGACAGTTTTTTCGTTATGAAAAATAGAAAGATTTCGGAAAATAGAAAAAGCTCCCATAGCAAGATAAAGAGTAACGTAAAGAATGTTGAGTTAAAATTTGAGATCGATAGCTTGCGAACTCTTCCTTTGAGAATGTACACTGTTTTGAAAAATCACATTTCGAGAAAAACGCGTTCAAAGTTTCGAGGGCAGAATTTAGCTGCTTGATAGGAAAGGCTGTAGCGACCAAAATAATTCGAATTTCACCCCAAAATTTGAACAGCATGTTTATAACCATCTATACTATCTGATAATACAAAAAAAAATCGAAAATTTGAAAATTTTACACTATGATGATCCCTTAATTTGTTGTATTTCGGTTATAATTCTATTCTTCAATTCATTAATATTTTCCGGTTTTTGAGTACACTTTGGATTTTAGATAACCCCATAGATAAATATCTGATGGGGTTAGATCTGGAGACCTAGCTGGCCAATCGATAAAAGCTCTCCTGTCGATCCATCTATTTGGGGAAATATTATGAAGGTATTCTCGTACTATGTCATTTTGTAGTAGGTCTAAATATTTTTCAGAATTAAGTGTTCCCTCAATAAAAAAGGGACCCACAATTGCGGTACCCATAATTCCGGCCCAAACGTTTACTTTCTAGGGGAATTGTGTTTGACTCTCCATTCTCCAATGTGGGTTTTCTAATACCCAATATCGAAAATTTTGCCTGTTCACCGAACCATTCAAACAAAATGTTGCCTCGTTGGAAAAAACTATATTACTTAAAAATTGTGGGTTGGCATTGCATCTATCCATCATTACTTCACAAAATCCTAATCTGTCGTTGAGATCGTCTTCAACAAGTTCCTGAACTAAATGCACTTTGTATGGGTGCCATTTGTCCTTGTGTAAATATTTTAAAATAGAAGATTTACTTACTGACAGTTCTCCAGTTACTTGTCGACTAGATTTGTGAGGATTTTCTTGTAAATCGAGCAAAACATTCAATTGTGTGTTTTCTGGAACTGTAACATTGTTGGTATTGTAATTGTGTCTTACGTGGTCAAAGAGTCTAAACTTTTTTTCAATTTTACTAACTACTGATCGTGTAATAGGCTTCTCCGGGTATTTATCATTAAACAATTCACAAATTTCAGCTTGTGTTCGAGTCCTGTCGCCATATCCTACCATCATCCAAATTTCTATACGTTGTTTGTCAGTTAAACGCGGCATTCTGTTAAACTTTGCAACTGCACTTGACAGGTACTTATTTTAAGTGACATTGTCATACAGTTTCCATGTGACTAAACGGTGACAAGTCAACAATAAAAAAAACAAATAAACAGATTTGTTTTGCTAGATTTACAAAAAAAAAATCAAAGTCGACAATTGTTTGGGTATAGGACATGGTACATGAAACATACTTAGAATTCGATGCAGAATTAACAAATTAAATAAAAAACATATGTTTCCATTTGAAAAGGAAAATTTGATGGTCTGTAACTTATTTTTGGACCAGCTTTTGTACATCAATTTACCATCAGAAAAACCGCGGCTGAAAATAAAAGTCGACCTCTCTGAGCGTTTTTCCATAAAACAAAACCAAAAATTTTAAATGAATTTGTTCCAACCCATGCGTCCTCACTGTATGTATCTCTTTTCAGTATATTGCAATTTCTTATCTGCATTTACTCCTTCGTCCGGCTAATGTATGCGATGATGAACAAATGTTATCATTTCTTTTTTCCGATTACTTTCTCTGTCTCACATTGACCTATAAGTCGCGCAGCGAGAGTCCTCCTAGCGCACATACTTTGATTTAAGGTGGCCGTTTAATAGAAAGAGAATCGTCACATTGCTCTATCCTTTTCTAACCATTAGGCGTGTATTATGTGTTGCATACGTGACTGTATTTTAATTAGCCATCTGATTGCCAGTAGCAGCGACATTATTTGTAAAACAAATTTATTGGATAACAGATGGCAGTACTAACGCCACGTATCTCTTAGATTGAACCAAATTATACAGAGACTGGCAGACCAGACCGTTGTTTTTTTTGTGTATGAGACAAAAAACAGAGTTTTTGTCTCATACACGATTTAATAGAATATGTGTCTATTTTGAAATCATTGATATTTACCCTAAATTGTAAAAATGCAAATTGCGTCCTTACAAGAATAATAGGAACATACTGTTACATATAATGTTTGTTTTGTAAATACCTATGTAGATCTGTCCTTTATCTATTTGATTTAGATAATAAATATGTATTTTTTAGTGATTATTGCATTTTTGAAAAAGGAATATATAGGCTGATTCAATTTTGATGGTCACCATGGGTATTTCGCTTATTATTTGGAATAGAGAGTAGGTTTGAGTTTGGCAAAGTTGGTAAATTTTGTGTTTTGTTATGTAACTTGAGCATGTACCATGTCTTAGTTGGAAGAATTAGATTAGTAGATGAGAAGTAACACTTGAGCGCGAAATACATAGTTACCAAGTATGTTGTCAATGGTTAGTTTTTTCAAAATGTGTAATGGATACAAAAGTATTCAGAAGTAAGTTTGGAACAACTTTTGCATAAAAAAATCTACTTTCACAGAGGCAGTACATTTTTATTCTTATAGATAAATAGTTTTTTTATAGAAGTATTTCGCCAAGTATTTATTCAAATTTGACTAAAAAATGAACTGTTTATTTAAGATAACCCATAAGTAGTGAACCTGTCAATGTAAGAAACACAAGGCCTATTGTGTGTGTAAAAGTAAGAAAAAGAGAAACAATCAATATACCTATTTCACATACCTATAACACTCTAATTAAATAGGTTAAATCTACATGTGTGCTCAGAAAGTAGTTTTGGATATTATAAAATGCCCTCTTTGTATTACTTTTGATACCGTATCAGCTATTAGAATGCCCGATTCAGTTGGAAAAAAATTTGAAAGACCACCCTAAAATTTATCCGACAGTGTGGATTTCCCACGTTCATAATAATTTACTAAAATATAATTAAAAACGAGATCTGCAGAATATTGAATTAAATTTCTTACGTATGTAAGTAATTTTTATTATAGGATTGAAGAAAATAGATTAAAAATTTTGTATAGGTACCTAAATAACTTGCCTTATAATTAATACTAGTGGTCGACCAGTGGCCGAAATTTGATCTCAATTCATTAAATTTTTAAGTTTGAGTTATTGAGGTTCTTTTGTCAAAAAATATACTTCTATAACCATTGCATACAATTTTTTTCAATTTTCTATTACGTCAGCTGCGAGCGTGTAGAAATACGTCATTATGCATTAATTTTCGAGTTAATTAATTAATGTATTTGTTTGCAAAAAAAAATTTCTCTCACTGTTTGACCATGATAGCGGCCAAACGGCAAAAGCCATCAATACCGAAGTGTATATTTAGGAATATAATCTCCCTCGGAAATCTGATTATATTTTCAGTGAAATCGATAAATCGGGAGTAGTACTTCATATCAGTGAAGAAAACAAATAATAGCAATATCTCGTCAATTACTAATTTTAGGCAAATATCTAAAGTATAACAATGTGATCAAGAGTAAATTAGAAAACAATTTTATAAAAGAATTCCTACCGGAAGTAGGTGTTTACTCTGATCGTAAAACAGGTTTTTGCGAATATATCGCAAGTCATGCATTCTAGACAAACATATCGAGTGTATGAAAATATTGAAAGCTCAATTTTGAATATTTTTGTAATAAGAAATTTCCAAAATTCGAACTGAAAGTACCTAGCAATTTTATTCTAATCGAATATCAATTTTTTGAAAATATCACGAAAATTATGCATTTTATACAGTATAAAAGTATTTAAACATGGATTTGGAATATTTTTGTAAAAAAAATATTCAAAATTCGGACCGGAAATAACACTTTCGCCAGTGACGGCTGTTTTAGAGAAGCAATTAGATAGACAAGACTGATTCGTTTATTATCGGTGATATGTTCGGCTACTGGGAGTATATCAGCAATAATAAACGAATCAGTCTTGTCTATGTAATTGCTTCACCTAAACGAACTCATCAGACTGCAACTGACTTTCACTCTTATCGAATAGCAGTTTTTTGAAATATCTCGCAAATTTGCTTTTTATATAAATTTCTTAAGTAACTTGACTACAGCACCATTTATCGGATCCTTGCCTAGCTATGAACCATCGTCTCGACAAAATAAATATATTGCGTGAATATGACCTCAATCGGTCAAGTCGTTTAGAAGCTACAAGATCGCACACAAACGTACCAACGATTTATATACATTTGAAAATATATATATATTTAAAAAAAATTGTTTAATTATAATACACCATTTCTACACTTTCTCTAATCTTCAAATAATTTAACTTACATCATTTCATCGTATAATTTTAGAATACTTTCTTTAAATAATATGTCATTCTCAATTTTAATATTTTTTTGAAAATATTTGACCAAAACACGTGTTCAGAAAAAAATCATTTTCACATTGTTTTTAAAAGTAAAAACATAAACTTTAGTGGTGCTTGTAGCCAAGAAAATTCTGCATCATTTGGTATAAGTTGACTCGACAATACCTCAAAAACGTTTTTTCAAAGCCTACTTCTACTAATTTTGATATACCAAAAACTTATTTTTTTTTTAATGGAAGTATTTTATTGTGGCATTTTGTTTCTTTTTTTTTCTCTTTAATTTTTGTTAACAATGTCCTGTACCTATCTTTTGTAGTTTCTGAGATAATCACTATAGGAGCAATTAGCGGTCTAATAAAAACTACGAGCGTTGTTGTTCTATGTGCCGAAATATTCGTTCAACCAATGGAAGGCTGGAATGGTGCCCGACCTCTTTATTCAACTGTCAAACAAAGTAAAGGTTAAATCCACTATCCCAAAAGTAATAATTTTACAGAATGAAGGGCATCGCGTTTCAGTTTTTTTTAATTTCGGCAATATCCAGTTGCAGTATTTCATTTCTTAAACTATTGGTTAACAACCAAATATAATAAAGCATAAGTTTACTGACATATTTGAAGATGCCGCCTCTCTAAAAGGTGTATGAAACAACGCTGCTATCTTCAATTTAATTTGCTTAATTGCTCGTATTCTTTTATTGTTGACGCTGTTCATAACAGATGCCTGTAGGTTTTCAAAATTATAAATTGATGTCCTACAACTTTAATAGAAATAAATTTTGCAACAAAATAACGCAATTTAAATAACCTACAACTATTGTGCAACGTAACAACAATCAAAAGTAAGAAAAACAAATTTCATTAACGAATATGTTCAACATAACCACAAGTTTGTGCAATGCACGTGAGTATTCTGTTTTCCAAAGAAGTACTAATGTTGTATAAAACTTTTACATATTCTTATAAACTCTTCTCTGATTATAATGTTCATGTCTTCAACAAGATTTGAAAATCCGTCCGTAGAAAACGAAGATACTCTCCTTCATTAATATTTTCATCAAAGACATAAGGTCCAATTATGTAACTACCAATAACTACCACTGAATGACCAACAATTTTGAAAGTTTGCAGGTGTGATAAAGTGAAGGTTTTTATGTGTTATAATAACGAAAATTGTGACGATTAACGTATCCATTTTAATAGAAGGTAGCTTCGTCGGTAAACAACAAAAAATTGGGAAAGTCAGGCTAATTTATCTGCTGCCCATTGACAAAAATGTAATTAAAAACAATGACAAAATGTTTTTTTTTTGGACGTGTTTTGGTCAAAAAATTAAAAAAAAAATTAATAACTCAAAAACTATTGCCCCAATTTTGAAAAGGAAAAACAGCTGAATAGACAATTTTAAACAGTACTAAAAAATCCAAAAATTTATAGAGTGTCATTTAAAAAAATAAATTCCATGCATTTCCGGTGAAACCGGAAGTGCGTCAGGGCTTAATGTATTTTTAGAATATGCGCCTTAAGCAACCATGAAACTTTCTCTAATTGTTTTTTTTTATTTAAAACATAAAGGAGCAATCAAAGAAACGGCTACTAATGACTCACCCTGTATATTACAACATACAGAAGGTATTTTCAGATTAGCATGTATTTTGAGATACACTGTACATAATCATCAAAACATAAATATTTTCGTAAAATATGGTTGAACAATAGGTACTTGAAATACTCTGTTGGCCCGATATTTTCAGTAGATTTATTATTAAATGAGAATCCAAGACGCCTGAGTTCTATTTTCGATTTTTTGTAATTGAAGAGCATGTTGTTTGTAACCTTTTTTTCTTTAAAGATACTCTTTTGATGCCTGACAAACACATATATAACGTAACTGAGTATGACGGAGTAAGCAATTTACAGTATGTCGAGTCTATATTTGCCGTAGACATTCAAATTTTTCAACACTCAACATGCCTAACAATAACCGATCGTTGGCAGCGCCCTCTGTTTAAGAATTGCTGACCTACCACAGTGATTATAATAAACGAAATCTACTTTTCCCATAAGAATATGTCTCTTAGATACAAATCAATCGGAATTTATGGGTGAAAACATTTAAAAGCACAAGACAGCTATAAAATACGCTTAATTGCTTTGTATCAAGCATCAAAAGAAAGAGAATTTATTTCTCCAGGGGGTAAGCTATCTAATATCTGGCAATTATCTATATATTCCAAGAAATTACGGAATAAACTAGCAGATTTTTGGTATAAAAACTTCCTGTTTTTTAACATTTTTTTCCACATTAATCGAACAAACTTCCCTTATTAAAACCACCTAGTCCCCTGGAGATAAGTTTGTAGATTATGCTCGTATTTTTTTTTTGTAATTTTGTGGCTTACTAACGGTTTCTGGTGCAATATGTTCGCAACATGTTTGCAATGTAATTTAGATGGGCGAGATGGCCACCTTAAAGGATTTAGGCGGTCAAAATTATTTTACGCCGTATTTTGACTTTAAACCATATAATAATATATTATTGTAAATTATTGTCAGTTATAAAACTGGCATATTATCCTCGCCAAAAACTACATATAAATAAGACAGACTTAAAAAAAAATTAATTTTCAATACAAAATTTTACATAAAAATATAATATTCTAGCTACAGATTAATAAATAATTCATGTGCAAATACATTATTTTAAACGATTTTTTTATTCAACTATGGATAAATCTTGATCCGTGTCCGAAATATCGGATTTTTTTTATTCGGGTCAACCGATAATAACATATTGATTGTTTCTGGGCAATATGATCCTGGTTTAATCCTTTTCTTTGTTCTTTCATGCTACTTATTAGTTCGTTTGAACTTAGTAATAGTTTATTTTATATATCAAGGCTGCATTCCTCTCTCAAGAAATTTCTTGCGAAGTTTTCGCGATATATTCGAAAGTACTTCTTTTTGGCTTCTGCTACCTTTTCCGAAAACTGTTCTATCGGTAGTACGGCATTAACTTTCGGCATGTCGACTTCTTCCAGTTTCTTTTCGAAATCTTTCTTGAACATGTCTTTTTGTAAGCACTTCTGACTCTTTTTTTCGATAGTTCTCTTCCCTCTATACTTTCTTTACTGGTAATTTGTACGGTTTTCAGAAATACTGCTTCTTTTCTATGACCATTTTTCTTTCAGTGATGTTTTAAAGTACGCAAGTTTTTGTTTCAAACTGCTTACATTTTCTGGTGTGTCACCATAACAGGACAACGGGTGATCTTCCAGATATTTAATTTTTTCATCCAAATTAGGCAAATCTTGCTGTTGCATTGGATCGTAAAGATCTTTACGACTCATTATTTTTATACCCGAGGTACCAGGTGTACCTAAAACAAAGAAAATCCGCACTTTTTTACATTTAAAATATAAATTGGTTTTTATTTTATTATCCGTAAAAGACCTATAAGATGGACATCCGCAGCTATCCGCACTCAAATTGTATGTCATTAATTAGCCTAATATATTTAGTAAACAATACAATAGCAAGCATTGCCCGAGAGGAGGCGATAATATAACTAAATGTCTATTAAACGAGAGAATTAAGTAAAAATTTCATTACAACACGACCTTTTTTGAACTTTTACATGTAGTACAAAATAACGTTTAATATCATTTAAACATATCAATACTATTGATTCTTACCTGAATTATTCGAATCCATCACAACCACTTGAAAAGATTTCGTTGCGAACACAAAAATTTTCTTCGTTTAAATGTTTCCACTGAGAGCACAGATAACAGTGACGTACACGTTGCGAGACGACCAAGTTTCATCTACCTGTGTGGCAGCACTGTGAAAAGGTTGCTAGTGGGAGTGGTAAATTATTGTTACTGGTACATAATTTCTGGCCTTGGTACTTTTTTGGTATTTTTAACATCACTTTTTAAATTTGACTTTTGACAGGCTAAGTTTCAATAATCAACGTATGTGTAGCGGTCAGCACTCGGTCTGTGTACTCTAGATATACATATATTACAGCTCAGCACATATAATTTGAGCAGTGAAGGTCATATGCGCAAAGGACGAAGTGGTGAGTGGTAGTAGCATTTGTCACAGCTGTATCCATCTCTATCGTGCATTCTCTCTATTCTTGATCTGCGCAGATGACCGCTCAACTTATATGTGGTGAGCTGTACCTGAGATTATGAGTTCATCTTCAACTTTTTCTATTTCGGTGCTGTAAAGTTCACTTTACGACACCCGTTTAGGTTGCATAAAGTTAAAGTATTACTTTATCGCACGCTGTTTTTATTTTTTTGAGGTTGGTAACAAAAAAACATGGAACTATATCATATTTAAATGTCAAACATAAGCCTTTAATGTAACAAACATGTGCAATAGAAGTTGTACAAAGAATAAAAAACACACATGCTAGCATTTTATTTATTAATTAACAATGTAAATTGTTAAGCAGAGTTGAATGATAAGTTTTCTGATGCTACTATTGAAATTTACTTCCCATGTTGAATAGTACAACTGTTATAAAAGTTTACTATAACACTAGAAGATTCGTGTACATTAATGGATATTCCAAGCAGATTTTGGCATCACACTACGTTTTGTCTGAATTCCTGTTGCTTCGCATTGACTGACACATACGGTAATATTTGCTAGATTATTTTCTTGACACCAACTTGAACGTGCTGGTATTTTTGATAAATATGTCGAGACTTTGTTGGCAAAAGATTTTGTAAATTGTCGTCTGCTATTTTGCGACGTACAATTATTTATTTCGTCCTTTTTATTGATAATTTGAAATAATTTATTGCATAAATCAGTTTAAATTTTAAACAAAATTACATATAACAGCGCCGATATTCAAATATTTAAAATGTTATACTTAAAAATTAGAATAACCAGCTTCAAAAAAAAAAATTTCTAAAATGTTCGATCAAAACATGTCTCTCGTTTTAAGCTTTTTTGAACTTTTAATAACCGAAATAGAAAAAATAGTATAAAATACACGTTTCGTAAGACATTTTGCGCTTTTGTTGAACGCGTGCGCAAAAATCATGTCTTACGAAACTTGTATTTTAATATCCTATTTGTTACCTTTTCAAAATATTCCTGTAGTATTCAAACGTCACCACCATTACCAATTGGAAACTTGAGTTGATTTTGACTTGTGAAATGTGAATATTCTGAATTTTATTGCGTTGTGATAAGGTTGGATAAGATGAAAGGAGGATACGCCAATGAGATAGTAATATGCGGGAGGAGGGGTTATGCAAATTTAAATGCAAATGGTCTTAATGAATAACGTATTGCATACGTGATTTTTTAGTTTGATGAGAATTTGTAATCCTTTCTCCCGGAGTATCTTCGAAATAGGTATATAGTGTTTAGATGTATTCTGTAAATCAGCGTAAATATTATTTATAATATATATCCTAGTATCCATTTGACACGTTTTAAATATGATTAGAATTATATACGAGGGAACGTTTTTAATTTGGGAGAGAAAATAAATATACGAAATTATTTTACTTTTTAAATATATTTACATGTACCTTAATACATTTTTCAGATTTTTCTTTCTGTGTACGCCTTCATAAAAGATTGTGTTATCCTTGTGTGAAAAATACTCCGAAACTGGGTCCTTTACTATACTATAATGAGTCACTGACTATGTTACAACACGAAAGAGCTTTCCTACTTACGTCCAGCCTCTCCATTTCGCGAACTTAAACTTGACTCTTATTATTATTATTATATTATTAGCTAACTATTGAAGGTAAAATAATGTTTTATTTTAATTGTGAATTCTGAAATATGTGCATTGTATGATACAATGTGCATATGGTTTTCATGTAATGGTATTTTCATTTTCTGCAATTTTTGTAGATATATAGAAGTAATTCCAAGTACTATAGAAAAAAAAAAATCGGAAAGTTTTTATCGCCTTAAAATAGTTCAAAAAATATTCGCTGAATTTTGCTACATCGTGCCACCCTGTCTATAAAAATGAATGAAAATTTATATATACATATATATATATTGCACTAGGGAGGGTAGATATTATAACTGTAAATACTTATAATCGAATATAGCCAAAATAATTCAAATCTTGTTATATATTTTTTTTTATAATATCTCCTCTCTCACTTAGTCATTCAAATTTACTAAATAGAACAACTGTTAATTATATGCCAATATTTATGTCACACTCAGTATATAGAATTTACTATATCTACACACTATTATATGAGATTTCAATTTTTCAAAGCTCAGTATTTTATTTTAATATGCCCAAACACTCTCTCAGTTTTTATATTTATCCAATTAATTTACTATAATTCTTTCCTTCTTAAGAAATTTTAGATATGATAATTTATCTCCAACAAATTCAAATAATTACTTATTATACACTTCTTTACTGTAAATAAAATTTCGTCAAATGAAACCAGTATTGATTTTGACAACACAGTACTTGCAATACATTAATTTTTATACCGATGTAAGCATGGCATTTGCCGCTATAAAATGATAATAACAATAACCTCTTAATCTCATCAAATGAAACTGTTAAAATTATTCCTTGTGAATACGTGATGAGTTTTTCTAAAGTATTATTCCTTTACTTGGAATACGATTGTAAGGTATGTTCACTTTTTCCATCAACATTAAACTTATAAATGTTATATTGTTTTGTTTCTCTTTTAGGTTATCGACACAACAAATCTCTATTCATAATATGAAAGTGTCTTGTACCATAGTTCTACTTTACCAAATAAAAAAAAAAATATCACTATAATAATCGTTTAATGGCAAAAACTGTGTAAAATATGATTCAAATAATTATCCAACACATTTCCAAAACGTTACATAAACAATTAAACCTGTCTAATCTTACTTGTGCGAATATTGACAAAATGAAGGATTATTAAAAACTTATCTACTCGATAAGGTATGTATGAGAATTTGTTTATTATAAATCTTTCAATTTAGCATTCATATGCATACACAAATTCAATAATTTATAAAAAGTCTTTACGATCAAATATTCAAATATGTTAAGTAGGTATATTTTAGTTCCAAAATTACGCAAATTTACTAAATGTACATATACTGATATTTCTGATTTAAAAAGAGATTTAAAACCTTTACATAGAATCTTTATAAAATCCTCTTTATAGTATTCAGTATATCTTGATCACTTTAATGTATTTTGCTCGAAGACAATCATTTAAATTTAAACTGTTCCTTTTAAATAAACAAAATATACAACCTCCCAATAATATTGTTATTCTTTCTTGGTGTTTTTCAAATAATACAATCCATTTTCCTTGCAGGTTCTGGTTATATGATGTAGGAAATTTTGTGTATCTTCTTCGTACAAATGAACAGCCTTCCTGGACTAGTTATATACCTGGTATGATCCGCTGGTTCTCTATTCTACGGGTTCGACAAAACAGGATGTATCTTGTGGTGACCTCGTACATACAGGATATCTTCTGGAACTGGAACTTTGTACTGCACGTGTGATTCTGTCTGGTAGGAATCCTTCGTGATTATAAAATAATTTGGACCTTTTCTACGGGTTCGACAAACTGGATGTATCTTGTGGTGTCCTCGTAAATACAGGATATCTTCTGGTACTGGTACTTTGTACTTTTGAGAACTGGAAATCCGCTTAGACCTCTCGTACAACTGATAAGTTAAATACTCCGCTAGGACTTTATACTTGTTTGGTAAGTTTTTATTTTATTTTGCTATTTCCTTTTCTTCTAAAATTTACTTCTTATACCATAGAATATACTCAATTTCAATAGTAATTCAATTGATTTATTATATTATGCTTCTCTACAAATATTTTTTCTTCAAACGTCAAATTATTATATCCAATGCTGAAATAAACACTTTTCGCACCAACTTTCGCGGTTTTCGTGATTCTAATGTACAATTTTCGGAATAAAACTTTAATTTTCCGAAAATTACACGCACCTCTTTTGAAAAATTATTTTTTCAATTCTCTCGTTTTGTTATATCTCCTAGACAACCTTTTCATTTTATAATTACCTCCAATAAAATTCCTTTTCTCATACTTCTTGTTCAAAATAGTTTTTAAACATTTAAATGATTAGTTTCAGAGCTTCCAAATTTCAGTAAACCTTCTGTATTAAATCTCTATTATTTTATAATAATGAATTACTAATACTTAGCACTTCAAAAATGCTTTAGTAACAAAATCTAATGTAAATGTCAATTTTGACAGATCCGCTTATTCAAACTTTACCCGCGTAATTATTTACCAATTTATATCCTTCATATTTTAATATTCAGCATTAATTTACTTTACTAAGCAATATTTTAAATTAGACAAGTTTTACAAAGTTATAAACCACATTTTAACAAAAATAATAAATTTTAAATCTCCATTTTCAGAATTTAAAAAAAATTGAGGCAACAAAGAACTTGATCCACTACTATTCCTTCAAGAACTGTCTACCATATGAATGTACTCAACTTTACAATAATGAACAACTATTTTAAGTATACACAACTGTTCTTTTTAGTTTAGATATTTTTATTTTAACAGTCAATAAATAAATTAGTAAAATTAAATAATCCTTCAAATTTTGTCAATAATATACAATGCCAGTCAATCATATTTGTTCCCCATTTCATATGCCCCTTTTAATAAATGTAAATTTAAACTCGAATCAAAATTTATATTTATTAAACAATTACTGATAAATCACCTGTATAACAATGTGTTCAAAACAATATTTTAATCAATCTACATCCTAAAACTACCCAAAAATGAATCTTCTGTTATTTGGTAATATCATTTAAACTTTTATTTATAACTATCTGTACATTACAAAATTATAAATTATAACTATTGTTGACACTCATATTTATGCATCTAACTTCTTTTTAAGTCAATAGTAATATAAGTATTTCTAGTTTTTTTTTTTAAATAAAAAGAATGAGATCTTATTTATTTAAATGGATGTCTAAGCTTTGTATAAATATTTTCCTTCCTAATATTTCTCATATTTCATAAGATTTTCCTACTGATGTTCTAATACCTAATAAAAAAAAATTACTATCTTCTATTTGCCATAAAAAAATTTAATATTCATTGTATTTTATGTTTATCTTTTCAGCTTCATAATCATTTTAATAACATTACACTCTGTAACTATCTTTTATACTAATAGGTGATTAACATACCATTTTTATCTGTTTATACTCTATTTAATTCCTAGCCTTTTTATATTATAATTCAACCATGCTTACATATTATATATTATTTTCTTTATCTACTGTTCTCATACGAACACATTCCCTCAATACCTATAACTGACATTTTCGTCATCCCCTATACTTTCATTTATGGAAAGTCCATATTTTTATTTTAACTTATCGTTTTTTAAGGCTTACGTTACCTATATCATTCTTTTTTAGACACTTTTGGTCCTATATTTTATATCATTTTGGGTATTATTCACCCTTTAACACATATTCTCTATATAATAATCCCATATTCTCATGGTACTCTTAATATTTTCTATTTATAGTAAGCATTTACTTTCATCTGACATATTACATTACAAAGGCTCTTCCTTTCTTCTTCCTTTATCACCTAAATTGTTTGTTAAATCTTGATAATTATTTTATAACTTTATTTAGTGCTTTAATTATTCTGAAACATTCTTTTTGTTTTCAAATATGGCTCATGTTTAATTTTCTTCTATACTATCCCATTATCCATTTCTTTTCATATTTATACTTGACAAATCTATTTACTGGTGTACATACTTATATTACCTTCTCTTATGGTTATTTACAAATTTATTTACAATATGGGAATGAGAAAATAACTTATATTCAACTTTTTTCTTTTAAATAAATAATAACTAATACTTATAACAGTTCTATAACTAAATTAAACTAATATAATTCCGGAGTTCCATATCTAAATTCCCTAACTGGTAATCTCTCTCTAAATTCATATTATTTTCTCGAAAAACAAGAACTTGTCTGTATCCATGTATATTTGTTTCATCATTATCTCTTTTATTCACTAATAAAAAGAGAAATTTAATATGCCCCTTTCTTATCACTTTATTAACCGTATCTGGTCATGCCCCTGTCTTATTATAAGGTATTTATGTCCTCCTAATACTTCAGTACTATATGATTATTTATTTTCTAATAAACTACAGGTCTCTATTTGTCAATAACTTTTGAAATTTTGAGATCTACATGTTACTTAGATAAGCAGGTGTCGTAAGTACCTTCAGAAGACGATCTCCTTTCTTATCTTCTGTCCTGACTAAAATTTCCTAGGTATGAATTAGTATGATTCAGAGAAATAATGTCATTGCTCTTTTCACCGTTTAATCTCCTAATATTTTTCTTACTTATGAAAATAACGTGAATTATTTGTCATGTTATATCATTGTGGATGATTTGTCTTATTACATTGTTGTGGATGATTTGTCGTATTAAATCATTGTGGATGATTTGTCGTAATAAATCATTATGGATGATTTGTCGTAATAAATTGGATGATTTGTCGTAACTCAGATTTAGGAAGTGTCGTTACTCACTTACACAATACAATCTCCCAATATTGTGTCTTACCTATCTTCGGATGATTTAATTTAACTCAGATTTAGGAAGTGGCGTTACTCACTTACACAATACAATCTCCCAATATTGTGTCTTACCTATAGTCGGATGATTTAATTTAACTCAGATTTAGGAAGTGGCGTTACTCACTTACACAATACAATCTCCCAATATTGTGTCTTACCTATAATAAACTATTTCAAACTGTCGTATATACATTTTCCCAGTCACTTTTTCCCATCACTACTTTTAATCGAATTCTATTCTTTAAAGTGTCCACTGTTTTAACTTGCACCCTATTTTCTTCATACCATGTATCATTTTCTTCTATAAAATAAGTGATCTCGTTCATCATACTTCCGACCTTGTTGCAAAATATCATAATACCAGCATTGCTTAATATCAATATGTCTGTACCGTCCTGAAATTCAAAATCATGTCCTAAAAATTTTCTGACAACTATATCCAAATAAACTCGTTTTCTCTCAACGTAGTCATTCCCATTTGCCGTTCCTTTAAATTGACTCCAAATTTTCCCTTCTGCATTTCCCATAACACTTCTTATATTCTTTTTCATATATGTTGGTATCACATTATGTCCAACATTAAATTTGTTTCCAGTGAATTTATCGTCCCCTGAAACTACCCCTTTTTCCTGCCTTGAAGTAAATAAGACTAACTTTTTGTCATCTTTTGCTCCTATTAAAAGTGTATCTACATACGATCTTAGAATTCTTCTACCAGAATCTAAGTATTTTGTTTTCTTTTGTAATAGTGCGATTGTATAAGATTTCTTCATTTCTACTGTCTTTTGTTTAACGTCAATGCAGTTTATAACATCCTTCTCAACATTTCCCATTACTTCTTTAGATTCATTTCTTTCTACTTCTAATAACTGATTTCCCATAATAATTCCTTCTTCCATCTTCAATATTTCATTAACTTCTGCTGAATCTTGTTTGTCTTTCACGCAAACTTGTTTTACTGGTATTATTACTTCTGGAATACCCACCAAAGATTCTTTAAATTCTTCAATATCCCTTTTATATTCTTCTCTAGTATCAATGCTTGCCTTAATCAATTTATCCAATTTTTCTCCTAATTCTTTTTTATCCTCATCCCTATTTTTCTCGCTTCTCTTAAGATCCTCCTCTCTATTTTTCTTATTTTCTTCACTAGCCTTGTCAAATTTACCACTTAAATCTTCGTTTATCTGTTTTAACATTTGTAAAATTGATCCAAAATCTACTACTGGTGTCGACATTTCTATTTTCGAAGTCTCTCCTTGAATTTCCACCTTATCACCTCTATCCTGTGTTTCCCCTGTCAGTTGAATACCTTCCTGAACTTGTAATACAAATTCTCCTCCCTCTGGTACATTCACATCCTGACCTACCTCCTCTTCACTATCGCTAGACGATTCAGATCTATTTAATCCAAAATTACTCTTAGATCTGGTATTCATTTTCAATAATTATAGTACACAATTTCTTATACCTTAATATGTTTGTAACTGACTTTACTGCCTTTGTAAAATGTATACCAATGTTACCGCTATTACAACAATAAATAAAATATTTGAAATATGTTATTGCGAGTCTTATTTTAATTGCTCCACGTTGAATACGTCATAAACATGAGCTAAGGAGGGTAATATAAATTACAAACACCTAATCAAAATTAATAAAATAATCAAAATACTATTTGCGAGTCTTATTTTAATCGCTCCACGTTGGGCACGCCATAAAATGCACTAGGGAGGGTAGATATTATAACTGTAAATACTTATAATCGAATATAGCCAAAATAATTCAAATCTTGTTATATATTTTTTTTTATAATATCTCCTCTCTCACCTAGTCATTCAAATTTACTAAATAGAACAACTGTTAATTATATGCCAATATTTATGTCACACTCAGTATATAGAATTTACTATATCTACACACTATTATATGAGATTTCAATTTTTCAAAGCTCAGTATTTTATTTTAATATGCCCAAACACTCTCTCAGTTTTTATATTTATCCAATTAATTTACTATAATTCTTTCCTTCTTAAGAAATTTTAGATATGATAATTTATCTCCAACAAATTCAAATAATTACTTATTATACACTTCTTTACTGTAAATAAAATTTCGTCAAATGAAACCAGTATTGATTTTGACAACACAGTACTTGCAATACATTAATTTTTATACCGATGTAAGCATGGCATTTGCCGCTATAAAATGATAATAACAATAACCTCTTAATCTCATCAAATGAAACTGTTAAAATTATTCCTTGTGAATACGTGATGAGTTTTTCTAAAGTATTATTCCTTTACTTGGAATACGATTGTAAGGTATGTTCACTTTTTCCATCAACATTAAACTTATAAATGTTATATTGTTTTGTTTCTCTTTTAGGTTATCGACACAACAAATCTCTATTCATAATATGAAAGTGTCTTGTACCATAGTTCTACTTTACCAAATAAAAAAAAAAATATCACTATAATAATCGTTTAATGGCAAAAACTGTGTAAAATATGATTCAAATAATTATCCAACACATTTCCAAAACGTTACATAAACAATTAAACCTGTCTAATCTTACTTGTGCGAATATTGACAAAATGAAGGATTATTAAAAACTTATCTACTCGATAAGGTATGTATGAGAATTTGTTTATTATAAATCTTTCAATTTAGCATTCATATGCATACACAAATTCAATAATTTATAAAAAGTCTTTACGATCAAATATTCAAATATGTTAAGTAGGTATATTTTAGTTCCAAAATTACGCAAATTTACTAAATGTACATATACTGATATTTCTGATTTAAAAAGAGATTTAAAACCTTTACATAGAATCTTTATAAAATCCTCTTTATAGTATTCAGTATATCTTGATCACTTTAATGTATTTTGCTCGAAGACAATCATTTAAATTTAAACTGTTCCTTTTAAATAAAGAAAATATACAACCTCCCAATAATATTGTTATTCTTTCTTGGTGTTTTTCAAATAATACAATCCATTTTCCTTGCAGGTTCTGGTTATATGATGTAGGAAATTTTGTGTATCTTCTTCGTACAAATGAACAGCCTTCCTGGACTAGTTATATACCTGGTATGATCCGCTGGTTCTCTATTCTACGGGTTCGACAAAACAGGATGTATCTTGTGGTGACCTCGTACATACAGGATATCTTCTGGAACTGGAACTTTGTACTGCACGTGTGATTCTGTCTGGTAGGAATCCTTCGTGATTATAAAATAATTTGGACCTTTTCTACGGGTTCGACAAACTGGATGTATCTTGTGGTGTCCTCGTAAATACAGGATATCTTCTGGTACTGGTACTTTGTACTTTTGAGAACTGGAAATCCGCTTAGACCTCTCGTACAACTGATAAGTTAAATACTCCGCTAGGACTTTATACTTGTTTGGTAAGTTTTTATTTTATTTTGCTATTTCCTTTTCTTCTAAAATTTACTTCTTATACCATAGAATATACTCAATTTCAATAGTAATTCAATTGATTTATTATATTATGCTTCTCTACAAATATTTTTTCTTCAAACGTCAAATTATTATATCCAATGCTGAAATAAACACTTTTCGCACCAACTTTCGCGGTTTTCGTGATTCTAATGTACAATTTTCGGAATAAAACTTTAATTTTCCGAAAATTACACGCACCTCTTTTGAAAAATTATTTTTTCAATTCTCTCGTTTTGTTATATCTCCTAGACAACCTTTTCATTTTATAATTACCTCCAATAAAATTCCTTTTCTCATACTTCTTGTTCAAAATAGTTTTTAAACATTTAAATGATTAGTTTCAGAGCTTCCAAATTTCAGTAAACCTTCTGTATTAAATCTCTATTATTTTATAATAATGAATTACTAATACTTAGCACTTCAAAAATGCTTTACTAACAAAATCTAATGTAAATGTCAATTTTGACAGATCCGCTTATTCAAACTTTACCCGCGTAATTATTTACCAATTTATATCCTTCATATTTTAATATTCAGCATTAATTTACTTTACTAAGCAATATTTTAAATTAGACAAGTTTTACAAAGTTATAAACCACATTTTAACAAAAATAATAAATTTTAAATCTCCATTTTCAGAATTTAAAAAAAATTGAGGCAACAAAGAACTTGATCCACTACTATTCCTTCAAGAACTGTCTACCATATGAATGTACTCAACTTTACAATAATGAACAACTATTTTAAGTATACACAACTGTTCTTTTTAGTTTAGATATTTTTATTTTAACAGTCAATAAATAAATTAGTAAAATTAAATAATCCTTCAAATTTTGTCAATAATATACAATGCCAGTCAATCATATTTGTTCCCCATTTCAATATTATATTATATATATATATTGAGGTGGTCTTGAGCCTCCTCAATACCACTCAATAATTATTTAAGTTTGTTATTAGGGACGAACCCTTGTACATATTGAAATGTTGTAGTTCTTTTGAGTTACGTAAATAAAGGAGAGATATTACTTGGCACACAGATTCAATCCCATCTAATCGTTTAACAAACAATTATATCTTGATCATAAAGTTTAGTTGAAGAAATAAGATTAAAGAAATTAGCATAAAAAAACCTAACTATATTAGTGAGAACAAATTTAAATACACAGAAACGCAATATACAGTCTTATACATATATGACATAGATTATTTTCAATCTTTCATTATCATTACACATTGAGTTTTGACAAAGCATCATGTCTAGCACAAACAACACATGCATTTAGAACATACAAACATGGCCGATATAAAAATGCAAATTAGGACTAAATCAAAACATAATCATAATTTGTACATACTAGGAGTGACACTCCAAAGCCCGTTGATTGTATATCTCGTGTTTTTTAAAAAAAGCACAAATAGAATTATTGACCTAGAAATATTCAATAGCATCATTTAATGTAAAGCATGGACGTTCATCATGAACGCCCATTGTTAAGTCAAATACAATGTAACTCGGTGAGGAAACCAATTTTAATGTGAAAACAAATTAATTACAACCTTTTCTATATGTAGAACAGATTTTAATTAGGGCATGAATATCAATAGGACTGTAATTTAAGTACAAACAACATTTAGAGTATCACTAAGAGACCTAGATCACATGTCATATTAAAGCTAGAATTTCGTGGCTATATTTAGTAATTGCCTGATATCTGATGGTAAATACAGTAACAACAAATATCACAGCACAGTTATGATTAGCAATTCTCATGAATTACACCCTTACAAACGCATAATTACCAAAAGCATCTTTTCAAATTTAGGCCGAATAGCTTCATTAAGAAATGTCAAACATTAATATTTTAAATGCAGAAAAACGCACGAAATATAAGTATGCATGGCAAATTAATAATATGAGTTGCGTGCATAAATAGATGCCCTATTTGAATAAAGCTATTAACAATTAATGACTGTCAAAACTATAATGGTGTTTGAAATCCAAAATTTAAGTGAGCACTTGGTACAATTAAGCGCATTTAGAAAGGTTAATATAATTTCCTTAAATGGCAAGATATAACTGACTTGATAAAGTTTTGATAAGCTTTTAAGCAATTTAAACCAAAATGACTATATAAAATAAATTTAACTTAAATTTGGAAATTTAATATTCACAGCAGGCATTATCTTATGAACAAACGGATTTTAATCGAGTAAAAAACGGAAATAAATTTATATGTATTTAGACTTTAAGATTATTTGTAAACCAGGTCCACAAAATCTATTAATATCCTTATTTTTGGATAAAATCCAAAATATTAGAAAATATCATTATTTTCTTGTACATGACTGTACTGATTTTTCAAAAACCGACGCTAAAGCTGTCAGACGCATCAAAAATACAAATACGAGCATTCAAAAATTTTACGCACTAGAAATATTTTTTTATTAATCATAAATATAAAAATAAACTATTAAACAATATCCAAATCACGTTTAGATACATAAAATAATAACAATTAATAAAATTATATGGTGCAACTGCTTTGGGTTCGAGGCGTTAAACAAGAGACTACGGTAACATATAAAATAGGTAGACATTGCTGAAAGGAGAGAGTTTAAATTAGATAAGCATCCACTAAGGATGAAACATCAGAGTTCATAAAAACAAACAACATCCGTGATTAGACGAACTTGAATCAAACCGACAAGTCGAGATAAATCCCAGTGCGGCGAACCTCTACGCCGGCCAGATAGGCGTTCCGTCGATCATCGAACCTGTATCACCATAGGTGAAGCAACTGCCGTGCTTTATCAATAAAATACCACGAGCATAAAGTCCATGGCCTAGAAAAGAGAAAGAAAAAAATATCAACAGCGAACATAACCAAGAATAAAGAAAAAAAAAACCCGAGCCGGACCCGAGAATAAATGTCAATAGATTAAACGCAAGAAAATTAACTCACCTGTACGCACATCTGCAACACCGAGACCTGCGGCTGCCGAGACTTGAAGTATAAGATACTGCAACCTACCGAAGCGGATTCTGCTACCCTGTACTCCGCCTACGAACGAGCTGCCCACCGGCGTTACCTGTCCATCGATCCAGAGATCCATCCATCCCGAATACGGAAAGATTCCAGGGAGTAACCAGCCGAGATTCCCATGCCTGTCGCTCAAGGAATCCACCATATAGCTAAAGGACATTTAACATAATTAGATGAAGGTATCGTGATATGTTTACAAGTACTAATAAACCAAAAGAAAGGTTCAGTTGTCAAATAACAATATTTGCGTCAAATTATTTTGTAATTCGTGTTTTTACGACGATTAAAATCAATGTCAGTATGTTAAAAGTGGTATAATAGTCATTAATAATCAAAAAGTTAGAACTCACATATCAATAATTTGTCTTTCGTTAAAATTAACTAAACATTTAAGTCAATAATCAACATACAGTCAGTCACATCCAAGGAAATAAAACCTAACCTATATTGGTAAACAAGTAGCTCTATACTTTGCTAAGATTTAGATTAAACAATATAAATAGCTAACCTTTATAATAGATTTGTTGTCGCCAATCTGAACTAATTTTCCTAGTATTGAACAGATTGTTTTCATAGTTTCTTTTCACCATAATTAAGCTCACATACAGATCATGTATATTTGCATACTCAACATATACGTTCACCCGCTTTGGGAAATTTTGTACGATTGAGTGGATCTGTGTATTATATCTCTCCAGGTCATAAATTGTATTTTATAAGTTATATTGTTGTCTTTTGATGAACATACTCATTAAGTTAAATTTATATGTAACAATTGGAAGTAATTATATAAAGAATTAGAAGTTATACCTACCTTTGTGTTTATTATTTGTATTTTGAAATGGCATCCATCGCAAATTTGGGGAGACACATCATTCATTTTATATAGGTACCAGTAGCAGCCCACAACGTGCACACATAGGAGTCCTGGGATCCCGTAAGAATAACAGGTATTGCGTAAGTCACTCTGAGTAGTAGGTATTCCCGCAGAACCCCCGCAACGGCCCGGAGATAAAATTTAACATAGCGCGCACTGGCGTCATTACATATTCACATAATTCATTGTAGAATGCCGGAAACAACCCCTTCCCCTATTAGAAATAGAACATTGGTCAAAATATAAGCAATAGGAAGTCAGTTTCAAGCGCGAAATCTAGTACAGTTCAAATTTTTTATCGCAGAGTTAGTCACCTTTTCATTGAAGTATTTAAGTAAACCCACATATACAGTGGTAATAATTTTAGATTAAACTTTCACTAGCGTACTATTAGCGTTCAAAAATTTAATTTGGTGAACTTTGGTTTCTTAATTTTTAATCTCTTTCATTTTTTTTAATTTACTTAGTCTCATTGCTCTTTAAGAACTTTAACTGCTAAGGGACATATAAGCACCACATCCCCCCTATAGCAATATTATATATTAATTATATATTTAAATATTCAAAGAATTTTCTTTGGAAATTCCTTGTGCACGCTTCTTGGTGTGGCGGCCGTGTTGATATAATTTAACTCAAAATAAAAATTACATTAAAATTACAAAAAAATTACTGACTACAATCTAAATAAAACAAAAAGTTAAGTATAATAACGTTTCGACTTTATTCAGTATTTATCAAATTATAAAAATTCTTGCTTTTCCCCCCCTTTAACCGGAATACATTTTATGTTGCACAACACAACTGTAAAGAAAGACAAAACATTAACTATAAAACGTTCTTGAAACAGTTTATTCTCTTTATTTTTAATTTTAATATTTTATCTTTAAATGAACTTACCATGTTACATTATTAAATAGGTCCACTCGCGCAATTAAAAGCACTTGCTCCCATTCGGTCGCTCGTGCTTTCAAAGTGCGCTCATGCGGGAAAATAGTCTTCCCGCATTTGGTTCGTAAATAACTATTCTGGCTTAAACCATGGTGAATGTGCAAAAGTATCAAAAATTAAGAGGTAAAAAAGAAATTGTTTTATTTGTGCCTATATGCACATTCAAAAATCAGAGATGATGAGACGATTATGTTTAAGCACTTAGCACTGTTGAATATAAAAGTCTTATTTATACTTTGACATCTTGATATAAGAATTTATTATCACGTAATTGATTACAATTCAAAAATAAACAGTTTTTAACAACAATTAAGAAAAACAAAAAATAATTATTATTACATAATTGACAACAAATTAAAAATAAACATTTTTCAAAAACAAACCTAAACAAAAACTAATGTACTTTTATGCAGCTCTGCTGTGATTGGTTCTCAAGTACTCCGTAAAATCACTGCGTACAGGACCGTTTAAACATATCAAAACTTCCCTTTCCATTTTCCTCTCTAGCTCTGAATCTGTGGATTCTAACCTGGCGAAACTATACTCATCATTTTGGTATATCTTGTAAACGTCTTCAACCGGCTGTCCTTCCTGAATTTTTGTCCATATTCGATAAGCTGCTTCATTTTCTCTACAAGCATCACTTTCATCTTTCCTTTCTTCTAGATATTTTTTCAGAAGCTTATTAGCTTTCTTGTCTTTTAAAATATTTTCTGATCTTTTAGTGAGGAAAGATAATTCACTATCGCTGAACTTTATACACATTTTAGTTTTTTCTGTATTTTAAATTCCTGCATTAAAATAAATTGTTTTAAAGTTATATTCTAAATTAAAGTGCATTAAATAAACAATATAAACATTTTCTGTGTTTTGCAATCTTTATGAAATATATGAAAATTAAAAAAATAATTGAAGACAAAAGTGGGGAGTAACCCCCAGTTTCGTCCTTAAATTTGTCGAAACAACGTTGTAGTGGTTTACTATATTTAAAATTTTGAAACTTTAAAGTCAGTGTTTTATTATTATTTATATGAAAATTAGTTATGTATAGATATATTTTACCAGAAATCCTGATAAGTACCTATTCGGCTTTTGACACCTTTTTAAATATTCGTAGTGTTTTCACGCAACCACCCTCGCCAGCTGAAAACTTATGTTGATTTTGACTTGTAAAAACTGAATACTGCGGATTTTATTGTTTTGTGATAAGATTGGATGAGATGGAAGGAGGATTCAATAACGAGATAATAATATGGAAGAGGAATGTTTATGCAAATTTGAATGTATAATATTCAGATGTATTCTCGAAATCAAGTTCAACATTGTTTGTAATCTCGTATGTTCCTAATATATCTTTTTTAGTTTTAGGTATGATTTCCAATTTTATTTGCAAATCAGCATGTATTAAGTATGTCATAATAATAATATATTACTATTATTATGAGTTAGATAACTGTTTTAATTAAAATATTTTTATTGTTATTGCAAAACACACGTATTATATAATACTCTAAACACTAGCTACAAGCAAAAGCTTCGTCACTAGGGGACAAACTACGATATTCCAAACGCACCTTTTTTTGCACATGACATGTAGATATACCAGTCGTTTCCATTGTCAGGGTGGACGTAAGCTGTTGTAGATCAGGTAAAGAAATAGATAGATCTGCATAGTACTGCAAACATAGTTGACAAATATGTATTGTTTGGATAACAATTATAACAAACGTCGAAAGTAGCTTATTTTAGTTGAAACTTAGCAGCATTTCAAATATGAAGCGTTTCATTTGTTGACGGATTCCGGTTGAATCGCTTTGGAAACCAACATTCGTCAATGTACGCTTTTGTAGGTTATACACGACATGAATAACATACAATAGTATATTAAGATACAAGTTTCATAAGACACGATTTTTGCGCACGCGTTCAAGTTTAGAAAACGAGCCGCTAGGCGAGTTTTCTAAAAACAAGTGCGCAAAAATGTCTTATGAAACGTGTATTTTATACAATTTTATACTATTTTTTCTAATTCGGTTATTGAAAGTTCAAAAAGGATTAAATGAGAGACATGTTTTGTTCGAACATTTTAGAAATTTTGTTTTTTTGAAGTTGGTTACTCTGATTTTTAAGTAAAACAATTTAAATATATAAATATCGGCGGACTTGTCATTTGTTTAAAATTTAGTCTGATTTATGCAATAAATTATTTCAAATTATCAACAAAATGGAAGAAATAAATAACTGCACGCCTCCAGGGATTCGCAAAATAGCAGAAGACAATTTAGAAAATCTTTTGCCAACAAAGTCTCGACATATTTATGAAAAGCAATACCAGCTCTTTTTAAGTTGGTGTAAAGAAAATAATATTGTGAATATTACGGAAAATGTAGTAATTGCTTATTTTGGCAAAGAAAGAAAGATAAAAAAGGCATCGTCCTTGTGGTCTACCTATTCAATGTTACGTTGTTGTTTAAATATTTATAAAAGTACAGATATCTCAAAATTTTTTAGGCTTCTTGCATTTTTAAAAAGAATATCTGAAAAGAAATCCAAGATTTTAGAAATAGATCATATTAACCAGTTTATAATAGAAGCTGATAGTAAAACATATTTAGCGATGAAAGTAAGTAATAAGAACATCATTGTAGTTGCATTTTACTAATTTTTTACATTATTTTGTTATAATAGTCATATTAATATTCTGTTAGATTATCCTTATAATATGCTATAATGGAACTTGTCGTCGTAAAGAAATAACGAACATGACTTTAGACGATATACACTTTAAAAATGAGTCATAATGGTTGTAGTGCCAAAAACTAAAACTTATGTTTCAAGACAATTTATTATAACACAAAGATTATGGATTGAATTGGTTAAAAAATATTATTCACTTCGTCCCAGTCATCTTACACATAAACGCTTCTTCCTGCAATACACTGAGAGAAATAAATGTTCAGTCAACCAATTTCTAGTTGACTCAACACCGAAAACTATTGAGTCAACTAGAAATTGGTTGACTGAACATTTTATTTCTCTCAGTGTATAGATATGGATCTTGCG
Source organism: Amphimallon solstitiale (assembly GCA_963170755.1). NCBI lineage: Eukaryota > Metazoa > Arthropoda > Insecta > Coleoptera > Scarabaeidae > Amphimallon > Amphimallon solstitiale. The sequence continues at coordinate 85,157,372 of OY720681.1, read as the reverse complement.
TGATTAGTCCAATTGGTATTAATACCATAGGAAAAGTACAAAAAAATATTGCTACTTACTTAAATTTACCTAATCCTGAGCTCTTCACTGGGCATTGCTTTAGACGTTCCAGTGTGACACACTTGGCTAATAGTGGAGGTGATTTAATAACAATCAAGCGCCATGGAGGATGGAAATCCTCAGCAGTGGCCGAAGGTTACATTGACAATTCCACCATGAACAAAGTTGAGGTTGCTCAAATACTGTCTAGTGTACCTAATACATTCACTAAAATCATTCACAATCCATCGACTTCTGATACAATTGGCAGTAATGTGTCACTCAATATGAATCAACAGGAATGTACACAAAACATAGTGTGTTCCCAAAGTCTGCCTGGAATCTCTATCAATGCACACGAATCTTCTAGTGTTACAGTAAACGTTTATAACAGTTGTACTATTCAACATGGGAAGTAAATTTCAATAGAAGCATCAAAAAACTTATCATCCCATTTATATTGTTAATTAGCGTAAATAAAATGTTCGTAACTGTGTTTTTTATTCTCTGTACAACTTCTTACACTTGTTTCTTAGATCAAAGACATATTTTGACATTTAAATATGATTTGGTTCCATTTTTTTTTGTTAGCAACTTCAAAAAAATAAAATTAGCGTGCGATAAAGTAATACTTTATGCAACCAAAACGGGTGTCGTAAAGTGAACTTTATAGCACCGGAATAGAAAATAGCTATTTACCTAACAAGTGCGGAAAATGAATTTTTCCGCACGAGTCTGCCATTCACCGAAAGACGCGTAGCGGAGTTCGGTAAAGCAGCCGAGTGCGGAAGAAACATTTTCCGCAAGTGTTAAGTACAATAGTTTTTCTACGAGCGTCAAAAAAGTCAACAGAACTAATCAAAAGTTGATATATTTTTAACTGTGTATACGTGCTTATATTTTGTTTAGAAACATATTTTATTAGATTATTGATAAAGTAAACATAAGGTAAAATATTATTAACAATAATAGTTATATGTCAAAATCTAATACCTAATTATTTATATTATAATTTATTGTAAAAGTACAATTATTTGCATTACTTAAATTTATAGCAGGTGTTTGTTGAATGGCAAATATTCATTTTAATGAGGATTCACTTATTCACGAGCAAACTATTTTAGAAATGCACTGACAGTTTTCTGACAATAAAGAAACAAAAATCAGAGTGAATAACTGGTTAGTTACACATGGTAACTAAAGCATTTCGCAACCACCATAATATACCGGCTTATTATTAATTTGACATACTGAGGTGGAAAATTATTTCCACACGGTGCGGAAAATTATTTCCGCACAGTGCGGGAAAATTAATTTTCCACACTAAAATGTGTGTGGAAAATTCAATTTTCCATCCGTTCGTAGAAAAAAGCCATTTCAGGACTATCATAAATAGTAATATTTTTATCTTTCTCATAATTATCTCCTGACGTTTGTTATAATTGTTATCCAAACAATATAATTAAAAAATAAAAATAAAACACTTGTTTTAAGTTTCACTAAAACATAATTTAATCCTCTTACATATGATTCGACTTCTGAATCATTTTCAAAGAGTTGGACTTAAACTAAACTAAAAATGTTTACTTTTCTTTAACTTACATACATATTTTCGATACTAATAACTATAAATTATTACATAACAACAGTAAAGGAAGAAAGCTCGACATGCTAGAAATTCTTGAAATCAAGAAAGCTATAACAAGCAATAGAAACGTCACAAATACACAATTAGACTTTGTAAACACCCCCATTATAGATATCTACTGTAATAAAATCATTAGCTCACACATACCGGTTGTGTTAAATAGAATTAACCATAGAAAGTCAATGTATACGTATATACGATGTATACTTCGCCGGCATTGGGACGGCAGCAGGTACCGGGTTGACTTACATATACATACGTATACATCGTACATACGTATGCAGGAGAGTCCCTATGGCTAATGCTATTTGACACAACCGATATATAAGATGGATGGTAAAATTTTTAGTTTAGTTTAAGTCCAACTGAGAAGTCGAAACATATGTGAGAGGATTAAATTCTGTTTTAGTGAAACGTAAACAAGTGTTTTAGTTTTTAATTATTTATAATGTTTCACCAAGAGGCAACCGTCAACTCCACACATTTTATCAAACAATATCAGTTTCTGAACAATGCTTCCCTACTATACAGGATAGCCAAGTATTAAGTAAATTATTAAATATTACTTTTCTCTACCTGTATCATAGTTAATACCTGGTTATTCTGTGTAGTAGGCAAGCATTGTTGATGCATTTATATTGTTTGTATGACAATTATAACAAACGTCAAAAGGTGTATGAATATTATTATTTATGACAATCCAGAAATGAGTTTTGTTACTTACTAGGTGAGCAGATCCAATATTATGCATCCAATTCTTTTTAATTTAAATTCTCTATACATACATAATAGAAACGGGTTTATAACATATAAAAGTCTCATTTATACTTTGATATGAGAATTTATTATTACATAATCGATTATCGATTTATTGTTATTATTATTAACAATTATTGTACAATTATCGAAACAATATAAAAGCTGAATTAGAACATAATTGATTACAAATTAAAAATACATATGTATTTTTAGAAAACTATAAAAAGAAAAGAACAAATAATATACATTATTAATTATTAGGCAGGTTCACTTCTTGTGAGTCTTGCTCAAGTGCTCCACGAATGCTTCGTGAATGTAATTGTTTAAGAACGGCAAACAATTAGCTTCCATGTCGGTTTCTGTTTTTCTTGGTTAACTGTTGCTGTATTTTGTTCCGAGTTTAGTTCCCAAATTATTGTCACTATTCGATAAGCTCCATCACCTCTATCATTTTCTTTTTGTCTATCTTGTATGTATTTTTTCAATAGCTTATAAGTTAGCTTGTCTTTTAACATAGTTGATATGCTTTTATCTTATTCACTTAATTCTTTTTCTGTGAACTTTATACACATTTCAGTTTCTCCTGTATTTTAAGTTCCTGTACGAAAATAAATTGTATTAAAATTATATTCTGCATTAAATTAAATGAAATGTTAAAAGTCTTACAGAGACATATCCTCAGGTCCTTGCATTTAATTGATGAATATTAAACTTTATCTTAGTAATTTTACTGAAGCAATGACCTCTTATCATTTACGTTAATTATACCAAAGTATATAAAATAAATAATATAATAATATGTTAAAGTGTCTGTTTTGCAATTTTTACGAAATTAAATGTGAAACAATATATACATATGGTGGAAAGACGTTACAACAGTTGCACGTCATACTAGATCCATGACGACTCGCCTTGTATATGTTGCTGGATCTATTTTTATTTCTGTCAGTGACATTTGATATAACCAAAGAAAAAAATTATTCTCTAATAACTAACTATAACGTAATATATTTAGTAATTGAAATGCTCTATGACTACAGTCTTTCTCAACTTATTTATTATATTGATTTAGGTTGTCGAAAAACCTTAAATGTTTCATTGCGTATCCATAATATAATTTAAAATAAGCAATACTTACGCTATTCACATTAAATTTAACACATGATTATAGAAAAGTTTGTAAAAAGCCTCGACTGTTTACAAAAACCTTTCGGCATTATATTCAATGGACGCAATAAATAATAAATACACTTTTAAGAAGCACTGCTTTTAAACAATTTATATCAAAGCAAAAATTAACATAAAAAATTTGACAGGAAGAATATCACAACGCACGCCTTTTTGACAGATATGATTTATCTGTCAACACCGAATTGAACTATTAGTCTACTAAAAATATGCAATAAAGAAATTTAATATTGAAACGGAAATTATGTGTTTATTTGCTAGGAATGCGTATATTACGATCAATTTATAAATCTTCTATTTAAGCTAATGAAATAAATGCCCTCAAGTATAATTTAACAAAGTAACTTTTTTAGTTTCTCTAATACAGTTATGACAACATGTAAACGTCATCAATGACGTGCAACTGAACTTAACGCGTCTCCAGTGTATATATATATATATATATATTACCTAAGGTCATGAACAGTGTTCAACTTTTGATACCTTTTTTAATGTATGTTTAGTAACCACCGCTACCATTTGGAAACTTTGCAAGTGGTCTTTATAAATAACGTATTCCATATGTGATATCCCTTGCCAAAGTTTGATGTGACTTTATGATCCTCCTCCCCGAATATCACACTATCTTCTAATATATAATTTTTAGATTATTCTGTAAATTAAAGAGAGGTTGTTTTGGTTTTGCATCGCGATCTCGAGATAGTAATATTATATAGAAACATTTGGATGATACGCATGCTTATAAGAAAAATGTCTCCACTCTTGATCAGATCTAGAAGATACCGACGAATACTTTGCAGTAATAATAATGCCACTCAGGCAGCTTTTCATTTACTTTCTCATTTAGATTTCTTTTATTTCTTTCCCACCTAATATAATCAGGAGTATTGTATAAACTATGAAATCCTTCACGATTGGTTGCTTTATCGTAGAGCTTAAAGTTTCTTAAGCTTGTATAATAGTAGTAGTAAGATATTTAAGGACTATAGTATTTAGGAACGTTACCTTTCAACTCAAAAAACGAAATATTTTTTTGCTCAGATGGAAAGATAAAAGTAGCTATCATTTATGTGAGAAAGCGCAGTTGCCCAAGATGTTAAGTGAGGCGACTATAATCGAAAGTTACGTAAGTTAATTTCATATTCCAATTCATAAAGGAGGTATTTGCAGGAATACCCACATCAGGGCCATTAAGGACACGTTGTTCTGCAAAGTCATTTCTCCGGTTTTGAGTATGCAGATGACAATTTTTACGATCGTTATTTCCTTGAAATCTATTCCCAATAAATTCCGGTAATTTGAAAACGCCAACATTAGTTCTATTGATGATGATTTATTAGACAGAAATTAACTTTTATGATATATTGTTACTCCATTCCATTTACTGCCCCCCCCCCCCCGGGACATGTACTTATCAGTAAAAACTATGGTCTTTGTCTATTTTTTATCACTTTTATTTTGCATTTTACATTACTATTTAAAATAATATTGTTCTGGAAGTACTATTTCGTATCGTATAGTTACACCACAAATTTAGGATGTTTGTAATTTAACGTTTAAATTGGTAGGTGTTTTTTAAAATATACATTGTATTTTTTATCAATATTCTACTTTACAAGAGATTATAGTAACAATCGAGAATTCCGTGTTAATTTGATGGAATTAGTAGGATTTCTAATGATGACGGTGACATTGTTATCTATAACTTCATTAATGAACAAACATCCATTTCACCACAATATTCCCAGACAACAAATACACTCTTGCTGACAGAAATTTGACCAACTTTGAGTTAACAACATAGACAAAACAAATAAAATATAAAAACAATGGAACTCTTATTTAAAACACAATATTTAAGTAATTCGGTAAATCTAAAATGGCTAATAAAATAAAATATTATTGAGTATTTTATGTACTTGTGTTATACCGCATGTGTCAGATATCATTAGGCATAGGGAATCAATGTATACGTATGTATATGTACATACGATGTATAGGTACCGCGCTGCCACTTATACATCGTACACATTGATTCCCTATGCCTAATGATGTTTGGCACATGCGGTATATGAAATGCAAAAATGAGTAATTATTCAGAGTTTTCATAGTGAGGTGTCAAATACCCAAAGTAAATGAGAAAACAAAAAAGAAATTTCCTGTTGCCTTTATTTATATAGAAAGTTATGTACTTTCTACTACTGCGGCTGTCATTTTTTACGTATCTATTTAATTATTGATCTCATACTTATGGACTTTGCAAATTAATAATATTTATGTATTCTTTTGATACTTTTAGGCGTTAAATTAATATAAAATAATTTTCTTTCCTTACTTCATATATTAATGTATGTGATTATAGCTATTGTTTTACATTGTTTAAAATATTATATAATAATAAAATAACATATAATTAGTTATTTTGAAGATCATATTAAAATGTGATGCCATACGAAAAAACTGCCAAGAAATCTAAAATTAATCATAGAAAACTTACTTGGAGTTGAGCCAGTAGCACAAGCTCCAGAATCCACAGAAAAGTCATATGAGTGGCCGAAAAATAAAAACCACCCATCACCAACGTGATAATACTACATTAAAGGACAAGTTTCATTTTGACGTTTCAAAGTACGAATTCAGAGTTTAAGAAACGAGTGGCGTAGCCACGAGTTTCTTAACTGAATGAGTGCTTTAATGTCAAATGAAACGTGTCTTTTATGCTATTTTTTGCAGTTAGTTTTAAAATTTCTCTTTTTGTAAAAGCAAAACGAGAAAAATTTGATAATCAAGGGAAATTTTGTGGTGGTTGTCACCTTGGTTTGGCACAAGATTTAAATTGACAAGTTAATTTAAAATTGACACATTTTTGATAATTTTCAACAGAATGTTTCTACTGCACACGGTATCACTATCACTTCGAAAGATAATTCAAACGTTAATATAAATGTTTATAATAGTTGTACTATTTCAAAGATTAATTAAAAATATCAAATCTTACAATGAATTTCAATATAAAAACCTCAAACTTGCTTACAAAATGTCATATTGACATCTCCATTTCTGTTGCAATGTGACCAACTTAAAATAAATCTGTTTAAATGTTCCATTTCTATTACGCAACTAGTGCTGTAATAGACCCTATTACAGCACTAGTGAAGTAAATGGTATGATTACGGTACTAATTGCAAAAACATCTGTAAAGAGCGTTCGGAATTATCTGCTTATATGTCTTGCATTTTTAGAAAGACGAAGTATAATTTTGTAATGTCTAAAACATTTACATACACAAGCATCTTCAGAAAATAATGAAAAAAAATGTCTGTCAGAATTTTTAGGGGTAATGCGAATTCAAAAAATGAGGTGTGGCCACCACACGACTTTCTTATACGTATGAGCGTTTCAAATTATAGAATTTTAAGAATTTTTTTATACAAAAATTATTCAAAATCCTATTCTAAGTACTTCTATTCTCTTAATAAATCTCCGGTCCGAATTTTGAAATTTCTTTTATACAAAAGATATTGAAAATTATGTTTTAAATACTTTTACACCCGTAACGTACTTGTCTAAAAAGCATGACTTGCGAAATATTCGCAAAAAAATGATTTTCGATAAGAGTAAAAGACCTACTTCCGGTAGGAATTTCGGAAAACTTTTTAGATAAAATTATACTCAATTTTAATTTTAAGTATATATGAATTCTTTATAAATTTGTTAAAACTTAGTAGTTGACGAAATATTGGCAAAATTCGATTTTTTTCGCTGAAGTAAACTGCTACTTCCGGTCTACCGATTTTACTGAAAAACTAATCAGATCTCAAGAGGGAGATTATACACGTAAATACAAAATTTGGAATTGATATCTACAGCGGCTTGACCGCTATCGTGGTCACACACAGACACAGAGACATTTTTTAAAAATGAGGTGTGGCCACCACACGACTTTCTTATACGTATGAAAGTGTTACTTCCGGTCCGAATTTTGAAATTTCATTTATACAAAAAATATTCCAAATCCAACTCTAAATACTTTTGTACTCTTCATAAATATATATAGAATGCATAACTTACGACATATTTGTAAAAAATCGTGATTCGATAAGAGTAAAAGTGGCACTTCCGGTCTGAATTTTGAAATTTTTTTTTTACAAAAGATATTGAAAATTATGTTTTAAATACTTTTGTACTCGTAACGTACTTGTCTAAAAGGCATGACTTGCGAAATATTTGCAAAAAACTGATTTTCGATAAGAGTAAAATACCTACTTCCGGTAGAAATTTCGAAAAACTTCTTAAATAAAATTATTCTCATTTTTAATTCTAAGTATATATGAGATCTTTATAAATTTGTTTAAACTTAGTAGTTGACGAAATATTGGCAAAATTCGATTTTTTCGCTGAAGTAAACTGCTACTTCCGGTCTACCGATTTTACTGAAAAACTAATCAGATCTCAAGAGGGAGATTATACACGTAAATACAAAATTTGAAATTCATATCTACAGCGGTTTGACCGCTATCGTGGTCACACACACACACAGACACACACACACACAGGCACAGACACACAGACATTTTTTAAAAACCACTTTTTCGGTATCAGGGGACTTCAAAACGTGGACATCTGCAAAAATCTCGAGGTCGAAAATTTTCATCATCACAATACTTCCTTATAACACGTATAAGAAAGTAAAACCACTTTTTCGGTATCAGGGGACCTCAAAACGTGGACATCTGCAAAAATCTCAAGGTCGAATTTTTTCATCATCACAATACTTCCTTATACTACGTATAAGAAAGTAAAAAGAATTTACGGGTGTTAAAAGTAGTGTTTTGAGGACTACATTGGACACATGGAACATTACACTGGGACACCCGTGTAATTTTCCAATTTAAAAAGAATGTTATCGATTTTTTATTGTTCATAATATTTAAATTTAAGATAAAAACATACGAAACAATAGACGAATGTAATCCTACAATAATAACCAAATTAATTATGTTACTTAGAAAGTATATAGTTTTATTTATAGACGATTTTATTGTTGTTTGTGTACCGCTGTTAATTAGCGATAATTAGCACAGTATTTGTAAAAAAGAAATCCGGATGTTGATTAGATTACTTGTTTCGAAATTTAAAAGTAATTAATATACGTATGTATTTAAACTCCCGATTAACATAAATGTAGTCCTAAATCTGCTTGATACATTTTGTATTGTCATCATGTCAACCACCAAAGGAATATTATCATTACTTATTGCTATAGATACTACCTTCCTAATGTTAATTTTTTTTGAATATTTTTATTTTTCGATTAAATCTTCCTTAATTGCAACATTTTTATTTCAAAAATGCACTAGTCTGGTCTTCTAAAAAAATATTGCTAACTATCTATAAAACATTTTTTTGAGACCTTGAGCCCTTGAGTTGGAATATTTCCTTAGTTCAGAAACACACTAGCTCTTCAACAGCCTTCAGAAAACAAAATTCGCTCTCGAAACGACTCTTGAAAACCCCTTTTAGACAGTGGCGGTTGGTGAGTTCGTTTAGGTGGGACCATTTCATAGACAAGAGTGATTTGTTTATATATGTTGGGCATCTGGGAGTGTATCACCGATAACAAACGAATCAGTCTTGTCTATGTAATTGCCACACCTAAATGCACTCTCCAGCCGCCACTGCTTTTAGACAATGTTTAGTTATAAATCAGTTACCGATCTAAATTAAGTTATCGGCCATTGGTAGAGATTTAGAGGAAGGAAGGATGCTCTTGTATCTGTGCGCATCCACTTTATTTACGACGCAACAAAGCCGCCATTTTGACCCCGTGTTTTGGCAGCCAGAGTGGTTTGTTAACCATTACCATTCTAGTGTTTATGCATTAAATTACTGCCTTTTTGTTTTTGAGTCTTATACGTAGTATTAAGATGGACTTGCTTGTTGTGAATCTGGTGGATGAGGCATGAGGATAAGAAGTAAGATATATTAATTTCATGAGTACAAAAGTTTTGGTTTGGACCTTAAGTACATAAATATTCATATTGAAATGTTAATATTAATGACAGTATGACACTTAATGATATCACTTAAGGCAGACGTTTTACATTCCATGGCAAACCTTTATCAATATAATTTTTGATCTCGCGGTATAATTTATATACAGGGTGAGTCATCTAAGCGGGTAAGGCCGATAATGCCTTTATGAGTAAAGATATTTCGAAGCGGTTTTTCCTTATGATAGCTGTTCATTAGGAGCACATTTTAAAAAGATTTTGTATTATACAGAGTGTTCCATAACTTGGTGGCTAACCATAGTTATAGTTTTTTAAATGGAACACCTATATATTATTTCATTTTTGAATTCCCCGTATAATCTTTAGTCAAAAGGTTATAAGATAGTATAGACCTAAAGCGTAAAGTTATTGACTTATTCCCATTTTTCTGAGAAATTCAGTGTTTGTATAAAATTATATTTCTCGAAAACGATGTATTAGATGGACAAAATTTTTTGCAGTATTGTTTAGAATAAGAGGTACTAATAGAAGCATGTTTTATTTTTTTACAGTTACTAACTGTATGTGCAGGAAATTGGATTAAAATTAGATGACACGTTTTTGTATAAAACTCAATTTTTTTAAATGGAACACCCTGTATATCAGTTCACTTTTGAATTGTTTATTAAATTTCATGTTAGAAACATGTAAGACGTTTAAACGTGACTATCACAGAGTTATTGTCGTTTGTTGATATGCTTTTGTTAGTTTTTGCAAAAAAGTAAATTTTTTCAAATGGAACATCCTGTATATTATTTCATTTTTGACACTGTTGGTTAACATCGAAATAAAATAAAGGTTATGTTTACTGACATATTTGAAGATATTTTCAAAAAGTTTTGAAAATCCGTCCGTAGATAGCGAAGATACTTTCCTCCATTAACATTTTCATCAAAGAAGGTCCAATTATGTAACTACCCACTATTCCTCCCCACAGTTTTAATGACCAACGATTTTGAAAGTTTCCAGGTGTAATAAAGTGGGGTTTTTTATATATTATAATAACTGAAATTGTGACGATGAACGTATTCACTTTAATAGAAGGTGGCTTCGTTGGTAAACAATAAAAAATTGAGAAAGCCAGGATAATTTATCTGCTGCCAATTGACAAAAATGTAAGCGATTCTGAAAATTTCTTTCATCTAACCCTGTGTATGAATATGCTACGGGTGAATTTCATATTTGCTACTTATTCTGGATTCTCAAATTTGAGTTACATCTAACTGACGACTAATTTTCGTAGTACTAGTATGGGGGTGTTTGACTACACTCGCAAGTACCATAAACGTCTTATCCTCACTAGTTATTGCTTTTTCCGCTCTTTCTTTCATATTCAGTACTTTCTGTTCACTCAAACCGTCCCACACACAAAATTTAACAACGTTGCCAAATTTAAACCTATACTCTATATCCAAGAATAAGCGAGATCCTCATGGCGAGGGCCGAAAATGAATCAGCCTGTATAGGGGATTTTGTGAATTTAAAAATGTCTAGCTGATTACTCTTATTTATAAACAATATCTCATTTAACCCTACCTCTTATAATGCGAGTGAGATCTGTATATTCGAAATGCTGTCCAGAACCGGGATCATCCATCGTCAAGTAAAATGTTCATTAGTAATATGATTATGCAGACATTTTTAAAAAGCAATTACTTCTGAAAGTAATAATATAAAGTTTGTAACTTTTATGCAACATTTCCACAAATGATTTATCTAACAGGTAGAAGTATATCATACATAGGTACACAAAATTGATGTTTTGCTATACGAAGGTAATATCGAAGCATTCAATAAATAACATTGGTTTTACATCAATATAATATCACGAAATTTGATTTTCTTGTGATGCACATATATCCTTGGCTTTCTTCATATCATTATCAATAAAATCCAAAATTTATTATACAGAATAACATTTATTGTGGAACATTTCAAACAATATAAAAACTGAATTAGTGCATAATTTATTATAAATTAAAAATAAATATTCTTTAAACATGATAAAACAAAACAAAAACATATATACACTATAGTTTCATTGTAAAGCAGGAACATTTTTTGTAATTTTTGTCTAAGTACTCCATGAAGATTTTGTGAACTCTTTGTTTAAAAACATGACATTCTGTTCTTATTGTGGTCAATAGGTTTCATCCGCCTTTCCTGTCTCAGTAAATTCATCCACTTCGTTGTATGCCTCATAAAGTTCTGCTATTGTTTGATTATAAATTTATTGATTTAGTAAATTAGAGCATACCTGCATAATTTATTATAAATTAAGAATAAACATTTTTTAAATACAATAAACAAAACAAACAATAATATACACTACTATATTTTCTTAGTAGAGCAGGAACATTTTCTGTGATTTTTATCTAAGTACTCCATGAATATTTTGTGAACTCTTTTGTTTAAAAACATAATACATTCCGTTTCCATTACGGTCAATAGGTTTTCATCTTCTTTTTCTACCTCGGAAAATTCATCCACTTTGTTGTATTCCTCATAAAGTTCTTCTATTGTTTGATTATATATTTCTCCATTTTGTTCTGACTTTAGTTCTTGAATTCTTGTCCATATTTGCAGCACTAGGACATGCTGTTCAAAGGTCTTGCTCTTTTCTTTACTTTTTTCCAGGTATTTTTTCAATAGTTTATGAGATACTTTGTCCTCTAAAATAGTTTTTATGCTTTTGCTGTACTCACTTAATTCTTTTTCTGAGAACTTTTTACACATTTTTCTTTTTACTGTATTTTAAATTACAAACCATTGTTTACCGTAAACCTTATTCCCAAGACCTTGTATTTAATTGATGAATACTAAACTTTTCTGTTAGTTATTTATCTGAAACAATGTAACCTGTTCTACTGACGTCAATTATACAAAAATAGTAAATAATCAATATAACAGAATGTTAGGTTTTATCTCCTAATCCCTAGGAAACAATAAAAATCAATATTACCTGGAATTATGAGCAATGTTCCATATTTGACAGGTTTTTAAATATTTGTTTCTTATTTCTATGTAACCGCAACTACCAATCGGGAATTTATAATTTATGTTTGACATGTGAAATGTAAATAACTATTTTATTGTTATGAAAAGTTTGGTTGAATTGGAAAGGGAACTTATTCGTTTACAGCGCCATCTTCTCAATCTATACCTAAGTTTACCTTAACAAATTTTAAATGCGCTCTGTAAATACTTTTGAATTCTTAATTTAATATTTTGTAATAATATTTTGTTATTTTTAAATGTGATTTCAAATTTTATTTGCAAATTTGGATGTAGTAACTAAATTTCTATTTCAATTAAAATAATGTTTTTATTTTATCTGTAAATCAGAAACACGGAGAGTTACACAGAACTGTTCCTTTTAATTTTCACAATCCACTTTCAGTCATATTTAAATCAATTAACATGAGCGAAAATCACATTTGCTAATATTTGGTAAACTATTACTATTATTAAAATTTATGGAGAAAATAAAAGCATGCAAAAGTCAATTTGGAATAACTTTAGGTAAAAGAATTTTTAAAATTGGGATATATTATGCATTTCACTCCGATTGATTAAGACTGAGTATTTAAGTTTTAAAATTTATTTTTACCCCAAAAAAGATATTTTAATGAAAAACAGTGTCTTCTTTTGGGAATATTTCCCAAATTATATAGTAAGTTAATTCATGAAGACTGAAAATTTGTTCCAAGGTGAATTTTGAAAAACGCATGTTTTGAAGCTGTTTTCTGGTCAAGTTAAAAAGACTGATTCTCAGTTTTACAGATGATGTTAATTTATCATTTCTCTATTCAATTTTTGCAACATATAAGAACCTCTGACTTATCAATTTGAAATGATCTGAATGAAATTTTAGGATGATGATGAATTTCTAGCAGCTGTTGATAACCATTTTGTGGATGTGGAGAAATAATGTTTTTACAATGTATATGTGATATACAGTATGTCTTACGAAACACGCACCACGCTATAACTCTGTTATCAATAATCCGATTTCAGTAATTCAACAACCACATAGGACAGGTGTATAAATACTACAAAATAGTATAATTTATAAATTTTTTTAATATGCAATTTTTGGCAAGCGATAGTCAATTTTTTTTTTAAATATGGCATCTAATTTAACATTTTCACAAAATTTGCGCCCATCTTGCTTTGGTTTCTTAAAAGCTCCGTAATTTCTTAAATTTCGTTCCATTCTTCTAAATTTCTGACTATCAGGAACTTCTCTATCGGGAAAGCGAGCTGCGTAAATACGTAGGGGAAGGTGTCCTAAAATGACATAGCATGTAAAATGACATAGTGCTATTTATTTTGAAACTATAGGTGCCATCTAGCGAAAAGGTAATGTTCTGTCGAGCAAAAGCCGTCCTAACTTGGTATTAGAAATCTATTTTGTTTGTCGCTGCGACAGGCAGCAGTTAACCTTACAAAAGTGTTTTACTGGCGGGAGAAAGTTTTAACGTGGTATAGTGCAAGTGTGTTTTTATTGAGAATTTGTGTACTTCTTGAAGCAAAATTACTATTGCGTGTAAGTGTAAGCGTATACTACAGATGCACATTAGCAAAATTGTGATTCATCATCAGCTAAAAAAATCAGGTACGGATAAAGGGCTTTGTGTCATGGCGTGTAAAACGACATACCCATGCATAAAGGTAAAATGGCATGCTATGTCATTTTACAATCATGTATCTGAAATCAATTTGCATTCACTAATATAATTATCTTGCTTTTTATAGCTTCACAATGGTGGGTAACTGTCAAAGGACCTCAACCAGACAAACGTGGAATGAAGGGGCAGTGTTTAATGCGATTGATGCTGTAAAAAATGGTGAGATGGGATGGCTGAAAGCAGCCAAACTTTTCAACGTCCCTCAGGCAACACTAAGAAGAAGAGCTAATGATGTCAATAAGAAAGCCAAAGGCTGTGCGAAGGTGCTGGGACGATTTTCATCAACATTTAATGAAGCAGAAGAGAAAGAGCTTGTCGGGCACATATTGTTATTGGAATCCAGATTATTTGGGTTAACTACCAAAGAAATTAAGCAACTTGCATTTGAATTTGCCACTAGAAATGGTATTCCAAACAGGTTCAAAGATCGCAGCGCTGGATGTGAATGGTTAAGAGGTTTTCGTATGCGACATCCTGAAATATCCTTAAGACAGACGGGAGCTGTGTCTGCTGCTAGAGCAGCAGCCTTTAACAGGTCGCAAATTCAAAAATTTTTTGATACGTTGGAAATGACGCTGGAAAACGAGAAAATTGATGTTCATCACATTTAAATATGGATGAATGTGGTCTGTCGACAGTGCAGAGACCCCCCAAAATTTTCGCAAAGACCGAAAGAAAGCAAGTTGGATCTCTAACCAGCGCTGAAAGAGGTCAGCATGTTACATGTGTCTGCTGCATGAATGCTATAGGTAATTTGGTGCCGCCAGCTCTGATCTTCCCTAGAAAAAATAGAAAAGAGGGACTTCTAGATGACTTACCTCCAGGGTCCTTGGGCTTGTTTCACGAAACAGGATGGATGACCGGAGATACTTTCGTTTTGTGGTTGGAGCTTTTTCAGAATATTGTTAATGCATCTCTTGAATCAAAAGTTCTATTACTTTTGGATGGGCACTCCAGTCATAAATCTCTAAAGGCTCTAACTTTTGCAAAAAACAATGGAATTGCCATGATGTGCTTCCCCGCGCACTGCACGCATCGTATTCAGCCGCTTGATGTGTCTTTCATTGGTCTCTTGAAGAATTTCTACAATCAGGAATGCTCTGGTTAAAAAACCATCCAGGGCGAGTCATCACACAGAATCAAATTGGGGGCCTATTTACTTCTGCTTATGGAAAAGCAGCAACAATAAAAAACGCTACAAGCGGATTTTTAAAAACGGGCATTTGCCCATTTAACTCACATATTTTTCCAGACGAGTTTTTTGAACCAGCGGTGACCACAGAGAGATTGTTGGAGCCAAGCGGTATAGAAAAAATGAGGTGTGGCCACCACACGACTTTCTTATAAGTATGAGCGTTTCAAACTATACAATTTTAAGAATTTTTTTATACAAAAATTATTCAAATTCTCTTAATAAATCGCTATAGAATGCATATTTTGCAAGATATTCGAAAAAAAGTGCTACTCGCTAAGAGCAAAAGTGCTACTTCCGGTCCGAATTTTGAAATTTCATATATACAAAAAATATTGCAAATCCAACTCTAAATACTTTTATACTCTTGATAAATATATATAGAATGCATAATTTACGACATATTTGCAAAAAATCGCTATTCGATAAGAGTAAAAGTGGTACTTCCGGTCCGAATTTTGAAATTTTTTTTATACAAAAGATATTTAGAATTATTATTTAAATAGTTTTATACTCTTAATCTACCTGCTTAGAAAGCATGACTTGCGAGATATTCGCAAAAAACTGATTTTCGATAAGAGTAAAAGACCTACTTCCGGTAGGAATTTCAAAAAACTTTTTTAAGACAATTTGTCTCAAATTTAATTTTGAGTACATTTGAATTCTTTATAAATTTGTTTAAAGTTAGTAATTGACGAAATATTTGCAAAATTCGATTTTTTCACTGAAGTAAACTACTACTTCCGGTCTACCGATTTTACTGAAAAACTAATCAGATCTCAAGAGGGAGATTATATACGTAAATACAAAATTTGGAATAGATATCTACAGCGGTTTGACCGCTATCGTGGTCACAGACAGACAGACACACACACACACAGACATTTTTTAAAAACCACTTTTTTGGTATCAGGGGACTTCAAAACGTGGACATCTGCAAAAATCTCGAGGTCGAAAATTTTCGTCATCACAATACTTCCTTTTACTACGTATAAGAAAGTAAAAGAAATATGTAGTCAATCTGATAAGTCAGTCAGTAATGACATAGAGGGAAATGAGGACGTGGAACAAGCGGTGCAATCAGAACAAGATCAAATTGACGGCAGAAATAGCATCAAAGAAAATACGCTTCCAAAAAAAGAATCACGCTGCAGGACATTTCTCCAGTGCCCGAAATAACAGAAATTAGAAAAAGGAAGACAAGGCAAGCAATAACTGGTGTTTTAACAACTACTCCAAATTTGGCGGAAAAAGAAGAAAAGAAAAGACACCGAGATAGCAAAGAAAACCTTCGTCAATATAAAAGTTTTTGGTCATCCAAGTTCCACTACGCAAACAGAAGATGATGAAGAAGAAGATCCTTTCGCAGCCGAAGACAATTAACATGAAGTGGCCTGCCTTTATTGTAACGATTTGTTTGCAAATTCACGGTTTAGGGAACCGTGGATTAGTTGCATGAATTGCATGAAGTGGGCTCATACTGAATGTGCCGGAGTGTCTCCGAAGATAAAAAAATTCATTTGTGAAATTTGCAAGAATTGATTTTTTTTTTAGTTTTTTCAATTCTCTTTATTTCCTGTATTTTTTATCAGTTGTTCTGGGCATTTTCCAGAATTTATTCTGTTTTTTTAATGTTTCTAGATTTTCTATACCATTTGTTTTAAGCATATGTCTTTTTACCTGGTTGTAAAATGACATAGTTTAAATTTTTTCGAAAAACTTTTTTTTTACGTTTTCGGTAGAGATGAAATAATTTTGCTCCAATTTATCATTAAAGTTTATTGAGACAAACGTGTCATATTTTTTACAGCTTGACATTTTGAATGGTCTTAGCAAAAACGAAAAAAGTATGTCATTTTAGGACACCTTCCCCTACTGCTTGACCAGAATTTTTATGGCACTCGAAAGACACTTGCAGCATATCAACCAACAATAAATGGAAACAAGCTGACAATTCATAAATGACAGTTATTGTTTTGTGCGCTATCATTGGATTCCGCGGGACACTTGAAAATCTTAGAAAAAACAAAATTTCTTAACAGAAACATTATACAAAATGAAGTTGAATAACACCATTGTATTCTACCAAATTGTAACAAAAAGAAATTGTTGCTATTTAAAAAAAAATTGACTATCGCTTGCCAAAAATTGCATCTTAAAAAACTATATAAATTATACTATTTTGTAGTATTTATATACCTGCCTTATGTGGTTTTTGAATTACTGAAATCGAATTATTGATAACAGAGTTATAGCGTGGTCGACTGGGACTGTATATGCCCACAAGGAAAGAAAGGATAAAAAAACAATTTTCCGCTGTTCTGCTCTTTCTTTCGTGTTTATAACTAGTCCTTGGAAATAAAAATGTCCATAGTATTATACAACACTTGTTTTTAAACATAATTTTAAATATATCAATCAAAATAATTTCTTCATAAATGCTGTGCTATTGTCGCAGTGTCTTTGGTAGTGTAATTATATTTGTAATAAACTTAATCATACGTTTCATTTCTTTTTCAGTTTGTGGAGCTCAAGGGCAGCGTCTTCAAAAAATTCGACAAGAACAACTTATTCCAAGTGTCTTGTAGTGACGTCAGAGAAAGATTCCATTTGGTGATATTGTTGTTCATTGTGGTGCTTCAAACTATGAAAGAATATTCGTGGAAGTCCGACCGATTTTGGGTGCTCCTGCCAGATTGCGTGATGGTTCTAATTGCCGAGATATTCGTCGATTGGGTGAAGCACGCTTTCATAACACGTTTCAACGAATTACAAGTGGACGTTTATAGAGACTACACTACCAGTTTAGCGTACGATATGGCGCAAACGCGACAGAAACACGCATTTTCTGACCATTCGGATCTCGTCGCACGAAGAATGGGCTTCATACCATTACCCTTGGGAGTGGTGATGATACGAGTGTTGGCACACTCTGTTCATTTTGGCGATATAGCTTCGGTTGTGGTATCACTTGTAGCATACTTAGGATTGTCCTCGTACAGAGTTTTAAATAATATTTTAATTCTGGGGTTCGCGTGTTTGTTAATTGCGCAACACAAACAGGAAAAGGCTTCTGCCCATTCCCCTTCTTCTAATAACAGGTCAGGAAGTCCGTTGACAGTAAGTAGATCGTCCCTCGGTAAGGAGTCGCAGAAAGATTCTGCGACTAGTCCACTGAAACCCACCGTGGATGTTCCAATTACTACTTGTCCAGTTGTTAATATTAATGGTGTTGGTGCTTTAGAAGGTATATCGCCAAACGAAACAGATAGGATTAATGATTTAGGAGCGGCTGTGATATTTGCTAACAGTACAGTTGATTTAACGTATGCTAGCCTCAATGAGGAACTATTAAAGGTGGAAGGTGAAAATATAAAAATTGAGTCTGCGATTGAAGAAATGTTTTCAAGAAGTGAACCTAATATTAAATGTGATTTTCAAAAAGAAAAGGAAAAACTGCAAATTGAAGACATTTTATTAAAGAAACGAGCGGAATCGGAACCAAATTTAGTAAATTGTAAAGACGACGATGATTTACCATTATAGTTAATAAATTAGAAAGTCAAGTTCTCCTATGATGTAAAATAATAATTTAAAATTCTTAGGTTTTTTTTTGTAGAGAACATAACATGGTTTTGATTGCGGTTTGAGTGTAGAACAAAATGAAAATGATAAACTAGGGAAGCTAAGTAGGTGAACAAGTTTTAGATTAAAAGGAAAATTTCCATGAGTCATTTAGAAAATTTGTTTTTTTTAATAGTTTTGTAATGATTAATTATGTAAAGCAACTGGCACATAATGTGGCAAGCTGTGTACCACATTCCAATCTAATTTTCCACCAGTAGATCCTTATTGGTAAGGCATGTCACACTATAACTCTACGACATACTCTCAACACTTGCCAAATTATTTACCGGTTTCTGTGTTTATTAAAGTCCTTACATTTTAGTAATGTATATAAGTAGCAAACGTACTATTCCAAAATATCATTGCATTATGTTTTTTAAAGAGATTGTTTATATTTTCAAGAGACTCTTCTGTTTATTTATGAAGAGGAAAGACTTGCAGATTTTATTGTATTATACTCAATTTCTCAATATATTTATTAAGCAAATGAAAATGGCGCTGCTTTTAATTTATCAAACTTATCCAGTCTAATTATGTCTTAATAAATATTCTGTAGTTTTTGTATTTGATATTTGCGTCATTAGGAAAACATATGAAGTTTGTAGAAATAGATACTGTCACGAGTAACACCGGTGTAATTTATTTTGTATATTGTAGATATATTCTTCAAATTTTATGTTCTCTTGAAGAATCAATAAAACATTTGCAAAAGCTGGAGCAACATAAAAGAGAGTTAATTTCTTTTATTTTTTTTATATAGAATGACAAGTAGGCATTGGAATTGTTGAATGGCTTATTGTTCTCATACTTAATCATATAACCAAACCTAGAACAACCTGGAACAACGGTCAGATTTTAGATTTTCGAGAAAAAAAAAGAGGAGCTAACTGCTCAATTTTGGATATAGTTTTTTTTGCAATATCTTTTAAATTGGTATTTAAGAGATACGGTTTTGATACATTAGAACAGCGTCTAGAACAACCTGGAACAGCCGTCAAAATTTCAATTTTTCGCAGAAAGGGTGGCTGTTAGAAAATCGTTTTTTTCTATTAACTCGACCAATTATGATTTTTTCTTTGAAATACTTACAATTTAGAACGAACCTAGAACAACCGCCAGATTTCCGATTTTCGAAAAAAAAGGAGGCTAAGATCACACACCCAAAAGAGAAACTAAATCGACATGTGCGTGTATCATTAAAAAATTTTCGAATTTCCGGAATGTGTCAGAGTGAGTAATTAAGAATTATTTGGATTACGGAATACTCGCACATGCAAGTATACCAGCACTTCGTATCTATACAAAAAAGTATTGCGAAGCGTACGGCATCCTGAAAAGACCTATTGGTGCAGTTACTTCGGTTTTGCCTACTCCGGAAATTATTGAACAACCAAATGAACACATATTCCATGGAAACAACGTTCGAGAAGACCCCAATCCAAAGGATCCATTGCCCAACCAATGCATTAGGCGAAGGCGGTAAATAAGAGAGAATCACTTCGCTTTTGGTCGTGGATTGCGTGAATTTCTTGAAACGAAGTTGAGACAGTGTGTGTACTTGCAAGTGGCACCACCGTACAATGCCATGAAGATGACCTGCCCCGCGGCTTCAACACACAGTATTCATCGTCACCAGATTTTCTTTCGGAAATGAAGCAAATGTTCATTTTCAAAGAGCCAGAAAGATACGTTCTAACGTAGCAACGATTGTCTCTACCGTTCAGACAAATTAAGACAGATGTTAGAACCGGTTTCTACTGTGTAGAACGCGTTTCCAATAACAATAGACCGCTTCATTCTCTGCAATTTTACATTTGCATCAAAGGTTAAATCTTTTTTTCGCGTCGAAAAATAGTAAACACTTATTTTTGGAAAATTTGGCGCCCTATGCTTTTTGCGCTTTTGGCTGCAGCGCAGCGAGTACATTAGATAATTTGTAGATAATATGGTCCTCTACAATTTTTGTTAAAAAAAATTTTTGCCGACCAACCATTTACGCCGAAAATCCATTCAAAAGCTTTTTGGGATTACCAAAAACTCTTTTGGTTTTAGGGTTGTCGCATGCCCCACTAATGATTTATCAAATAAAATAATCACTTATAATACCATGAGTAGTCAAAGTTATGTCGATTATTTTTGTGGTGGTTACACGAATGTCTTTCATGATTGCATTTAAATACTACGAGTGCGGAGCACGAGTAGTATTCGCAATTATGAAAGACATGAGTGTAAAGCACCACAAAAATAGTAGACTCAACTTTGACTACGAATCGTATTCGAGAGACTATTCAATGAACCAAATCAATTTTTCATATTAAAATGACTCAAAATTTAGTTACACATGATTACGTTTCCATGTCAACAAAAAAAACATTTATGTTTGTCATTAAAATTTTTGGAATCGTGTTCCTATTTAGTTCGTTTCGTTGAATAAAAACTGGTGTTTCTAAATAATGGGAACTGAGAAAAGATTTGGCACGAAATCTGAAGACGAAATCGATGCTGAAATTTGCGAAAATATCCCTTGGAACACGAAGAAATCCAAAGATTCAGTATGGAGACAATTTAGTACATTTTTAACAGCAAAAGGCTATAAACTGGATCAATCTACTTCTCCTGTGGACTTAAATGTCATCTTAAAGTCGTGGGCATGTAATATGAAGAAAAAAGATGGGTCCGATTATAAAGAAGGCGTCATCAAGCACATGTGGAACGTGACGGCGAAAATGGTTCAAGAAATGTTCTTCAATAAGTGGAAAATAAACGTAAACCCGTTTTCTGATGCAATATTTAAGTCAGCACGTAACGCCAGGGATGCTACAAGAAGAAAACTGCAAGCGTGTCCTGAAAAAAGAACCAGCAACGCGGCGGCACTTACAGAACCAGAATACTTAAATATGATACGCATATTAGATGAGAGTACCCCAGACGGTTTACAGAAAAAGTTTTACTTAATAGCATCTTACGAACTAGCTTGGCGGGGAGGAGAAGGGAGCAACTGTTTCACCTATTACTTCAAGGAGGAACTCGATAACAAGGGAAGAAGAACTGGTAGAATTGAGTATAATCCAGTATTTTCGAAAACTGCGCAGGGGGGAACTAAATCATTGACAGGCAGCAAGTGGTTGATAGAGAATAAAAGCAATACCGATATGTGTCCAGTTAGGTAACCTATTTATATTTAATTTCAAGACGGTATAATTAATATTCTTCTGTTATTTAGATTGTATTATCTACTGAAATCGAAGAGAGGAAAAAATGTGAAAACAGAAAGGATGTTTTTGACACCGAATCCGTTTTGGGATAAAGTTGAGAATGCGGTGTGGTATAAGAACAGTCCAGTTGGTATATGTGAGATCAGTAAATGGGTGAAGTTATTAGCTGAAAAAACTGGATTAGATGTTAAAAGAAGGAAGATATCAAATCATTCGGTACGCTCTTCAACTGTATCATCTCTGGCGAAAGCTGGAGTCGGAGAGCAACAACTGATGAAAATAACGGGACACCAAAATCTGAATTCCATAAAATCGTACTTGCAGCTTGATGATGAGCACCACGAGTCGATTATCACCAAAATGCGAAGAAATTTTACAACAACAAATGTGTCATGTACAACTTCGACATCTGTCAGTAATAGTGACGGTATTAAGCTACAAGAGAAAGGTACTCCCTCGGGTACTCCCAGTGATAGCTCTGTTCCAGAATGTCTGCTGCAGCATTGCAGTAATGTTAGTTTTTCTAATTGTACCTTCAATATTGTTAGTAAATGAGTTACATTAATAAAAACTTTCACTTGTTTAAAATATCCACTTGAATACCTTCTAGGAAGATATAATCGCTGAAATTTCCTGTTGCTATGATACGAAAGTAAATATTTGCTATTTTATTGGTTCATATTTGAACAATGACAGGTGAATTGAATAGTCTGGTATATTTTTTTCCAAGAAAATACAGATTGACTGTACTGTTATATAGTGAATTGAATTTCATTGTTTTATAAAGTTTAATGTTTATTCTTTATTATTATGTAACTGCATCTGTAAAATAATAAGGCTTTTCCGAGCAATTCGTGGTTTATATGAAATCTGTTTATAACTGTCCCGACACCGGATCGTTTGAGAGTAATTTTTTGCTCGGTCATAAATTACTCTTTTGAACTTGCGTCTAACAGTCTCATACAATTTCTGTCGAATCTTTACGGAGGAAGTACACACCATCTATCTCCATCTCATTTCTTTAAATATTTTTCAACTGCCCGGCAGAAGGCGCCACTGTACAGTGCAAATTGCACATTTCAGAAGCGCCAAAAAATAGTGGAGGCATATTTTTTATTCATGTATGTAAATATGCTTGTTGTTCATTTATAAATCTCTAACCTGACCGGAGCAAATTTGTTTTTAATTATTTAAAAGGTGACTCAAAAGGGACATTGATTATGCTGATTATGGTTTCACTTTGATATCTAATTGTAATTAAACGAAACTGAATATTAAAAAAATCTCCGGGTGGATTGTACCTAACAATGTATATTTTTGAAATCTTACAATAGAATTTGTACAGGTTCGTTGGATAATGAGATATTTAGGCGCTAATTTACATATAAATACATATGCTGTTGAACCGTACAGAGACCTCTTAGGGCCGGTTGTACCAACGAAGTTCAACGCAAGTTCAGCATTGAACCGGATTCTAATTAGAAGGAGCCGTTGTACCAACAAAATAGATCTGGGATCAAGCTATTCAAGGCCGTTCAAGTTAAACGGCAAGTTTTGGTGGTTCAAGCTGGTTCAAAGCTGATTACCTAACACATAATTTACGTTTTGTTTAAAAACTAGTTAAAAAGATATATTCGAATTAGATATTATGTTCTACAATGAATTTAGTGACGAAGAAAATTATTTTCTGGAAATGTATGAAATTTGTTTAAACAGGAGAAGAAAACAAAGTTATAAAGTAAGAAACAGTCATTGTCAAAAGTGGTCTGAAAATCGAAAATGAGTTCCTGGATAGGCTTAGATTAACTAAAGAAGTGAGAATCATGAAAGAAATAGAACACTTTCCTGGCTGAAATGGTTTTAATTGCTCTGCGATTCTTTGCAACAGAATGTTTAAGAGTAGCAGGAGATTTTACTGGGGTTGATAGAAGTACTGCCAGTCGAGTAATTAAGAAGGTAGCATCTGCTATTGCACACTTAAAAAATGAGTATATTTCTTCAATCGCACTGACTTGCCCACCAGAATTTGAATTAAATTCTTTTGCTAATGTATTCCAAGCAGCTAACTAAAAGCTCTTCATAATTATTAAAATTAGCTGCTCTTGAAAATTTTATCGCTTTCAAAGCCATTTCTATCACCTACTATAAATTAAAACCACCACCTGCACTATTATTTGCATAACCATCACCTATACAATATTCTTACGTGATTTTATTTATAAAATAAAAAGAAAATTGAATAATAATACTGATAAAAATCTTATGAAAGGCTCACAAAAAGCACGCTTCGAAAATAATCCTGCCAAATCTCTAATGGCACTTTTTGTTGCCAACATTTCCCTAAATTACTAGAATTACTAGGAACAGTAGAACGTTAATGTTATTATGATGGTACAAAGCATATTTGCTTGAACTAAGTTCACCCTTGAACGGTCGTTCAGCTGATCTTAATGCTGAACTTATTTTGGTACAACCGGTATTGGTTCTTCTTTACAAAAAATTGAGACTACACATTTCATCGATAATTTTTTGTAAGACAGCCAAATAAATTAATAAAGTTACTGACAGTAACCAAGTGGCCAATACCTTCTAAAGTTAAAAATGAGGTGTGGCCACCACACGTCTTTCTTATAAGTATGAGCGTTGCAAACTATACAATTTTAAAAAATTTTTAATACAAAAATTATTCAACATTCTATTCTAAGTACTTTCATTCTCTTAATAAGTCGCTATAGAATGCATACTTTGCAAGATATTCGAAAAAAAGTGCTACTTCCTAAGAGTAAAATTTTACTTCCGGTTTAATATCACTATATACTTCAAGCTTAAAATTTGTTTTTCAGTAAATTTTTTTGGCACAGATTTCGTCACCTGCAATATAAATTGCCCAATATTTTATGTTCTCGATGTTATCTGTGAAAATAAAAAAAAAACAGTTGAATAACAAGGAACATTTGTTAAACAGTTTTAGCTTTTCGCATTTCTTTTTAATCATAGCATAGTTTAGTATTGATTTAGCGATTTATTATTTATAGTGTACTCTAAAAAAACACTATTGAATCTAAAGCCATTTAAAAATATTACTTGCTACAATGTAATTGTGTTTGTAACTATTTTTCTTAAAATATTGTTGCTATCTTGAGTTTCATTTAACAATAATAAAATATTTTATATGTTGATTAGCCCTAGCCGCATTTTTTTTAATTTCGCGAGTGTTTTAAGTTGGCTACGAAGACAATCGAACAAAATACATGTATGCTAAATCACATTTTATTGCGAATTTACTAAACAAACCGTGTACCCAAGCAGAAGATGGTCAAAAAATAGTCGTAGAAACATTTAGTCATAAAATTACATTCCTATTAACGAATTTTGCAAGGAAATTACCAGCGAGTACAGTACACAGACCGAGTACTGACCGATGGGAGGAGCTTCGACCTACAAGTCGCGCAGACTTATAGGTCTGTGTGTGACAGAGAAAGTATTCGGAAAAAAGAAATGATAACATTTGTTCATCATCGCATACATTAGCCTGACGAAGGAGAAAATCCAGATAAGAAATTGTAATATACTGAAGAGAGATACATATATGTGTATCGCTTGACAATTTTTCCAGACTGCTTGTGCTTATCCTAATATTATAAGGATCCACTGCGCATCTTGTGGGAGGGGCATCTCACCGGTCAGCTCTCAGTCTGTCAACTGTACACCTCTATATATTATTTTATTGCGCCCAGTGCAAACTTAAAACACCCGATAAATTCGAAAAATGCTGCCAGGGAGGTACACTATTTTCATAATAAGAAAGCTCGAAAAACTCGGTCTTGCAATAGGGCACGCGAATGCGCAGGACTTTTAAATTTGAAAAAATATGTATACAAATAAAAATAATAATAATAAATATTAACAATGAATTGGTTTATGGACTCTGCCGCTCCTTTTGCGCGTTTCTTAATTATTTGTTACGTCAAGCGTTTATAAATATATATTGACGAGACTTAAGATTTTATTTATTTAATATATTTATTTCTCGTCTTACAGCAATATTTAAGAAAATTATCAACAGCGAGTTTAACTTTCATTTTTATTTTTCTGAAGACAAATGGAAATACAAAATCTATACATGAACAGGCAGAATTGAACGTATTTCCAAATTGACAAAGAACTGTCTAAATACCGTTTTTAAAAATACCAAATTTTGCAAGGACCTAGAAATGCATCTTGTCAAAGACGATAGCAATTTTGCCAATGGTACTTTCACCAATGTCAAACTAATGATAGCTTCTGATTTAAAATTTCGTAGTTGAATGAAACTAGATTCACGAACAGTGACAAGTGGAATCGATACAATAACAACTTTTGGGGAATATAACATCCACACGTTGTTAGAGAAACTTGACATTACATACATATATTGCTTTCATTCAGCAGACGGATCGAGAACCGATCCCGCTCCAACCGTTCACTTCACAACAGTTGAGTGTTCGCTGGACAGGACCACTCACCTCTATGTCATCGTCTGTCATCTGGTACTTTTCATTGCTGCCATACAGTGCCGGATCTAGGAAATTTCTTAAGGGGGGCAAGTCAGCACCATGCCCTTGTAGCTATTTTCACTATATAGGTAATGCAGTAATAAATTCCATTTTGCCGCCCTCCGTAGATGCCGCCCGGGGCAATTGCCCCCTTTTGACCCCCCCCCCTCAATCCGGTACTGCTGCCATATGTAAAATTATAGAGATTTAACGGAATAAACAATAATAATAAATTGTTTTTCTGCATTGTTTTGTCGTAGTTTTTAGCGGAAGGGCTGGTTTTTCCAACCCGAATAAAATACTGGGTGAACTCCAATATTTAATACATTTATTTCTGCACAATACCTTTAATTTGTTATATCTTACTTTTCTAGTAACTTTCTTCAAAATTATGTATTAGGTTGGTCTTCGAATGCATCTTGGCGCATGCGTACAGAATACGCTCACTAAGTGAGCGTAGAATTTCACAAAAATGGCGCCGCTCCTGGACATGTTCAGAGTGAGCGCTCGTCTACTGGACAAGATCACTGAACAGTTGCGCAACTGTTTTGTCTGACCTTCGGACTTAAGTATTTAAGATGTTGCGTGTGGGAATATATTAAATATATTTATCTTTGTATCGTTTCGTAACATTACACGCATATTTGCAGTGCAATTATGTCGATATTACGCATGTCCTAATTTAATTCAGATTAATATGACGTATAGAATAAGTTTTGTAAAATACATTTTGGAAATATACTTTGCGCTTTTGAAGGTTAAATATTACATATACCACGCGATCATTTAAATTCTAAATTATAGCAGGCGGGATTTTTTTTATTAGTTTGTCCAGAATGTCAATTATTGATTAATTAACATTATGAAACGTCACTTTGGCAATTCTAATTGTAAATTAGTACTTATATACCAACTTAATTTAAATATCACAGCCTGCTCTAATTTAGAATTTAAATGATCGCGCGGTACTTTATCATTCAGAAAAGAAGAAAAGCACTTCTAACTATTCCAAAGCTTTGACGTTCCACTAGAAAAAATATTTCACTCAAAAACGCAGTGATAGAAAAAAATTGTACAAAAAGTGCCTTTAGACTGTGCACTGTAATATACAATAAAAACGTTATTAAAAAGAAAGGAAATTTAATTTTTTTCTTCTTGCTATAACGCCTGTAGTATACGGAATTTGATAAATTTAAAAACTGGTTGTAACTTTTCTAATGCAATGAGTAATTTATCGAATTTAAACGAACCTGTGTCTGCTGTAATAATCGAGATCTCCGTGCTAGAAATTTTATCTTAGACTAATAAATAAATTCATACACAAATAACGCAAGAACAATAATTAGATAGGTACAAAAAGTTATTGTTCCTGTAGATTACTTTCTTCAGCAAAATAAGGTTTTGACATTGTTCTAAACTTGTTTACATTCTGTAATAATTGGTAGTAGGGAGTTGAATAATTTCGCGGTGTTTATGAACGTCTTGAATGTTCGAATATCTATTTTGTTTCGAAAATACATCTTTGAAAAGTGTCCTGAAAACAAATTTCATATTGGTGTCTACTCTTGATACTTTGTTTTATTAAATTGTCAATTTGGAAAGGTCTTTCTTCTAAATTTTTAATTTACATTATAAATATCATTTCGCTGCTAGGAAACCCTTTAAACTGAGCTTATGGGATTGTAATGTCAAAGTTGAAAATTAATTTGAATTCACTCAGTGGTGGAAATTGCAAAACGTAAAAATCGCTAAAATGCAAATTCGCGGCGGCGTAGATCAATTACAGACACATTATATGTTAAAGAATTTAATTTTCCAAAAGATTATAACAATTGCGTTTCCAAATAAAAAGATTTAAAAAAGATATAACTCAAAAATGTTGTATTATTGTCACCTGTTATTGCACACTCTTCTAGGACAAGTTGTGTTGATGATACCTCTTTAACAACTTTAAAGACTATGTATTTTATTTTACTCGGACAGGTATAACACATGATTTTGGACATTCTATCAATCATTATCTTACCTAAAATGTAATCACATTTATTCTTGGTGGTATCACTGTCGGATATTACTAGAGGTATCATCTGCATATAAATAATTGTATTTTGATATTAAATAAATAAAATTGATTCCAGACATATATTTAAACTATATCTATGCAACCAAAAGTACATACGTTATTATAACTGTTGGGTCATTCACGGACAGTGGTATACCCTATAAGAATCTTTTAGGCAATTTACTTGGAAATAAATCTTTAAATACATAATTCTGTGTAGCTTTTTTTTTTAAAATGAATTTTTTATCAAATGTTCATGTAAATACTCGTAAAAATATTCTTTTGTGTAATCATTCGGTAGTGGTGGGAGTAAAGCACTAAAATAATTACCCAGAAATTTTAACTTATTTCGACTTCAAAATTTCACATTTTGTGATCATTTCCCCAACCATCATATTTATATATATTTTGTTGCTAGTCTATATGTTGCAATGTTATTGCCATTTATTGTAAATTGCATCTAAATATACCTTATTTAAGATAAGTTTTAATATGAATATTTTTTATAAAATAATGTTATGATAAAAAATGGGATGAATATTGGATACTTTCCCTTGTAATTTATGTATAAAGGATGGAATAAATATGTTTGAAACAGATAAAGATTGTATTTTTGTACAACCTGGATTTATCAAGTCGAGTCTTGACAGCAATACTATCAGTATATTTGAATATTTCTAGGGTTTGCATCTCTTATATCTCGCCTCACAAGCGTGCGATAGGTCATCAGTAAACTAAAACGGCATTGCATTTAATTTTTTTATTATCCCGTTTACATACAATCTGTCCTATTATTAATGTCTAGTACCAGGACAGATTTATGTAAACAAAAATTTCATTGGTCATGGAAGGAAGAAATTCCAATGAATCCACTTTGACCAGTGGCGGCCCGTGATTTTGTGGGAAGGGAGGGCACCGGGGGAGGCGGGGTCTAAGTATTTAATATCAAAAATTAAGTACCGACAAAAAAATAAACAATATGTTATTTATTTAACTTGTCTAATAATAAAATCCATTCGCCGTTCCTTACGATCAGCAAAATGATTAATAAATTCATTGATAGTGTTGATGCTACGGACATGTTACACATGTCCGTATTATCAGGAAAGCAGAAAAGCTAGGAGGTATATCAAATGTATTAGGAGTAGATACTACTGTGAATATAGATTCTATATTGAATGTGCAGTGGGTGTTTCGGTTTCAGTTACTTGAAAATATTATTTCTTGACAGAGTAAAAAAGTCTGTCTAGACAGAATTTAAGACAATTATCTGCCGCCCCGATTCCGTTTATAACTTAAAATTACCTTAAATGCAGAGAATATTTTTTTTTAATTTAATTTCTTTTAAATTTATCTGGGTAAGTCTACATTTGAAATTTCTTCCGTAGTATCGGGGAAGCAGAAAAGCGAGGAGGTATATCAAATGTATCAGGAGTAAAATAATAGTATATTATGCAATGAGCATTTAATGATAGCTATTAAGACACGAGTAAGAGAATTACAGTAATGAATACGAGTGTCTTAATAGCCATTAAATGCGAGTTGTATACACTATTTTTTCTACGACCCCATAATAAAACATATTTTTTGAACAATCCATTTCATAAATTGAGGTTAAAATTTTCCGTACGTTTTTGTGAATTTGGCTGGTAATAAATTGTTCGTGGCTACTAAGGCTTGTTCCATAATTTCTGGTGGAGTCAATTATTACATTTCACTGTCATTATCCCTCATTTTTACCGTTTATATTTTCAAAAAAGCACAAATGTTAACTACTTACTTGTAAATTGCAGAGAACTGTCACATTTAATTAATTTGTATATCTGTCAGATATGCAGTCGCCATATTGAATATTGTTTGAATATTGAAATGTCGCATTCCTATTGGATATAAACTTGTATCGTAATGAAAAATCTGTATTCCTATTGGATATAAACTTGTAACATAATGAAAATCTGTATCGTAATGAACATCATTATAGTACAGGTTCGGCATATCTAATAATACAATTAAAGTATGGGAGTAGAAAAAATATATTATCTGTTGGCTCCTCTGCTTTCCTTGATAATACGGACGAAATTTCATATGTGGAGTTTTGCTAATTGGTCGTGCTTAATGACCATTATTATAATAAAAAAGAGTTAATTATATATACGTTTTACCAGTGCTTCATTTAATTCCAATACAATTATAAATTACTATGACTATTTTCATAAATTACGCTTTCATAAAAGAATGTGAATTTGAAAAATAATTATGCTCGACATTTAAAGTAATTTTAAATTATAAACTGAATCGCCACTGATAATATGTCTTAATTCTGTGTAGAGAGACATTTTTTAATCTGTCAAGATAAAAATGCAAGCAAACATCATATTTGAAATTTCGTCCGTAGTATCAGGGCAGCAGAAAAGCGAGGAGGTATATCAAATATATCAGGAGTAAAATTAAATATATTGGCGCCATCTGCGCAATAGTAGCTGGACTATATCCTAAATATAGCTACTATTGTGAATATAGAATTCTATATTGTTTTACCCCTAATACATGTGAATATAGAATTCTATATTCACGGTACAGTGTGACTACTACTTTGAAGATGTCGCCACATTTACTTTACTCCTACTACATTTGATATACCTCCTCGCTTTTCTGCTACCCTGATACTACGGACGAAATTTCAAACGAATGTGCAGTGTTTGGGCTTCAGTTACTTGAAATTCTTTCTTGACAGACTAAGAAAAGTCTGTCTAGACAAAATTTAGACATTATCTGCCGCCCCGATTCCGTTTATAATTAAAATTACCTTAAATGCAGAAAATAACTTTTTTTTAAATTTAATTCTTTTAAGAGAGTGTAATTTACGAAAATACTCTCAGTTAATAAATACTTTAACAATATATGTATAATTGTCATAAAAATAAATATATTTTAAAGTACTATAACCACCTGGTATGATAGCATTTAACAGTTGAAATTACGCCCCTAGTATCAGGTGAGCTGAAAAACGAGGTGGTATATCAAATGTATCAGGGGTAAAATAAAATATATAATCTCCTCGCTCTTTTTGTTGCTAAATAAAGTCTGTCTAACCCTAATTAAGGTAGGCATTATCAGCCGCGATTCCGTTCATAATTAAAAATTACCTTAAATGCACAGAATAATTATTTTTCAAATTTAAATTCTTTTACGAAATTTATGTCCGTAATTAGTCTACATTTGAAATTTCGCCCATAGTATCAGGGCAGCAGAAAAGCGAGGACGTGTATCAAATATATCAGGAGTAAAATTAAATATATTGGCGCCATCTGCACAATAGTAGCTGGACTATATCCTAAATACAGCTACTATTGTGAATATAGAATTCTATATTGTTTTACTCCTAATACATGTGAATATAGAATTCTATATTCACGATATAGTGTGGCTACTACTTTGAAGATGGCGTCACATTTATTTTGTTTTACTTCTAAT
The DNA here is from genome assembly GCA_963170755.1 of Amphimallon solstitiale. Classification (NCBI taxonomy): domain Eukaryota; kingdom Metazoa; phylum Arthropoda; class Insecta; order Coleoptera; family Scarabaeidae; genus Amphimallon; species Amphimallon solstitiale. The sequence continues at coordinate 85,124,889 of OY720681.1, read as the reverse complement.
ACATTTGATATACCTCCTCGCTTTTCTGCTACCCTGATACTCCGGACGAAATTTCAAACGAATGTGCAGTGTTTGGGCTTCAGTTACTTGAAATATTCTTTCTTGAAAGACTAAAAAAAGTCTGTCTAGACAGAATTTAAGACATTATCTGCCGCCCCGATTTCGTTTATAATTAAAATTACCTTAAATGCAGAAAATAACTTTTTTTAAATTTAATTCTTTTAAGGGAGTGTAATTTACGAAAATACTCTCAGTTAATAAATACTTTAACAATATATGTATAATTGTCATAAAAATAAAAATATTTTAAAGTTACTATAACCACATGGTATGATATCTCAGCATTTAACAGGTGAAATTTCGTCCCTAGTATCAGGTAAGTTGAAAACGAGGTGGTATATCAAATGTATCAGGGGTAAAATAAAATAAATTATCTCCTCGCTCTTTTTCTTGCTAAATAAAGTCTGTCTAAACCTAATTAAGGTAGGCATTATCAGCCGCGATTCCGTTCATAATTAAAAATTACCTTAAGTGCAGAGAATAATTATTTCTCAAATTTAAATGCTTTTACTAAACGGTAATCAGTCTACATTTGAAATTTCGTCCGTAGCATCAGGGCAGCAGAAAAGCGAGGAGGTATATCAAATATATCAGGAGTAAAATTAAATATATTGGCTCCATCTGCACAATAGTAGCTGGACTATATCCTAAATATAGCTACTATTGTGAATATAGAATTCTATATTGTTTTACTCCTAATACATGTTCTATATTCATGATATAGTGTGGCTACTACTTTGAAGATGTCGCCACATTTATTTTGTTTTCTCCTAATACATTTGATATACCTCCTCGCTTTTCTGCTACTCTGATACTACGAACGAAATTTCAAATGAATGTGCAGTGTTCGGCTTCAGTTACTTGAAATAATTCTTTCTTGACAGACTAAAAAAAAGTCTGTCTAGACAAAATTTAGACATTATCTGCCGCCCCGATTCCGTTTATAATTAAAATTACCTTAAATGCAGAGAATATTTTTTTTTTAATTTAATTCTTTTAAGAGAGTGCAATTTACGAAAATACTCTCAGTTAATACTTTAACAATATATGTATAATTGTTACTATAACCACCTGGTATGATATCAGCATTTAACAGTTGAAATTACGCCCCTAGTATCAGGTAAGCTGAAAAACGAGTGGTATATCAAATGTATCAGGGGTAAAATAATAGTTATTTATGTAACAAGTCAGTAAAGTGATACTTTACCGAACGAGTCTGGTTTACGAGCCAAGCGAGTGAAGCGAGCGCGGCGAGTAACAGACGAGTTCGGTAAAGGTACTTTACTGACGTGGTGCATACAAAATTTTATCGCCAACCGTTAAAATTGTTAATTTAAGAAATAAAGATATAATAACTTTTGACAGTTTATGACAGTGACAAACGATTTATTTTTAAAAGTCATCAGTCATGCTACGCTGACAGATATTAGCGGCAGGTAAAGTACTTTATTGTACAGTACGATAAAGTGTTTCTTTACCTCCGCAAAACGCTATGGTAACGCATCACTTTACTGACGGTTGGCGATAAAATATATTATCTCCTCGCTCTTTTTCTGGCTAAATAAAATATGTCTAAACATACTTAAGGGAGACATTATCAGCCGCGATTTCGTTCATAATTAAAAATTACCTTAAGTGCAGAGAATAATTATTCCTCAAATTTAAATTCTTTTACGAAACTGTAATTTACGAAATTTATCTGGGTAATTAGTCTACATTTGAAATTTCGTCCGTAGCATCAGGGCAGCAGAAAAGCGAGGAGGTATATCAAATATATTAGGAGTAAAATTAAATATATTGGCTCCATCTGCACAATAGTAGCTGGACTATATCCTAAATATAGCTACTATTGTGAATATAGAATTCTATATTGTTTTACTCCTAATACATGTGAATATAGAATTCTATATTCACGATATAGTGTGGCTACTACTTTGAAGATGTCGCCACATTTATTTTGTTTTACTCCTAATACATTTGATATACCTCCTCGCTTTTCTGCTACCCTGATACTACGGACGAAATTTCAAACGAATGTGCAGTGTTTGGGCTTCAGTTACTTGAAATTCTTTCTTGACAGACTAAAAAAAAGTCTGCCTAGACAAAATTTAGACATTATCTGCCGCCCCAATTCCGTTTATAATTAAAATTACCTTAAATGCAGAGAATATATTTTTTTTTAATTTAATTCTTTTAAGAGAGTGTAATTTACGAAAATACTCTCAGTTAATACTTTAAGAATATATGTAATAAAAATAAAAATATCTTAAAGTTACTATAACCACCTGGTATGATATCAGCATTTAACAGTTGAAATTACGCCCCTAGTATCAGGTGAGCTGAAAAACGAGGTGGTATATCAAATGTATCAGGGGTAAAATAAAATATATAATCTCCTCGCTCTTTTTCTTGCTAAATAAAGTCTGTCTAACCCTAATTAAGGTAGGCATTATCAGCCGCGATTCCGTTCATAATTAAAAATTACCTTAAATGCACAGAATAATTATTTTTCAAATTTAAATTCTTTACGAAACTGTAATTTACGAAATTTATGTCCGTAATTAGTCTACATTTGGAATTTCGTCCGTAGTATCAGGGAAACAGAAAAGCAAGGAGGTATATCAAATGTATTAGGAGCACATACTACTGTGAATATAGAATTCTATATTCACGATATAGTGTGGCTACTTTGAAGATGTCGCCACATTTATTTTGTTTTACTCCTAATACATTTGAATTCAGTGGCGGCCCGTGATTTTTTGGGACGGGAGGACACCGGGGGTCTGAGTGTTTAATATCAAAAATTAAGTACAGACAAAAAATAAACTCAATATGCTATTTAATTAACTTGTTTGAAAATAAAATCCATCCGCCGTTCCTTACGATCAGCAAAATGATTAATAACTCATTCATTGAAGTTTGGTGTTGATGTCAGTAATTGTTTTTCAATGGAACACATTGCTAAGGCACATAGTCTGCTTTTCCGCATGGTATTTCTAGAAAATGTTGTTATTCTCTTCAAAGTAGAAAAAGACCGTTCACTTGATTTTTTCTATTTTGCACGCCCCCAGAGATTCGCAAAATAGCAGAAGACAATTATCAAAATCTCTCGCCAACATAGTCTCGACATATTATCAATAACAAACTTTTATAACAGTTGTACTATTCAACCTTGGACGTAAATTACAATAGTAGCATCAGAAAACTTATCATCCAACTCTGCTCAACAATTTATATTGTTAATTAGTAAATAAAATGTTAGCATGTGTGCTTTTTATTCTCAGTACAACTTCTATTGCACATGTTTGTTACATTAAAAGCTTGCATTTTGACATTTAAATGTAATTTGGTTCCATTTTTTTTTTGTTACCAACGTCAAAACAACAAAATTATCGTGCGATAAAGAAATACTTTTGCAACCAAAACGGATGTCGTAAAGTGAACTTTATAGCACCGAAATAGAAAAAAGCATTTTGCACATTACACCCACACAACCAGTCTGATAAACTGTAAGAGCTTCTGTTGAATTTTCTCTTCACGGTTTTATTAGTTTTCAAATTGTGATCTTCTAGTTTAATCAATAAATCTGGTCTAGGGAGACCTAGATTTTTTAATTCTGTCTTAATGTTACTAACGCAATTCATAGTTGCATTTGCACCGATAGAAATTACAACATACACTCACCGCTGTATATTACATACTGGACCACCCGTACCCGGCACCATAGAGTAGTGCCCCGCCGCCTACATATATACGCGCGCTACCCGCGCCAGTTTCATCGCTCGATTTCTAATACAGACGGGGCAGTCGCGCGAGATGCCCCGGAGCCTACGTCAGACTGCGATTTTTAAACGCGCTGAAAAGACGGACTGTTACTTCCGAAAACATATTATTTGTCATCAAACAAATCACAAAAATTGCATACAAATAAGGTATTTATAATTAATTTATCTGTTAAAAGAAATTTGTCACGGGGGGGGGGGCAGTGCCCCGTTGCCCTCCCTGCAGCAGCCGCCACTGACTTTGACCCTCTCATTGTATTTTTGACTATGCTCTGAAATTTCTATCTTCACTAACCGAACTTGTAGATGTTTTGTAAAATAACAAGTTGGTTTTGATGGGGTTGGAGTATTGCGATATTAGAAACACGATAATACCGCTCTATCGTCGGCAAAATTAGCTATAGTTGTCATTTTCGTCTTAGGCATGTCAGCTGTATATATTAAATATAAAGTGAGACCCAGAACACTACCTTGAGGTACCCCGGACATTGTTGTATGTACCTCCGACATATCGTTGTGATGTTTAACAAAATAGTACCTTAAGGTTAAGTAAGACTTGAAACATCGTATATCTGATGTGAGAATGCTCTTTTAAGTTTGCAACACAGACCCTCATGCAGTGGCGTAGATAAAAAATTTAGGCCCCCCCGCAAAATTTTTAGGGGGCCCTTCCAAAATACTTGTTTCGAGATAGTAGCATAGAATGTGAACATCGGAGTAATTATAATAAATTTATTTTATAATAAAAAAATCTAAATTATATTTAATTATTTATTTTATAATAATACATTTGGAAACACAAAAAATGCTAATTAGAAGACAAAATGCCGAAACGTCTTTTTTCAATAGGAGGAAATTTTCAACTAACTCTTCCAAATCAACGGACCTACTTTGTTCATGTTCAATACTTATAACAGCCAAGGCACTTAACCGAACTTGTTTAATGGTGCTGCGTAAATAGGTTTTAATTAATTTTAATTTCGAAAACGATCTTTCTGCTGTTGCTGATGTTACCGGTAGTGTTAAATATAACTGAAATAGTGTACATAGATCTGGAAGACTAGTTGCTAAACATGCATTTTCCACTATTAATAAATTGGCTAAGTCCTTAATAGAAGATTTTTGTTCAATTTCATTAAACAAAACAGTCTTAAGATTAATTAATTGAATCGGCAAATCTTCTGAAAAATCAATTCCATATTTGCTCAGAATATGTCTTCCGTATTCCACTATTTCTTCATTCGTTAACTTAACAAATTTTGAGGGATTAAGAAACGAGAAAAGGTTTACAACTTCATTTATGGAGTAAAATCTTCTAGATAATTGGTTGATAATAATATCAAGTGACGCATTAAAAACTTCTACTTGAAATTTTTTTATCGGGTTAGGCATTACACAGTCGTTTTCACATTCATCAAAAAACTTTTTAATTCTCTTCTGGCGTTTATATTTTATCATAGGCTGAATATTCCAAGATTCTGCTAGATTTTTAGCTTCTTCTTCTAATTTATCAAAACTTTGTCGCAGTTCTGTCAAGTTTTCTTGACCATTATTGAGCAATTTGCACGTCTCTTCTAAATCACATGAAGGGCTCTGAAGTTGCTTTGAAATTAAATTAACAGTTTCGAGGATTTTACTCTGGAAAACTAGCAATAGAATAAACTCATAATTATCCATTTTATTCTGCAGAGACTTTGCTTCATTTCTGTCATTTTGCTTTTTGCACACCAGGATAAAATTTGACAAACATTGCATTACAGACTGATAATTATATTTTATTGACAGTAAGCATTCAAATCTAGAAGACCATCTTGTTACGCACAGCTTTTTCAGTGTGTACTAAATTTTACTTCCATGTGGTGCAGCTTGATGAAGGACATGCCAGCGTGGCAAGCTTTCACTAAAAAACACATAAATGCTTTGCAAAAGATCATAAAAACTCTGTAGTTTAATGATGTTTTTGACAGAATCATTTAAGACTAGGTTCAAATTATGAGCTGAACAATGAATATAATCAGCTGTAGGAACTCGATTCTTAATTCTGGCTTGTAAACCATTATATTTTCCAGACATATTAGCAGCCCCGTCGTATCCTTGCCCTCGACAATTTTCTATTTTAATTTGAAAATTTTCTAAAGTAGTTAGAACAACAGCTTCTAAACTCTGTGAATCTTGTTCGGTTAGCTCTATAAATCCAATAAATGATTCCTTTATTTCTAGAGTGTTTTGTTTATTTGAATTTTTCTTCATACTTGTATACCTTATAACGAGACTTAGTTGGTCCTTCTTGGATATGTCTTGTGTTGTATCAATTATAAGGGAAAAGAAAGGAGCTTTATTAATATTTTTCGTTAATTTTTTTAAAACGGTTTTAGCCAAATGTACAATTATTTCATTTTGAATATCGGGGCTTAAGTATTTGTTTCGAATATTAGTGCTTGACAAATGAGCTTTTAGAACAGGGTCATAACGTGCTATCAAGTCAATAATATTTAAAAAGTTACCACTAGTTGCTCCAATTTCTTTAACATTTTCTCGATGTCCTCGTAATGGCATATTGCAAATTGATAATGTTCTTATCACATCACATATTCTTATTAAAACTTCTTTAATTTTTTCATGACCACTTATTTGACTATCAATGGTTTTGTTTTTTTCCCAAGTACTATAAACTATGCATGCTTGCAAATGAGCATCACTTCCCTCGTGGATTTTAATTTTTTTACTTAAACCCTTCCAGTCATTAATTGTGCCCTTACACCAATTTACTGATGCTTCATTACTAGAGAACATCCAACACGGTTGACAGTAAACACTATTCAACTTTTGGGAATAACATAACCAAAAGCGATCGATTTTTTGACCAGTTTTAGTTTTAATGGTATAATAATCACTACTGAACGCTCTATTATCGTCTTTATTCCTTGGAAACGGTCCCATAGGCTTATTTGGCCCTGCAGTAATAATTTTTCTTTTTAAGTCGTCGGAAAGTGATTCCGAAAATAAGGCTCTGTCGGTGTTAAAATATGTTGAATCCTCCTGATTGCAATCGATTTCATTTTTTTCCAGAACTATATCTAATTTTTGTTCGATTATAACATTTTCGTATGGTTCAACATTTTCATCTGATGCAGATGTACTAGCTGTTGAAGCACTTTCAAAAAAACTGCTAATCTTCGGTAATTTACGCAATTTTACAACATTTTCTTGTTTCAATTTTCGTTTTTGTGCACCACTCATATATTTTCTTTCGCTCATCCTATTTTGAATACTTCGAACTATACACTTTGGTACACGTTAATTTACTTAGTTAAATTTTGATAAAATTAAATTAGTATACGTACATATGCTAATCACTAATTCGTCACAAAAGTTAATGCACTAATACAAATAGAATTTATTTTCACAATTCGAACAAACTCGCTGTTAAAATAAAACTGAAGGAATGGAAATAATTTTTCGTATTTATTCAGTAAAATATTTTTTTACAACTAGGTCATTAAACCAAATGTGCAAATGCAGTTTTATGAAATAAACGTGCCTTTTCATAATTTCGTAATTTCAAGTTTTATGTATTAGTTTATGTACCTACAATCTATATGCATAACATAGTCATATAACTTCATAGTACATGTAAAATGCAAAATTATTATCGTTGTCTGTCTCTAATGAATTTGCAATTTTTTTTAGATCATGAATTTTATAGGGACTATATATTACCTACTTGTTAGAAAGCATTTGTGACATCTGTTGTAAAACTGTAAGAATGTGCAGGTCAAAAGTTAGGTAAAAACATGAACCTTTTTTTATATGGACCTGTGTTAAGGCAGAAAATGTAGTCATACTGTGGGTTTCTATATAAGTAGAGATATTTCATTTCTTTTAAAGAAAGAGCAAATTGTCAATACCAGATGTGATATTTTCTTGGAACTGAAAGAGAAATACGAACAATAAAAAAATAAAACTGGACGAACGTTATCAGAGTAAGAAATACAAATACACGTACTGTTATAATTTTTAACACTAGAAAACAAGTACATATAAAATAACATACACATTTTTTATACATGAAGGATAAAACAGAAATAGTTTTGTAAATTTCATTACTAGTGCGGGGCCCTGAATTTTTGGGGGCCTCCCCGCATTGCGGGCTCTGTGGGCGCCTTATCTACGCCACTGCCCTCATGCCAGACTTTATCAAATGATTGTATAAAGTCTAGAAACACAGCTGAGCAATATCTATTTCTAATCAGATCCTGGTTTACTTGATTGACCACCTTGTGAACTTGTTCTATAGTTTCGTGATAGCTTTTAAAACCGAATTTGTGATCAGGAATTATTCTATGTTCGTCAAGGATAATTTTCTTACTTCGTAAGATCTTAGATATAATTGGTAAGAGACTCCACCAGGTATTCAGGTTTTAGTATAAGAATTATTTGTGCAGTTTTTCACACACTTGAAATGTGTCCGATTCTCATAATTGTATCCAGTATCTGTGTGATCGCCTTAAAAGCTTTTTCTGGCAATTCCTGCAATTAGGTCGAAATCGGGTACCTAGCTAGTATTTATCTGTTCGACGTATTCACAATACGGTTGTGGAATAAAAAATTCTTAGCATTAAATAAGAAAACCCAATTTATCAAATGATTTCACAGTAGCAATAATAAAAGGACAATGCAATTATTTACTACTGTTTATGAATTATAATTTTATCATTCTCTTTTAATTTTATTCGATTGAAGAATTTCTAAAATATTTTTTTCTTTTTAAATAGAAGGTTCGTATGTTGGCATTATAGTTAGTCTCCATATAAGGAACGTACTTTATTATTCTTCTGCCATTGCTTTTTATTATTTATTCTTAGTAGCTGTTCCGCGTAGAATAGATTAAAAGCAAATACCAGATTTATTTATTTATACACTTGCATAACCAACTACTTTATTACGGGTTACATTTTATTCTAACAATTTCAAATGTTTGTTTTTAGTGTAATTGACCTTGTGTTACAAACTTTTATGATCGCTGGACATTGCGGCAAGCATGTGTGGTAGGCGTTTTATATAAAGCTTTAATCACTCTTGCATCTTTTCTTCGACGACGTGATACTTGGATGTTCTCCAGGACAATTCCTATCAACAAATCCAAAAAGGACATGTCAGTGGAAAGTGCGTGGTAAAAGTGCATCGAGTCCTTTATTATTAACGAGTATTATGAAATGCACGAACGATTTAAATTTACACCACAACCCGGAGCTAATATGGAACTTGCATACATACACAAGACTGATTCGTTTATTATCGGCGATATACTTACTCCCAGATATATAGTCGAGTCGTTTTGGCAACCAATATGGCCAAAGAACTAAAGTCCCTAGATAATAAAGTACCGCAATTGGTTTGTCCTATTATAACGGCGCCAAAATGGCGGTGATTTGGTGACTTTTGCTGACTTTAGTGATTGAGTTGGTAGTATCTGGACAAGCGGAGCAATCAGCTGATCGCTGTTGACATAATGACATAAAGAGTAAGGTTAGTAAGTTATTACGTGCGTTGGAACCATGCCCAGTTGTTGTTTGAGTGTATGTCGAAACCGTGGCGAAAGCGCGTAAAGCATGGATTACATTTAAAAATCGAGATGACTTGCCTGAACGAGCTTTGTTGTGTGAGGTAAGTATCCTATATTTGCTCAATTCTTTCATATTCTTGTTCACTTGCAGAATGTTACCTAATGTGGAGATGTTTTTTTTTTTTGCAATTTTCAGGCACACTTCGAACTTGACCAATTCGAATTAAACAGGTTGGATAATCGGAAGTTGTTAAACAAATGCAATTCTAACTATTGCAATAGCTGACTTTCCACGAAGGAATCAAACGAAAACTATTAGGTAAGATGTCTTTTGTCCTGTTCCAATTGTTAATCATATTTAATTGCAAATGTTGCAGACCCGACTACTAATGCGACAACTTCTCCAATTGTTGTCAATCAGGATCAAGAACATTTAGAAACAAATTCTGCACTACACTCTGGTTAGTAGAACATTAAACATCATAATCAGTAATACTACAGACACTGTTCATCTATAGTTAAATGCATCACATGCAAGTAGTTATTTAGTAATTCGTAATTTCTGCTGAAATTTATCTAGTAAAAAATGATGACAAAATTATTATATTCCTATATTATTTCAGGTATACATCATCGAACAACTATATTGAGCAAAATGAAAATGAAAGCAGCTAAAGTACAAGTTTTAGCTATGAAAAAACAAATTAGCAACATTGAGGAAAACTTCAAAATTTTTTTTCGGAGGATCAAATCCATTTATTAACATGTGGCAATCAGTGCGGAAAAGAATGGTCAAATGAAACTATACAAAAATATCACTGAAGCTGTATATGGCATGTGGAAGTAAAGGTTATGAAGAACTTGTCAGACAAAAATGTCTTATTAATATATAATATTTATATGTATCTACTCTTATTTTTAGTTCTATATTTTGTTATTTATATGTATTACCTTTTTCATATATATTTTTTGTTTTTTCTATTGTACATTTATTCTATACTTGGATTTTTTGTTGAGTAATAAATAATAAAAATCATGCACACACATATACACTAGCTTGCTGCTTTTCGATTGCTCCTCTTTAGCTAACGACACGATCACAATCACAATTATATTTTTCTTAATTTTAATTAGAAAACTTTTGTATTTTGTCAAGAAATCAATAAGCTATTTTACAATTTAAATACATTTGTGACATATTGTTTGACAACTATTGTATTTTTGTAAAGTTAAAAAGACTGACAGATTTTTAAATTTGCCGCTTCTTTGGCGCCAAAATGGAGGTAATTGCGGTACTTTATATATCTAGGGACTTTACAAAGAACGAACTAAAGACGACAATTCAATACCACTACAAATTTCGATCGGCCGAAACAATTTTAAAACAATAAAACTAATTATTAATATTTCAGGATATATACCTACCCATAGGAAAATACTATTACATGAAAGCCAGATACAAATTAAATATTATAAATAAAGCTAATAAATATTATTTTTTCTACACCTATATTTTATATAACATTTGGCTATACTGTTTAGGAGGCAAGCATTGTTGACAAATTTAAAATGATTAGATGACAATTATAACAAACGTCAAAAGATAATTATGATAAATGTCAAAAGGCGTATAAATATTATTATTTATTTCAGTCCTGAACAGGCTTCTGTAGGTTATATTACTTGACAGATAAAATTTTGCAACATCTCAAATTTGACGCCATGTTAATTTAATGGCGCATGTCGATTGCGACTCAACTATACCTAGCATACCACCTTAATAAACGAACATGTCTCGACTATGTAATTGCCCCGCCAAGACGTCCTCACCAGCCGCCACTGAACCTTTGTTCGCAATAATAAGCGGAATCTCCAAGATGCGAGCGTCGAAATTGATTCAGTCTGTATAATTCTTTTTCCGAAATGCAATAATCATTAAAAAATACCTTTTTATAAGTTTAACCTAAATAAAATAAGGAAAAATATAGATTTATATAATTACAAACATTATATTTAATAGTATTTTATAAAAGAGCGTTCTTTATTGTTCTTTTTTACAATTCAGGAAAATCAGGGTGCGTATTGTAAATGAAATGATTTAAAAATAGACAGAGGGTGCGCCGGTCATACAGGCAACCTCTCATACATGTACGTAGGTAAGATAAGTAATTAATCAATAATGCATTAAGCAAAATGTTATTGTGAATTATATGAATAAAAAGCATATACTGAATGTTTTAAAATTGCACACCAATCTATAAAATACCATCATACAAGATTAATTTTCAAAATAAAATTAAAACTGACAATATACATGTTTGCACTCTCATTATATTTTTGATTAACATCCTCAGGTTCACAGCAAAATGTTAATATGAAAATAGATGGACTCGTAGTTACTTGGTAAAAGATATCTAAGATAAATCCTTCAGCATGATATCTGTTAATTACATACTGAAGCTTTTAAAACTAAATAATTTTGAAAACTTTGTCTTTTATTTACAATTTTTACCAGACCAGTACCTATATTTTACCTCAGGGCCCTTACGGTATAGAAATAAAATTGGAACACACACACAGCGGTACCTACGACATTGATTTAACAAATTTCTACGCTCATGTACTTCTTTGTTAGCAGAGATACGAAGAGAATCTATTTTCTTTTAAATAACGAGAGTCCTATTTTTAATTCATTTAGGTACTATGAATTATATAAAAAAGAACGTGTTGTTCATGTGGTTCATTCCATACTCTTGCAGAAATACGCTTTTATCAGAGATAAGGGAAATCTTCTTTATCTGTGCTTTAATTCTGTAACGTTTTGAATCCAGGAACCAACAACAAGTGTTACCGTTTAAAACGCGGTCAAGTTTAATCTCGTTGACGTCATATAGTTTAAGGTATCTTTTGTTTGACGTTAATGTGTATTTATGGGGCATTAATTATTTATAGAATAATGAAAATAATGTTCTCGAATATCATGATCATTATGGTAACACGAAACCGATCCGTGTATAGTTGCGATAACCATCTCTCAGAGAACTAAATTAGGTTTGGATGACCAAAAATATAAGGAGATTATGCTATAAATAAGTCAAATGTAGAAATTACTTTGACAATGACACAGTTAGGGGAATATGAAAAGAATATTAGGGTGCGTAATTAACGTTTGTATTACATGTATTAAAAAATATGAAAATAACTGTAAGACTTATTTGCCTGTCGAAATCGTAATACATTCTTCTGCTTTGTGATTATATAATATGTATGAGTATAGATTATTTTTGACTTAATCAAATTTACCCACGATGATTGCAATATATTAATCTAATTATTAGTTGTATACTTATCCTGCGTACATGTAAAGATGCAAATTTTCTTATATACAGGGTTAGTAAAAAGTCCCGGAACGGTCGAATAACTTTGTTATTTGAAAATTATGATTTCTGAAATTTGGTATGGGGGTATAGTTAATATAAATGCATTTTATGCAATACAGTTAATATTTCTTTCACTTCCGGTTTAATCGGCAATACGTCCACCTTTTTTTTTTTAAATGGAACGCCCAGATTTTTTTAACACTTTTGAATGCAAAATAAAGAACTACGTTCAGGAAGTATTAAGATGTTTATTTTTATTCACAAGAAAACAGTTAAAAAATTAAAAAAGCGTCCTAATACAGAAAAATCAAGATACCTGTCTATTCAGGTTGCGATTACAATAATTGTTCAAAATGCTCTCCATTTACAATTTGACAAAAATGTAAACGGTCAGTAAAATTTCTTATTGAATTTTGTATTTGTTCTGGAGTGCTGCGATTGACTTCTTGAACTATTCTCTCTTCCAATTGTTCAAGATTATGGGGACGATTTTTGTACACTTGACATTTCAAGTGACACCAAAAGAAAAAATCTAATGGCGAGAGATCTGGCGAACGTGCTGGCCATTCGATTGCTCCTCTACGTCCGATCCAACGTCCCGGAAAAATTTCATTCAAATAATCGCGGACATTATGGGCAAAATGGGGGGGAGCTCCATCTAGTTGAAACCAAAAATGTGCATTAGGGTGATCACCTATGTTTGCTTTTGGAAAGAGGGCCGCAAGTGCTGGAACAACCTCATTTCGCAATAAATTTAAGTAGACGTTGCCGGTTAAATTTCCTCTTATAAAAATGGTCCTATGATGTTGTTGCCAACAAGACCAGCCCAGACATTCACCTTTTGAGGACGCTGTGTATGGACTTCTTCAATCCAATGCGGATTTTCAATTGACCAGTAGCGACAATTATGTCTATTCACAGTGCCGTTGAGACAAAACGTTGCCTCATCTGAAAAAATGATGTGATCTAAAACATTAGGCTGCTGCTCGATCAATTCCGTCATTGTTTCGCAAAATTGTAGTCTACGATCTGGATCATCTTCAGTTAACTCCTGGACGGGATACATTTTATAGGCTTTCATTCTTGCTGATTTAAGAATATTATGAGCAGATTTTTGAGAGATCTCATGAATTTGACCTAATTCTGTTGTGGACACGTGATGATTTTCTTCCACTGTAAGTAACACATTCAAACTAGTTTCTTCATCTGTTGCTGTTAATAGACGTCCCCTTCTAGGTAAATCCTTCACCTGACGAAAGACTTCAAACTTTTGAATTGTTCGGCATACCGTACTTTTACTAATGTGACGATCCGGATAAACAGTATTAAATAAAATACGAACCTCTTCAAAAGAACGTTGACGATCACCGTACCCACGCATTATTAAAATCTCAATTCGTTCTGATTCAGTAAGTTTTACTGCCATTTTCAAATATGTCAATGTCTAAAATAAGTAAATTTATAGCGATGCAAAAGTTAAAACGCTTTTAAAATTGTCAAATGTGACGGCAAAAAGAATGCAAACACTAAACAACAACTTTTTTCAAAGGTACCTTGATTTTTCTGTATTAGGACACTTTTTTAATTTTTTAACTGTTTTCTTGTGAATAAAAATAAACATCTTAATACTTCCTGAACGTAGTTTTTTATTTTGCATTCAAAAGTGTTAAAAAAATCTGGGCGTTCCATTTAAAAAAAAAGTTGGACGTATTGCCGATTAAACCGGAAGTGAAAAAAATATTAACTGTTTTACATAAAATGCATTTATATTAACTATACCCCCATACCAAATTTCAGAAATCATAATTTTCAAATAACAAAGTTATTCGACCGTTCCGGGACTTTTGTTTGTATGTTCCCTATTGACTCCGAAACCGTTGAACCGATTTTGATGAAAATTTCAGATATTCTGGAGAAATGTTTTCTTAATCTGTATTACAACCTATGCATATAGACAACCTATGAAACACCTATTATATTAACACTAAGATTAACAAGTTGTAGTAGCAAGCATTGTAACTAGCATTTCTATTGAAGATATCTAGGAAGCTGTAAAATACCGGTCATATAGTAAATGTAACAAAAAGTTACCGCATAGAATTTATTTATTTATTTAGATTTTCATGCGCCTTCTAAATAAAGTCTAGAAAAATAGCCACAACTTAAAAAATACCACATTCTGCTAAAAAGAAATATGATTGTGAATTATAAAACACAAATTAATGAAGTCTTAAAACAACGGTCAAACGACTATATTTATCAATTCTAAATTTTGTATTTACGAGTATAATGTCCCTCTTGAGATCCGATTAGATTTTCAGTAAATCGGTAGACCGAAAGTAGTAGTTTACTTCAGTGTAAAACTCGAATTTTGCTAGTATTTCGTCAACTACTAAGTTTAGACAAATTTATAAAAAAATCATATATATTAAGAATTAAATTTTAGAAGAATTTTATTATGAAAGTTTTTCAAAATTCCTACCGGAAATACGTCTTTTACTCTTGCCGAGAATCAGTTTTTTACGAATATTTCGCAAGTCATAATGAGTATAAAGCAGTTAAAACTTGATTTTCAATACTTTTTCTATAATTTTTTTTTAAAATTGCGACCGAAAGTAGTAGGTACCTTTACACTTGTGTGGTGCCCACACCCCATTTTCTTTTATAAAGAGCTAGAATAAAATCAGAACCAAATGCCTAGTGGAACACCTGAATATCGTCTTTGAATAACAACAACCGATCACAACATTCTGCGTTCTGTCTGTCAAATAAGATCGAAACTATGACAGGAAATACAATTTAAAACAATGATGTCAAATAGAAGGTGTGGTATTTAAAATAATTGCCACTAACATCCCGTATAACCGGAAGCAATGAGAACTTGACGAAAATATTAATTTCTCACTTTTTCTGGTTTCTTATTACTTCTAATAACATACAGAGGACAAAATAAAAATATTCCCTTAAATATTTAAAAAAGTATAAAGACTATTCAATTTACAGAACTCTATTATCATTAGGAATAACGACATAGTATATAATGAAACAGTATTTGACTTTCTGATAAGTAGTATGCATTGTGATGTCGGTGCTCTCTCTCTCTCTCTTTCTTTCTCTCTTTCTATCTTTTTATCTGACCACGATAGCGGTCAAACAACTACAGCTATCAATACCAAACTTTATATTTTCAATATTCAGTAAGTATAAGCAAATTTCTAAAGAATACAAAAGTACTAAACCGTGAATTTCAGAGAGATTTTATAAAAAAAGTTTTTCGAAATTTCAACTGGAAGCAGGTCTTTTTGTCTTAGCGAAAGCCGGTTTTTGGCAAATATCTGGCAAATTATGCATTCCATACAGATTTATCTAGGTTACAAAAGTATTTACAGCCCAAATTTGAACAATTTTTGTTTATGAAAAATTTCAAAATTCGGACTGACATGCAGTCACACTTTTACTCTTATCGAACAGAATTGTTTTTGTATTCTCAAATTATGCATTATATAGCGATTTATTAAGAGAGTAGAAGTACTTAGAATTGGATAAAAAAACTTTCCAAATTCGGACCGGAAGTAACACGTTTACTTAGATGTTTATGTTATTAAGCTACAGAATTTAAAACTTAATTTGGAACAACTTTTGTATACAAAAAATTCGGAAGGCACATACGTATAAGAAAGTCGAATGGTGATTACTAGGTAACCCAAATATGCGAAGCGCATATTTTGCATATTATATGCATTTTTTTGAATATTTGCATATATCCTTAATAAATTGCATCTTGTGCATAATTCAAAGTATTTTGAGTAATGTAGATTTTTGGCACACGTTTCAAGAGTTCAAGATAAACAATTTTATAAATCTTCCATTATGAAGTGATTTATTTTAATATGTTTGCAGTTTTAATCGGAGTTGGACCCTTAGTGGTTTACTGTTTTTACGACAACATGTTTTGTTTAATAAATTCATATTTAGGTTTTGTTCAGAAATATTACAATGTCTGTTTATTTTTAATAAATGTATCAATAAATTTATGCTAATCTTAGCGAGAAGCATTTTTTTTTGCAAATATCTCACAAAATATGCATTCTGTAAAGAGACTAGAAGTACTTAGAACAGGATTTTAATAATTTTGGTATAAAAGAATTTTCAAAAGGATAAAAGTATTAAAGCTTTATTTAGAACAACTTTGCATAATTTGAAAGGCACATATGTATAAGAAAGTCGTGTGGTG
Organism: Amphimallon solstitiale; assembly: GCA_963170755.1. Classification (NCBI taxonomy): domain Eukaryota; kingdom Metazoa; phylum Arthropoda; class Insecta; order Coleoptera; family Scarabaeidae; genus Amphimallon; species Amphimallon solstitiale. The sequence goes on along the minus strand of OY720681.1, from coordinate 85,107,867 downwards.
CCCACACCTCATTTTTTCTTTTCATATTGCTTAACTGTATGATTATTATGTAAAATAATTGTTAATTTTTGCTAGTGTGTTGTCAAAGAATACTCAGTATACTTTTAAAAATATCGATGATCCGTCGAGTTATATATATATATAGACGTATAGGCGATACTTTAGGCAAATGTATACCGTATGTGTCAATTTTCATTAGGTATAGGGATTCAATTTTACATGCGATTTATACATATACAAGTAATATGTGGCAACGTGCCACCCCACAGTGTCCGTCACCAATCCCGGAAACAATCGACATCAAAACGACTTTCTCCGATCTTCCCACTTCTCCCGACCAGATTTTACATTCAAAATAGGTTTGTTTTTGTTTCGCTAAGAACGATTCCAGAACAGTTCACGTCATGCGCAGAAATATGTTAAGTGTTCGGGTTTCCGGAACTGTTCTGGAACTAAAAATTTCGTGTTTTGGTTTCTGATTGTCAGTTCTGGAACCGTTCTAGAACTGTAGAACTAATTCGGGATAAAGGCATCGAATCGTTCGGAACCGTTCCCAGACCGTTCCGAACGGTGTACTATGACGCATACAGTTCTGCGCAGTAACAGAACTGTGTTAGAACCGTTCGTAATATTAAACCCGAACAAACCTAATGTTAGCTGCGAATACGTTGCGATCTAATCTGCAATGCCGTCTTATTACTGGAACGGGAAACATCAAATGGCCGCCGCGATCTTCTGATCTAGTAATTTATTATTTTCAGAATCCTTTTTTATTTACCTTATTTTCAATTTTATTAGAATTACGCTTTTGTTTGTGTCATGCAGCGTGAACGCAGCTTAATAATTCTCTGCATTTACTAAAAGGAAAAAGAAAAACAAATCCTTGTAACTCGTAAATATCTCTGAACGCATAACAAACACCCAACCCGCTGGTCGAAGAGATACTGCTCACCACGCTAACTTGTATTTACTTACGAGCATGCATCGGTCGCGCTGACATTGGAAAGGAAAGAAGGGGTATACTATGTTGCCACATACTGTATGGATTAATCGCCTATGGCTAATGAAAATTGACACGTGCTGTATATAATTTCTGTATGTGCTTTGCTTGCAGATGTGTTTTTGTACTTTTTCTATATTGATAAAAAAGAAAAAAAAGGATTTCACTAAAAAGATAAATACCAGAGAGCTGTTAAAAATTCATTTCGCACGAAAGCAACAGTTTTGAGACGTGTTAAAAAGAGGATTCGCACGAAAGCAGCAGTTTAGATATATATATATATATAATCGTATCCCTTATACCCATTTCGGGTGTCGGGTCTTCATTCCAATTTACCCATACACAAATTGACGCCATTTCTTCCTATCCAGGGCCATCTTTTTCGCTGCACTCCATGTTTTGCCTCTTTTCGTCAGCATTTTTCCGACTACGTTATCCCACGTTTGTCTCGGCCTGCCTCTAGTTCTTCTACCAGGACTTCTTGCTTCCCATACTGCCTTGACTGGAACACTTTTCTCCATTCTTTGTAGGTGACCCCACCAACTTAATTGCCTTTGTTCAATAAAATCGAACACCGAGATTATTTCCAACTCTGCCCTGATTCTTTCATTTTTAATTCTATTTCTTCGTGTTACACCCTTGACTCTTCTGAGGTATCTCATCTCTGCCGCCTGCAACATGCTCTTCTGTCTTGCGGATAGTACCCAGGATTCACACCCATATGTGAGTATAGGCCTGAATATTGTTTTGTATACTTTCATTTTTGTTTGTGTAGTATTTCTTTTTTATTGATGAATCTTCTACTCATAGCGTAATACATCTTATTAGCTTTTTGAATTCTTTGATTAATCTCTACGTCGTTATTCCCATTGTCTTCTACTACCGCACCTAAATATTTGAATGTGTCCACCTGTTCCAGTTTTATCCCATCTATACTTATATTCATATTATCTCTTTCTCTTGCTACCCTCATTACCTTTGTTTTCTTCTTATTTAATTTCATTCCTTTTCTCTCCAATACATCATTCCATACTTCTATATTCTCTTTCAATTTCTTTTCGCTATCTGAAATAATTACCACATCATCGGCAAAAACACAGTCTGTGATCTCTACACTATTCAATTCTCTATAGCCTATAAACATTGACTTGGTCAGTTGTCTGGTCTCCTTGATGATGTCATCCATATAAGTTATGAACAGTAATGGGCTGAGTCCTCCACCTTGCCTAACTCCTCCTCTTGTTCTAAATATATCTGATTTGAGGTTATTTTTAATTACGTAGTTATTAGTTTCCTCATATAGGCACTTTATTGCTTTTACTAGTTCATTGCTAATGTTTCTTTCCTCCAGGCTTTTCCATATGCTTTCCCTAGGTATGCTGTCAAACGCTTTTTCCATATCCATAAAAGCCAAGTAGGTTTCTTTACCTTTAATTAGCCTTCTACTCGTTATTTCTTTAATTGTGAATATATGATGTTGATATTTTAGTTTTGAAAAAGTTTAAATAGAACGTAAAAGTTACAATTGTTTAATAATAGATATAAAAGATAAAATAGTTCTGTAAAGTGCACACTGTGTAATTGTGACACAGAAATGATGAACATTGGTAATTGTTTGTGTAAAAAAATTGTGCTTCAGTAAGTTTTACACCGATTGAATAGATATTCGGTAAAATAATAGTTTTTTATGAATACAGATAAAACTATATATAAATATATTTGTTCTGAGATGTATTCTTTGTTTTTAAATTAATCCTTGCAATACCATATCAAAATTAGAATATTATAATTGCTTTAAATAAATATATATAAAAATAAAAAAAAAACTACACCCTGAGAGAAAGAGAGCTGGTTCTTGGAAAGGTAAGAGAGACAAAATATGTGTGTAAATCGCTGTAAACCCATGTACATGTAGTTTCACAATATATCTGTGATCATTTATCTTTAAAAATAATTAATTAAATTCACTAATTTAAAAGAATTAAAGGTACAAGATGTTTTATTTATATATTTATTTGGCTCAACTTGTAGGGCATTTATATTGTGCCCTAACTTAAAGGTCACAGCAATATGTTATTTCCAGTACAGTATTCATTAAGGAGCTATCTGTCCATATTCAGATTATTTGAACACTTTGCGTCACTTCACTATCCTCGTCATTTAATGTTCGTGAGGTAAATGTCATCCCCAGGATCCAGGTTCAAAGTAACATCAATAAAAATAATGCATTTACGTTTATTCTTTAAAAATAAAATTTAGACGCGTTTGTCGTTTTTTTTTTACTACAACAAATTAGCAAAAAGCTCAGGTAGGTTATTTTCGGTGGACCACCTCTTGCGTAAAAAGCGGATGTAAGCCCGGTGAATATTGCGTAACTCATTGAAGAGATAAATAAATCAGAGTATTGATTTGTAGCCCATTCTGCGCGCCGTAACAAGGACAGAGGTCGGGGTTTCCGTGCTAATGACAGGGAAAGTAGATTTTTGATTGTCAAGTTTACGCACAGCTCGTAGGCAGAGAACGTCCATTCACAAAATCCAGTGTATTCATGCTCACATGTGCGATTATATCGATAACGTTAATGAATGAGTATTGAAAAGCAAAGCATTTTTTTCATGGCTACTGGGTAAGGTTAGTAGGTTTAATATCGACTGATTCTTTTTAATGTTACCTAGCTTTTATTTTTATATTTATTCGTCACACGGATAGATTTGGAAAAAGGTATGTTCCAAAATTAATTGAACTTTGGTACCTACATATTTGATTGTATTTTTTGTTCATTATGATAGATGCATATAATGTATCTCTAATTGATTTACGCAGACGCCATTTATTACGTTCCACCCCTGGTTGAATTTAAACTAATTGTCAAAATTGAAATTAGAATTCCATAAGTGCAGTTTCAACGTCTTCTTAGCACTGATTTTGACAATAAGTATCGACATAAAATTAAAGAAAATATGAACTCGAAATTATAGGTTATGTTTTATTATATTGTCAATGTTATGGTTATACGTAAGAGTTATCATATGATAAATGTTATGATTGTTTTCGAAATTTAACCTTTAGGCACACTCTGGCGGTAGAATAAATGAAGGCTTGAATGTGTTTCCAAGTTGTTGACTTAATAACATGATCATTTCTAAATCCCCCAAACCATTGCCATGTTGTAGTTGATGTTCTAAAATTGAAGCTAAAGAAAAAAAATGTAATATGATGAAATATAAGCCACATCAAATCAGTTATTTAAGAAGTATGATTCAGAAATAGTTGCGAAATTAGAAAATCTACATTTGCAGTGTCTCAGGATGGCGCTGATGCCGTATTTGCGGATTTTAGAGGAATGAGACACAACAAACACCAAAATAAAAGACAAACTCTCTCAATCAGATAAAAAATTTAAGAATTAATAAATTGCAAACACTCATATTGATTAATATTAGCTAATATCAAATAAAAATTAGAAATTGAAAACGGATATTAAAGATAACAAGTTTCGCACCATTCGAGGTATACAACAAGTAATTTGAATAAAAAAATTGAAAAAAACCAAATGTGACCATTTAAAACAAATTTGATTAATTTGGTTCAACAATTATTTAATAATTAATAATATAAAAAAATAGCCTGTATACTAAATATACTTACACATATAATTATAAAAAGAAAACAAGACTTACTACATGAATTTTATCGCAAAGTTTGATCAAACCTATCGGCTCGGAAAATATTTATTAATTGGTTAAAGTGAAACAAATCAATTTATTTAACAAACTTAATAGAATTAACCAGAATAGCAACAAAGTATTGGTAAAATTGATGTATGGACACTAATTATTCCACAAAGATAACTACATTTAATTTGTAATTAAAAATAAAGAATTGAAGAAAAACTATTTGAAAACTTAGCTGTAAAGAACCTGTCCATCCACTATAAGGTAATCAGTACCTAGGTGCTTATGAAAGTGTTTATAGTTCAGCACTAATCAATAGTCCTTAATCAATGTGTTCTAAATTACACTGTACTAGTTACGGTACACTTGGTAAGCGAAAAAAATATTATCACGAGGTAATTACTATAAAATAAGGTTATAGACATACAAAGTGCCGTACATTTTGTAAGAAAATAAATTGAACTCGTTAATGGCTTAATAAAAGAATATCTGTTTTTCTAGGGTAAACTCCAAGAAATAACCCAGATATAGATTATTAAGTAGCAAAATTTTCATTCTTCAATGCTAAACTTATCAGGTTCAAAATACGTGCTCTAAATTAATGGACAAAAAAAAAACCTATGCTCGATAACACAAAGTCCCATAAACTTCAAAATAATCTATTTCAAAAGTATCCTATATTTTACCATTAATAAAGGAAATATTATCTGAAATAGATTTCTAAGAACACTGTCGATACAACCTTAGCTGGTGGACAACAAGTTGAAAAGGAAGCGAGATTTTTACTGTGAAATAGATTGAAGTAGTGACGACAGTAAGTCCGATAAACACCGGCTAATACTCGAAAATCAACAATAAAGAGAAGTTTGCTGTATGAATATTCAAAACGACGAATTACAAAGTGAAAATTCCACTACAAACATGAGGATAGAACCGGTAGCTAAATTGACTAAAGACTTTTCAAAGAAAAAAAAAATAGTCAACAGATGGCGGCGCCTATATAACAATAATAATAGAAAATAAAGTTCCGCACTATACATTCCAAGTAAAAGTAAATATGTATTAAGAAAGTAAAGTAATTATTTACTAAGTGGAATTCTAAGCTATGTACGTAAATATTTCGAAAGATTGATTTTATTTGCGACTAAAAAAGTAAAACCTTCCAGAAAGATCTTTATTCTGTTACACCAATCTGCCACAATAGAGTAATAAATTACAAATCTATGTCCATTACGTACGTACAAAATCAGCAAGTAATTATATAAAAATAGTAAAAAAATTCTTCCATTAAATAGAATTTGCATTGTCGTCTTAGCAGTAGTGAAACTTAAAATGATTTTAATTCTGTTTGTTAGACAGCAATTTGTTTCGAATATAATAATGTATTAACATTTCACCTTTCAGGTGAACTGAAATTTTCTTCAGTGTCAGTGTCTAGGTTGACTGGTCGATTTTCCATTCATAAATCTGCAGAGCCTCGAGTTTCCCCAGCAACGGGACGCACTGACGTCATCGATCAATAAACCTGACGTAAGGGCACTCAGTTTTCTGACGTCACGCAATGTCTCGGCGGACTTTTGGCGATAAACTAGCTGGTGGTGTTGCGTGGGCGAAAATATCCTTTAACGGTACCAAAGGGAACAGATTTACACACCTCAAAATAGAATTTCCTTGACCTAGATGGATTTACACTGTTCCTTTATTAAAGCAACCACAAATAGTCTATTAGGAAAAGTTAGTTCATTTCTTGAAATTAGTTGAGGTAGTTAAACATATCGGGTGCAAAGTCTTGATTACTATCTGTAATTTTATATTTTATGGTGAACTTTGGGTTAGATGGACTCGTCAAATAATAATAATAATAATAATAATAATAATAATAATAATAATACACAAGTATCTATGTTGTCAGTTTTTACAAATCTCATTTCGTGTCTATATATGTATAATGGTTTGTACTGTTGGACAATAAAGATTATTATTATTATTATTATATATACAATGTATAATCAGAAGCAGGAATTTAAAAGATTTGAAAAAGTTTTTTAATTTAAATTAAGCTGTTAACGGTATTAGAAGAGGATTTTGATAAGAAATTGGGTTGAATGGTATAAGGAAAATGTAAACTGTTTGACTTCGCCAAAAATATTTTTTCTTTTTGTATTTGTTATCTTTTTGTTTTCTAATTTTGTAATGAATTTATGGCAATCCATGTGCTCTAACGTACCTTCAAAATTAGAATACTAACCACGTCAGTTGTGAAGATTTCCTATCAGTATTATTTTGATATGAAAGTAGGGATCAGGATAAGTCATGGGATCCACACATATATTGCAACTTTTTTCCAGTTATACTACGAGATTGTCTAAAAAATAAAAAACCATATATGGCTTTTGCTATACATATGGTTTGAAGGGTGGCTACAAATCATACAAATAACTGCTATTTCTGATTACCTCCACCTATAAATATCGAATTGTCAAAGAAGAAAAGTGGAACACTTCTATACCTAAATCTCCCATCTGCTATTCAACCTATTCCACATTCAGATAGTTTATCAGTTCCTACCTCAGCCCAAAATTATGAGCTTGAGATAAAAAATGAAGACAATTTGCAAGAAGAAGAATCAAACAAGTCTTCAACATCCTATGACTTTGATTTTGACGAAAAAGATAATAAACTGCACAGACTGAGTCAAGCGGAATTAAGTGATCTCTTCGAGACCTTAATTTGTCGAAGGAGAGTGCAAAACTATTAGACCAATACTACAGCAATGGAAATTTCTCCAACGTGATGTCAGGGTCTCACAGTACAGACATCATCTTAAGAATAGGATTTCATTTTTTTGAGAAGACGAACGTTGTTATTTGTTGCGGCGTTAATGGCTTGATGAAGTATTTCAATTGGAATCATGATCCAGCTGATTGGAGGCTATTGAAAAACTCCTCCAAGCTTAGTTTCAACGCTGTATTACTTAACAATGGCAACCGTCTTCCTTCTATTTCTGTTCAGTCGCGGCTGTTGAGTTTTATTTATGTGAAGCAATTACATAGACAAGACTGCTTCGTTTATTCGCGGTGATATACTCCCAGATGCCGAGCATATCACCAATAATAAACGAATCAGTTCTTGTCTGTGTAATTCCTTCACCAAAATGTACTCACCAGCCGCCACTGTTCCTGTTGCTTATGCAGTTCACATGAAGGAGACAACATGTGAAATGGTCGTCGTCCTCTACTCAATCAAATATGCTGAAGGGGAAAATCCCTACAGGCCTTTAGGTACTTAAAAGACATGTTTCCTACAATAAGAGATTAAAAGTTAACGAAGATATTTTTGTTGGGCCACAAACTCGACAACTCGCAAAAGAGCCTGCGTTTGAAGGAATTTTGAAGGAAAAGAAAACATGGAATGCTTAAAACGGAGTCATTCATGAATTTTTATGCGACGAAAGAGATGAAAGCTAGAGTCAGTTGGTGACTGTACTTTAGCAAAAATACCATTAACTAGGATGCAACATGTTCCTTAAAATCCATTTTCTCCACTCACACCTAGACAATTCTTCCTCTAGTTGTGGAGTTATCACTGACGAACACGGACAACGATTCCAGATTACTGTTGGTCTCTGTGTAGGGATGCTCCGAGTCTCACTCATAAGAGGAAAGCCAAAAGACAACGATCTCATGTAGCCGCCACGCCACATGTAATGAGAATGTATAATTTTCTATTAATCCGTTAAACTAAAATACTTCCATCCATTGTATATCACAAAAAAATGAATTAATAAAAAATTCTTTGTCATATTCGTTTTTCTCAACCCAAAATTAGTAAGATTTGACTCTCACAAAGTGAAAAAAACTTTAAAAAAGGGAATTTTTTGTTGGCCAGTGTTATTTACATAATTTTGTTATTGAATTTTACAAACGGTGGTGTTTTTATGCTTTTAAGTTATTAAGTTTTTAATGTTTGCGTATATTTTATCGAATTTAATATTATTACTATTACACACACAAAGCAGTAGAAAATATGTAAACTTTGAATTGTGGTAAGTTTTGGAAATATAGTTATTCGTAAAAGCAATAATGCTACAAAAATGTATGTAGGTCCCGAATAAGAAACAGAAAATTAGACGAAACAGTTCTGTTGCATATAAATTAAATTATCGAGAGTTATTTATTGAATAAGTGAAAAGTAGTAAAAATTGACTGTAAAATGCTTGATACCTTATGATAAAATATAGTTTTGTCAACGTTAAGTGGCCTTTATAGATATAATGATCAAAATTGTCAGGTCATATTATGCATTATTATCGTAAGTCGAAATGTGCGTTTTTTAAAAAAAGCATCATTTTCATATATTACGGACGTGGCTGTGTTTCATACTTGCTTTAGTGTAAAATTCGTGTGGGTTGATAGCGTTTATTCATAGGTCATGTACTGCGTGAACTTTGACCGCATTGTAGATTTTTCCCGATTTGCTTTGAATTTAAGCAAGCTTCCGCAATGTGTAAAGGTAGTCCAATTTCATTACGCTCTTCAAGCCTGGTAGAATATAATATTTAATATGGAACATCTTCGTGATACAGCCTTTACTCTCTTATATTGTTACTGATGAGTTAAATGCCGCATTCACCCTTTAACCTTTGTAAACGCCGGGGTTTTCATTAGCGTATTGTAGGCACAAAGTTCCATTTTAAAATGTTATGTATAGAAATAAATGCAATAAATATATATTTTCGTATATTCTAGAAGCTAACGGCAAAGCCATACTTGTTTCCCTTGGATAATTATATAATACGAAAAAATGTACGTATTAAATTAAAAATCAAATTTTGTTAATACAAAACACAAAACTTTAGTAATACATTAATTTGTCAATACATTTGTAACCTATTTACATTTTCTCAAGTCCTAAAGTGTTACACATTGTAGTTAAGATAAACAATAATTATTTTTATAATCTTACACATAGTATTTTTTATAATTAAATTTATCTTCTAATGTACTTTTTACTAACTAATGCTTTTATAAAAATTAAGTGAAACATTTTAATAAATAAATCTTATTGAACAATACTCAGAATAAGATTTTGTAAATTTAAAGATTTATTCAAGTATTTTAGTCATATTTTTTCGCATACTGCAAATAACATTGCACCAACATAGCTACAAACTTCATTGTTACCAGCCATGCATTTATGAGAATATTGATTCATCCTAGCCAATAATATACCACATACTGATTTTAAATTAGCTTGCTATATGTAAATTTTTCACCTAGTGAACAATACGCATATTTTTTCACATAAAAAAAAAGGTTTTTAATAATTGAGATTAACCTCTCAAACGCTGTTATTTGGTTTTTAGTGTAATAAACTATGTGTTACAATCAAATATATAGAATAATATCCATTCTTGGCACAGGTGGAATACCATTTATTAAGTCGTGTAATTTCAAAAGTAAATGGGTTCAAATTGTCAATTAATTTAGTGTTCATCTGATACTTGTCAAAATAGCATTCTATAACGAATAATAATTTTCCATGATGATTTCAACATGACGTTATTACAACTTCTGGATTTTCAGATAGGTATTACTTCATGTAATGTCTATATAGCGTCCCTTCAAATACTTTCCTCATTAGAGTAGGCTGTTTTTAGGTAATCAATGTTGGTGCACATGCGAAGCTTTTAAAAACTTAAAATTCTGACAGTTGTCAAACTTAAATCAAAATATAAACGTGCACTGTTACCAACCATTAAGAAGGCATGGCCGTCTCTAATGGGAGAAACTATTTGAAGGCACGGTATTTGAAATATACGTAAAATAAAACCACGGCAAAATTAATAAGGATGGGATACAAAACTTGCGTTTGTTCATTGTATTGCCCTCTGATACCACATTGGATCATGTGGTTTGGATGAGAAGAGTTACATCAAAGATTTTACGATTCACTAGAGGTATAGGAAAACTGGGGAAGATAAATAATAATAATAATAATAATCTTTATTGTCCAACAGAAGAAATTCCAATTACAGGACAAAAATTAAATATACAGTACATAACAATAATCTAATAACATGATAAAATATAATAATAAGAGAATAAGTAAAAAATAAGTACATGCAAAATATAGGAACAAAATTATAAATTAATAAATTATCTCAAGAAAGGATCAGGAACGTACCCATAAAGCGATATTATGGTGTAAAATAGGAAAGAATGGAGACAAAGTAGGGAGTAATCATCTTATTAAATAGATTTCAAAACACCAAAATACCTACCCAAGGATTACCTTGGATTAAACTGCTTGATAATGATGATTATGTTGAGTATATATTTCTTATGTCATTTATATTGAAACTATGGGCCGTAGACAAAGTTCTTCCACCGTAAGAAATCTTAAACGCCCTCAAAATAATTCCATAATATTTACTACGAATGTCATAATTAATTTTGTTTTATGAATTTGATTACAACCCAAATTAAAATCGGAAAATCGATTTCTCCAATGTTGGCAGGCACGTAAAATGTGCGACGATCACTTAGCAATAAATTAAAAAGCACTATCTTGACGTAGTGATATGTCTAATGGAAAACAATATATTTTGTATATTACGTAAATGCTTGTCAGTTGCTCAATTGACTCTACAATCTATTTTTTTAATCACATGTTAACTGTGACGCTGATAATACAAAAGTTATTGCGCGGGTGACGTTCGTGGCCGTGACGTTCGGTGCAACAGGTATATAATAGTAACCATGGTGACGCTATTGGTCGATGCGCTACAGCCCTGGTTATAAAGCAAGGTCAAAAGCTGAACTTAAAGGACATGGTCAGGGCTGGGGCTGCTTTTATGAAAATATTCTTTGCATTTAAATATACAGTATAAAAAGGAAAGAACCCGAAGGATAATGTGTCTATAGAAATTTTCACGCTTCAATTTTATTCACATAGAAAACTTTAATTCGAGTACTCGGTAACGAATTGAAAAGTATCGGATAGTTACAAGTACTGGAAAGTAACCGAATCCAACATCACTAATATTTAGTTCATTTAAATGTGTATTGAACAGTGGCGGCTCTTTAATGAGAGCAAGTGAGCAATTGCACCCCCTGGAATTTTGAAACAAAACAAACCAAGCGGCGACTAACTGTGAAGGTCTTTATTTATTACGTATTCATAGTTATTGAACAGGAACGTGGCGTGTGCGGCTCGCGTAACAACCTACATGCACCGATCGTCGTCACAGATATAATGACGACTAACTGGACTAACAGCGCACGGATGTAAACTATTCGAATGTTTACCCCTTCCACCGAGAGAAACATACCCATGAGCAAAGCCCTACTGTTGCTCCGTTAGGCCATTAACATTACATTGAAGGTGGGGAGAACTGTATTTTGTTCTACTTCCATATCGTATAATACATAGCCTGTGAGCAAGACCCCAGTCTGCTCACCGCTGTTGGTTCTGCATCTCCACATAATACGTAACGGTCCCGCTTGATTTAATATTTTTATCTATGTACAGGGGTCGATTAATATTTTAATAATGATTTGAATTAAAATATGTACGATAATTCCAGAACGCGTATGCCCCGTTTCCTTAATGGGGAAAAGGATTGTTTTTAACATTGATGTGCCCTTATGTAATAATTTTATTTAAACGATTACGCAAACATGCAGAGTGGGCGGAGCTAGCTGAAATTAATTTCTCTCTTCTGATTAAAGTAAAATTCGCAACTTGGGAGTTTTTGTGGTGTCATTGATCACGTATCCAAAGTCGAAATGTCAAAAAAAAACAAAATGGCCGAAGGATTTTTTGAAAATTGACGTATAAATGTGAAATTTTAGATACGGGGGTGTCTTAGGTCGCCAATCACAAATCCAAAATCAAAATGTCAAAAAAACAAAATGGCGGAAGATTTTTTGAAAATTGACGTATAAATGTGAAATTTTAGATACGGGGGTGTCTTAGGTCGCCAATCACAAATCCAAAATCAAAATGTCAAAAAAACAAAATGGCGGAAGATTTTTTTGAAAATTGACGTATGAATGTGAACTTTTAGATACGAGGGTGTCTTAGGTCACCGATCACGAATCCATAATCAAAATGTCAAAAAAAACAAAATGGCGGAAGATTTTTTGAAAATTGACGTATAAATGTGAAATTTTAGATACGGGGGTGTCTTAGGTCGCCGATCATAAATCCAAAATCAAAATGTCAAAAAAAACAAAATGGCGGAAGATTTTTTTGAAAATTGACGTATGAATGTGAAATTTTAGATACGGGGGTGTCTTAGGTCACAGATCACGAATCCATAATCAAAATGCCAAAAAAAAATGGCGGAAGATTTTTTGAAAATTGACGTATAAATGTGAAATTTTAGATACGGGGGTGTCTTAGGTCGCCGATCACGATTCCAAAGTCAAAATGTCAAAAGTAGACAAAATGGCGGACGAGTTTTTTGAAAATTGACGTATGGATGTGAAATTTTAGATACAGGGGTTTTGGGTGTTAAGCTTTTAAAAATTGTCATTACAATCGCAATGACAACGTCTGAAGCGGAACGCCAGTTTTCACAGCTGAAGAGAATAAAAACTTTCCTGAGAAATACAATGAAAGAAGACAGATTAAATGCCCTTACTATGTTATCTTGTGAAAAAGAATTTATAAATAATTTCCCAAATTTTAATGAAAAAGTGATAGAACTGTTCTGCAAGTCAAAGACACGCAAAATGGACTTCGTTTATCGTCAGATGTAATCAAACTGTAGTGTTATATTTACTATTCCCTCAAAACAAACTGTACAATGAACAATACCTGTCTGGAACAATATGTCGGTGAAACTTATAAAGATTGGGTAAGCATTCTTGTATTATACTTTTTAATTTTGAAATTATGCACTCCCTATGTGAACCACCCCGAGCCGCCACTGGTATTGAATATCTAATTTAATACACTATATATGAATCATCAATTTGATTTTAAAAATTCTACTTTATCAATTTTACTTGTAACATTTTTTTGTTATCAACACGTACAATCTGTTTAAAAACATACTATTTTAATTTTCTTACATAACAGTATTCAATATTTACATAATTATATTCTAAATTGTGTCTGTATTCTAGTACATTAAATGTTGACTTATAATTAAATATATGACTGTTTTTGAAATGTAATAATATTGGCTGAAGATAGCACATCAACACTTCTATAACAATCTTAAGAAAATAGTGTTATATTTGATTGAAAACGTTATATTCATGCATCTAATCATTTTGACTGTCTTTCTTCAATTATCTTCTGTCCTGACTTACTTAAAAAATATCTTCTAGTTTTAGACGACTATCGTAGAGGTAATGCGATTGTCGTGAGACGAAGAAAAGTTAGAGTTATTTTCCTAATTTCTTCGAATCATGATTTTTAGACTTATATACAGCTCACAGACGGAGAGTTGACCGGTGAGGAGAAATTGTCGCTGCGCGAAGAAGGGTCAGTGTCAGACAGAGAAAGTATTCGGAAAAAAGAAATGATAAACGATTTGTTCATCATCGCATACATTAACCGGACGAAGGAGTAAATGCAGATAAGAAATTGTAATATACTGAAAAGAGATACATATATAGGAAACATACTGCAACTTGGATGTGTAACGCTTGAGAATTTTTCGAAACTCCTGGTGCTTAACGTAATATTATAAGAATCAACTTCGCACCTTGTGGGAGGGCATCTCACCGGCCATGTATCGCTCTGTGAGCTGTACGTATCGTATCCTTCTCTTCTTCTTTGATATGACGTCATACACTTTCCATCTTATTTTATATGTATATATTATATGTCCTTTTTCTATATGAGTAGTGGAAGTATCAAAGGCACTAATTACCATAATTCAAATTTGGAGATATGTATCTAATAATGATTCAAGTGCCACTTTTATAGATGTCGCTAGGGTTAAACGCAATCATAGCCAACTGGATCTCGCTGTCGATGTCAAGGACGTAATAGAATTTCCATTTATATTATTGAATTTCATTCTGGAATTTGAAAAATGCTTGTATGAGATATACCAGTCATTTCTGCGCCGTCTTCAAGTTATTCTTTACCATGCTCAAAGCAACTGCGCCTCATTAAACCCATAGTTTTTTTCTTCTTCTTCTTCGTTCTCTTTTCTTAAGACTCAGTTTCGTTTATTCTACTCTTCTTAATCACGTTCAGCCTATTGGGAAGCAAATGTCCAGCTATTGCACTATATTTTGTGAGGTCGATCGGGGGGTGGGGGGGGTCTCCTTGAACTCGGCGTTTCATTCTTTGCCCATTTTCACCATCGATCCTCGTCATTCTGTCGACGTGGTCTCTCCAATATCGTCGTCTCGATCTCGTAAACTGCACCACATCTTGAATTTTGAGATCTTTTCTTATATCTTGGCTTCTTATCTGGTCTCTCAAGCTTATTCCCTTAAGTTTCCTCAATGTCTTCATCTTTGTTGTTTTATATATGCGGACTTTGCTTTCAGTGAATCTGTATTTGTTCCTCCATGTGAGGTCCCTCGGATAGCCAGAGATTCTTTAGGCTTTATTCACTCTGGTTCTGACTTCCTGTTGTACGTTGTTGGAGCTCGTTATCTCAGCTCCTATGTACGTACATTGCATGTGTTGGTGGATGGGTGTGTCGTTTACAACCAGTTTAAATCTAATGGGCTCCTTTGTTATGACCAGTTAGTACGTACTGGTACTTGTTCTGTAAATTCCGGTGATGTTTTGATTTTTGTTGTGTTATTGTTATTCATCTCTTTTATTGCGTTAATGTTAGGTACGGGTATCCTGTTTCCCTGGAGTATATCTATGATGTCAGAAATCATGATTCGAAGAAATTAGGAAGACAACTCTAACTTTTCTTCGCTTTCCTGAGATCAATTAGTTAGAGAAACAAATTACTTTTTTTTTAATATTCAAGAGATTTTTCAATCATTTGTCTGAGGATAAAGATTGCGTCCACTATCTATTCCATGACATGATCGATGCCATCGTTTTTCTCGGACAAAAATCCCCGTGAACTGATTACATCGTCGATTTTCTCAATTTTTCATACTTTCGTCCCGATTAAATTGCTTGGTGGACGATTGTTTAAAGACTAACTCACGCGATTACGTTAAAACTTTATATTTATACTTATAATGAGTAAATCCGCAAACTTAGAAACGCGCCCTTGAATGCTATATATAACCACTTAGCTTCAAGATATTAATCCTAAGAACGCCAACTAATCGTTTTTTTTATCTATTACCGCTGAATAAATCCATTTTGCCGGTCATATTGAGTTTTAAGTTTTAAATATTGAGATACTACTTCTACTTTTTGTTAAATGAAACAAATGCAAATTTTACACCTATTAGAAACGCAGTAAAAGGTACTATCGAAATCAGTAATAAGAAGTAATGTGTAAGTATTGTTACTAAAACAACTAAAATGAAAATCTCTCTTTCGGGTTTCTGCCAAAAAAAAATTATCCATGTTAATTAATTTATTAATTACATAATTTCCATACGGTGAGTATATATTTTTATCCTACACAGTACACATACATACGTACAATAAAATATTGAAGAGTTAGCATATGTTTTCAGGGACATGATGTAATCAAGGTAAATTTATTACTATCATTATGAAACAATTTCATCATATTTTATTTATGCTCTCAATTCATTGTTTTATTGAATGAATTTACTTAATTTACTGATTTTTGTATAATGCCTTTAAATTATTTCAACCATTATACTCATATGTATATATTTTTTTGTTCACTTGTTACTTTTAGACATACCGATATATATGTAGTACATACTTAGTTTATACTTACGTTTCTGAATTATACTTCTCGTGAAATTCGTAAGTTTATTTGGTTGTCTAAATATATAAGGAATATTTACACGAAGGAAATTATATTATTTATAATCAATTATACAGGATTTTCATTTCAAAACTTTGTTCTTTGAAAATATCCAAATAAGAAATAAAGACTCCAGTGCTTGAGTTGAGACAAAATAAGTTTGAATTTTCTAATTACATATTTATGTCGAATTAGAGTAAATATTATTATTATTACCATTTTATAATTTATTCCACAGAAATTTAGTACTTTTCATAATCGTTTAACGTGTTGTTTATTAGAAATAAGAAGCTATTATTATATCATAGTTTGGCTCATTTTAAGTCGCAATTCTTTTCATTCAATTTTTACACTTAAATTTGGTTAAAACACATATATTTTCCTGGTTGACCTTTGGAAAAGCGAGTTTTCCCGTAATTCATTGATCATAAGTTTCCGGCTATAATCTGCTAAAGCGACATTTCCCCTTTTCCGAGAATTCGCTCGCATTGCAGACACACTTTCCGGGAAAGTCGCCCACGCGAACGCTAGATGAAACGTATTCGAAACTACCAAGAACTTTTTCACTACGATTTCATTGATAAACGTCTCAGAAAAGGAGCTCTAATTTGATGTTATAATTTTTTTTTTAAAAGAATATTTCAAATAACACAATTGTCATATTGTTAATTACTTTTGCTCATCATATTGTTATTGCCACTATTACCAAGAAGATATTTCATTTTTCAATACATTTGTATACTTGGCAATGAATTTTGAAATATATTTTATTAAATGCCTGGTTGAAATTAGACATTACATTCTATTAAGTAAGTGCACTGTTAACCACTGTTGTTTTACGCTTAGACATTTTTGATTTACATTTTAAGGTAATACTAAATATTTTTAATCAACACATATTACGTGAACACTACATATACACATAAACAAAAATTCGTTACAAGGTATTATAAACATTCCATCAAACAAACATTTTAAATTCAATATGTTTAATGACTATTAACAGTATGTAAAACTTATTTAAGAGGGGCATTTACTAACGAATAGAAACTTATACAACTTATATTACTCGCGGGACGGGTAGACGCAAGGGGTGTGAGTAGGTGGAGCTAGACGATATTCGGTTTCGATCACAGCTCTTCGGTTTTATTCACAGATTTTGTCATAGATAAAGGAATACTATATATGGAAAACATAATGTATAAAGAATGAGTACTTACGGAACTGTCGATGTTGTTGATGTTTTATAATAAGCCAATTTTCGCTTGCCCATAACTGTTATATTATTATACACTCGAATATTATAGGTATATATGACATTTCTTTTTAATTATAAATTGTCACTGGGATTTAAGTCTGGAATAGCCGACTGATTCCGATAGATTTGCGTCTTGGCTAGGACCGGTAGAGATACCGTAAAGTGGGGATAGACGACGTAATAGCTTCAAAAACACTCGTGTGAAATGTGTGTGACAATGTTTACTATTTAAAGCTTTTTATCTTCAAATATAATTATATAAATTTGATTTTTTTTGATATCGTTCATCAAATGTGCAGCTGGCGGGTAGAGGTTGTTTTTACTTTCTTATACGTAGTATAAGGAAGTATTGTGATGATGAAAATTTTCGACCTCGAGATTTTTGCAGATGTCCACGTTTTGAAGTCCCCTGATACCAAAAAAGTGGTTTTTAAAAAATGTCTGTGTGTCTGTGTGTGTGTGTGTATGTGTGTGTGTGTGTGTCTGTGTGTCTCTGTGTGTGTGACCACGATAGCGGTCAAACCGCTGTAGATATCAATTCCAAATTTTGTATTTACGTGTATAATCTCCCTCTTGAGATCTGATTACTTTTTCAGTAAAATCGGTAGACCGGAAGTAGCAGTTTACTTCAGCGAAAAAATCGAATTTTGACAATATTTCGTCAACTACTAAGTTTAAACAAATTTATAAAGAATTCATATATACTTAAAATTGAAATTGAAAAGAAATTTATTTAAAAAGTTTTTCGAAATTCCTACCGGAAGTAGGTCTTTTACTCTTATCGAAAATCAGTTTTTTGCGAATATTTCGCAAGTCATACTTTTTAGACAAGTACGTTACGGGTATAAAAGTATTTAAAACATAATTTTCAATATCTTTTGTATAAAAGAAATTTCAAAATTCAGACCGGAAGTACCACATTTACTCTTATCGAATAACGATTTTTTGCAAATATGTCGTAAGTTATGCATTCTATACATATTTATCAAGAGTACAAAAGTATTTAGAACTGGATTTGCAATATTTTTTGTATACATGAAATTTCAAAATTCGGACCGGAAGTAGCACTTTTACTCTTAGCGAGTAGCACTTTTTACTTTCTTATACGTAGTATAAGGAAGTATTGTGATGATGAAAATTTTCGACCTCCAGATTTTTGCAGATGTCCACGTTTTGAGGTCCCCCGATACCAAAAAAGTGGTTTTTAAAAAATGTATGTGTGTGTGTCTGTCTGTCTGTCTGTCTGTCTGTGTGCGTGTGACCACGATAGCGGTCAAACCGCTAGAGATATCAATTCCAAATTTTGTATTTACGTGTATAATCTCCCCCTTGAGATCTGATTAGTTTTTCAGTAAAATCGGTAGACCGGAAGTAGCAGTTTACTTCAGTGAAAAAATCGAATTTTGCCAATATTTCGTCAAATACTAAGTGTATACAAATTTATAAAGAATTCATATGTACTTAAAATTAAAATTGAGAACAATTTTATTTAAAAAGTTTTTCGAAATTCCTACCGGAAGTAGGTCTTTTACTCTTATCGAAAATCGGTTTTTTGCGAATATTTCGCAAGTCAAGCTTTTTAGACAGGTACGTTACGTGTATAAAAGTATTTAAAACATAGTTTTCAATATCTTTTGTATAAAAAAGATTTCAAAATTCGGACCGGAAGTAACACTTTTACTCTTACCGTATAGCGATTTTTGGCAAATATGTCGTAAATTATGCATTCTATATATATTTATTAAGAGTACAAAAGTATTTAGAGTTATATTTGCAATATTTTTTGTATACATGAAATTTCAAAATTCGGACCGGAAGTAGCACTTTTACTCTTAGCGAGTAGCACTTTTTTTCGAATATTTTGCAAAGTATGCATTCTATAGCGATTTATTAAGAGAATAAAAGTACTTAGAATAGGATTTTGAATAAGTTTTGTATAAAAAAATTCTTAAGATTGTATAGTTTGAAACGCTCATACGTATAAGAAAGTCGTGTGGTGACCACACCTCATTTTTTTCTTTTGTGTACCAGCCTTAGTTAGTAGACATTAATCAAATTCATGCATTTTTGTGGTTATTTCTAAAGCACATAACTTTTTTAAGAAAATAAATTAGTACAAAAACTGGCCTTGACATTATAAATTTATGCCTTTTACATCACTAACCCAAATTTCAGATTCTAAAATTATAAAATAAGAAAAAAGTCAAAATTCATGAGAAACTGCTATTATTTTGAACGTAGCAGTTCGTATATGTTTCACTGAGAAATAATTTTTTTTCGCACTATAGAAAGCTCCTTAAATAATTTCAGACAGACTTAAACCTTGGAAACGCATGTGCACGCAATACCGAAAAAAAGTTTCATCAGGTTTTGTCTTGGTTGAGTTCGTGCTTTCAGTGAAAATTTGTTAGGCGATATAAGAAATAATAAGTAATTTTAATACAATTTTTGTGAAAAAAATCGGTCATATATTTATTGGCCTTCCCCCGTATATCCCTATAATATAGAGGCTACTGATTGAGAAAAATCTATTTATAGTATTGCATGACTGACATCTAAATCATCGGAATAATAAATAGAAATGAATCACTCATGCACACAGTTAATAAACTATAAAACTTTATGTACACGTTCTGATAAGTGGTCAGTGGAAGAAATTTAATGAAAAATACACTCACTCATACATATATATATATATATATATATATATATATATATGTATATATGTATACATAATTTGTAATTGCAAATAGGGAGACCTTAACATGTGTTTAAATGGGATATTTTTACTCCTGCAGTTAGGATTGCGCAAGCATGACGACAATTGCAATATTATCATTTAAGTTTCACTCCTGACATTTTGTTGACGATTTACCTTATTAATGCAAGGAGTGGGTTTTCATTCAGAACTCACGAAAGAGCAACACATAAAAAATCGAATTGTAGACATGAATTATATCAAATCGATTGGTATATAGTTTATTATACTCTATTATCTTTAGAATACTGTTGGTTGCATTGTTCCTCTGCTGTCCTATGAATGAGTTTTCCTTAGAAGGTAACGCGTGTACGTATATTATGTATAATATATACAATAATATACATAGATATATGCAGTGACACTTGAATGATATTACGAAAATTTGTGATTAATGTGTGATACGTATTTGTTATAATATAGGACTATGCCTGTGCGTTATGCAATATTTATTTTAAAAAATTGAATTACTACCTACTAGAAAAATATGTTCAAATTTAGTTTGTATTATAGAGTGTCCCATAACTTTATGACACCATATACTTAGTTACGTTAATTTTGAACAGTTTTGTATATTCCGGAATTTTGTTTCTTTTATTTATTTTGGTAGGATTATTGTTATTGATTTCTATCGTGTTGACGTTAGCAATTTTCGCTTTGAATTATTTTTATCCATCACGTTATTATATTTAGTAGTAACGAACTTCTGTAATTATAAATTAAATATGAATTAGTTTAAATTCTAAGTTATTGGGTTCCCCCCCCCCCCCATCTTCTGGCAAGAACGGTCTTGAACGTATAATAGACATATGATATATACATCAACTGATGCGCATGCAATCGTAATTACGCTAATCTGGTGACTTCAAATTTAAATAGTAATTAAGTATATTTTACTTTTGTTTTGTCTTAGAGAATTTTCTTTTCATTTCTTCTTTCCTCCCTAGTAATTAGGAGGCTTCCTTATTGTTAAAAGTATCGATGGTATAATTATACATGTTGGTACCATTGCAATTTATACTTGTCGTCTTGGCCATCTAGTGCTGCCATCGTGAAGGGAGTAATTGGACGTCTTCTCGTTCATTTACATTTTACTGGATTGACTTACGATTGCTATTCACTGCTAATTATGTGGTGTAATAATACCGATATCGTATCGTAGAATTGCGCTTGTTAAGCGGATTATTGTTGCAGTGATTTTTAACTTGTTTGAATATTTTTTTCGACGTTCTGTTGGTTTAATTGATGCGATCGATAAATTCACATCTGCCTCTCATTTTGTGTTTGTCTGAAAATTAAGGGTATGTAGTGATCGCCATTTTGAATTATTAGTACTGGTGTGTTTCTAATGTAATTTTATTCTGAGAAGATAATTTAACTCTTCTACACCGAGTTTATTTTTCCTGGAAGGCCGAATAGAAGAAATATTTCCAGCCTCCTTCCGTACATGTCTGGCCATGCCACTTTAAAAGATAAGATACGTTTCTTTTTTAATTTTTTGTTCTTTCTATACATCCATTTGTTAGAGTTTCACCTAATTCTTAAGTACATTAATATTTATATACAGTCTGACCACGTGTTGACACAATTGTAAAATTCTTTGTAAAGCTGAGAACTCGAGCTGACGCTAAGTATTAAATTTTGAAAACTAATATTGATAATACATGTGCGATATACAGGCTGTCCAGAAATAGGGTTCCTCTGTCACTTTAATTTACATTGTCACATATTTTTATTTTTGTGTATAACAAGTTAATATCTCTCGTAATTTTATGTAAATATTTGTTTTTTTTTTAAATTTCTAATTTTGTAATTAACTTAATATTTTAAAAAAACTCGTGAGAATATTAGTACCCACAAATTTTAACATGTTTTTTTTGTATTTTATTGTATTATATACCTACTATTGTATATTGTATTGTATTATTATTGTTACTGACAATGTCCGCATTTCTTTGAAATTTACGACAAATAAACTATTATTATTATTATTATTAAATTGTTTGTTGTTGGGAATTTGTGGTTTTTGTTTGATTTTGACATTTAATTTAATTTAAATTTTGGAAGAGCGTATCAACTTTTTCAAATGAAACAGCCTGTATATTACATGGAAACATTTCATTTAAAAAGTTTGTGCCTGTAGCATAGAATGTGGGGATTTGCTATCTTGTTGCATCCACATCTCTTCGTAAATTTAGGGAGAGTTGCTCGGACAAGCTGTATTATATGTGTCGAAAGTTACTTTAACAAAGTTGGTTTCTGCAATTTTTCATAATTTAAAATATGATTATTAAGATTTTACTTGAATTGTAATGTTGGATAGATTTTATGATTGGAAAACTCTGACTACACATGTGTTTGCTGTATGCTTGTATGTATATATGTACTACGGGTTGCACGTTTACGATGGTCAGTAAGTACAGTAAGAAATGAAATATTTAGAGACGATATTTACCCGTGGGATAATGTAAAGAGTATCGTTTACAGTGTTCACTAAACATTAAAACATACATAAAGATAAATTTTCGGCATTCACAGTTAAATATTTGATGATGGCTGTCGGTAAGTCATTGAAACTTGCTTCCAGTACCGACGCGACGTACTAAACTAAACCACGGCGTATTTAATTAGAACTTCTGTGTACAGTGCGGCTATATTTGACGTTCCTGTATTATTACGAAGAAAATGATCAATGAATTATTAGTAAAATTAACACGACAATTCTAATTTTTAATAAACACGTTATTAATATCATAAAATTTATTGATAATTGGTATAATATATACATATATATTAAATATTAATATCAATGTTGATATTAATGTGGTTTACTTTTTATTTCAATATTAATTGTATTAAAGATATTTATTTTAACATGCATGCACTTTATTTTGGTTTTCTAGTCTAAATTATAATGTTAATAACAACTTACATCTATCACATGAGATTTTGCAAATTACAATGAACTTGAAGAGTAAATAAAAACACTAAAACACCCTTACCAGTTGCTGCCTTTACATCCCTTTTATACCTTTAATGAGTATCTCGAACATGTTTTTGATTCAATTTTTATTCTGATTTCATGTTAGTAACTTCATTATGTTTTATGTCATTTTGTTAACGTAGACTTGTTATATGTATTTTTTTTTATTTTATTTTATTAAGTGTTTGTTTGTCTTGTTCATGTCTGTACTCTTATGTACATGTAATGACGTGTCATGATGTATATTATCATGACAAATAACGACTGAATACTGAATACTGGATGATTCCAAGCTGCCACTAAGTTAACTATCACGTCTCCCATACATACTCAACTTTCTCTATAGGTATCGGAAATACTATTTTTGACGTTTTCTTCTACAGTAGACAGATGACCATATTATTGTAAATCTTTTAGTTTATCTGCTAGAAATTATTTCTAAATATTAGTTTTCGAATATTCATCTGAGGATGAAACTATACAGTGTCTTCAAAATCTTACATCATTAAAGAAGGCTGTTTTTAAGCAATTAAGTAATCAATGTTGGTGTATATGCTAAGCTGTTGAAAACGTCAAATTCTGACAGCTGTCATACTTAAGTTCAAATGATGGACGCATATTTTTTTTAAATTATTTAATTATAATGTTAATGTCAGAACGTAAAATATTTATTATTGAATGCTACTATAGAACAGAGAACTGATCAACAATTAGAAACTGAAGATTGAGTTTATTTCATTAATCAGTGCTTACTGGATTATGGGCAACAGTTTCCTAATCTGCGAGTTACTTACGCACAACTGCAAACACATATTCATGCTTGTGTTATTACATTTGGTGAAACAGGGGCAATAACTCGTAAACCTAGCAGTGAAGAACTTAGAAAACGAACAACAGATTGTATAGAGGATAGTCAACGTCGAATAGACAATTCACCCAAAAAATCAATAGCTAAGTTCTGTCAAAAAGTTATGTTGTCAGTGGGAACATGTCATACTATTTAAAAAAAAAAGGTTTAAAGTTGTTTGCATATAAAATTCAAGGAGTTTCGAAACCCAAACGGGTCGATTTTGGTAGGAGAACACATTACTATCAATGAGTTCAATCTTTGAGGATATTTCAGCAATCAAATATCAGAATTTGGTCTGCAGAAAACCCTCATGATTTTGTGGAAACTACGCTATATCCACAAAAATAATCGTATGGCTAGCAGTTTCAAGAAAACGAATTATTGGGCCTATATTTTTAAAGAAATCATAACAGCTGAAAGGTATCGAAATGAATTATTACAGCTTTTTATTAATGAACTCCATGATGTTCAACCTACGGAAGGATATTTCCAACAAGATAATGCACCAGCGCACAAATCTCGAGAAACAATAGCTCCTACAAGATCGCGAGATTGGACAATTATAAACTACTTTATTTTTCCATAGTTAAAGAATACCATTTTCAAGACCAGACATTACACAATCGAAGAAATTCGTAATGCTATTGTGAATTCTTGTGCTGACATAACCCATGAAATCCAAATAAATGGATTTGAAAGTATGAAACGTAGACTTCAACTTTGTCTTCAAAATAATGGTCAACAATTCCAACATCTGCTTTAGTATTATTTGTTTTGCAATGTTAATAAAAAAATTTTGAAAAGCTTAAATACTAATTATTACACACATTTACACGACATAACCAAACTATCAAAATTAAGGGTTTGTGTCTGATTACGTGCATTGTCACCAACCATTAAAAAAAGCATGACCGTACCTAATGAGTATTTGAAGGCACGGTATGTATATCAAAAACTATTCACTTACCCTACTTATTGTTTAAAGCTTTAACGTTTTTGAGCTGAAAAGAATATACAGAATTTCCAGCAGAACAAATGGGAACTATTACAGATACTTGCATGTACCTATTAGTATATATGCCTTAAATAAACAAACAAACACAGAAGTAAATAATTGCAAAATCGTAAAAACTTGCGCAAGTTGACATTAATTAAAACTGTTATTTAAAAAGTAGAGACGGCTCTTGTATACATTCTATAAATACTGTCTACCTGAAAGGTCATCTCAAACAATTCTTCATTGTATTCTGTTAAAAATAAATTAGAACCTCTTCACACGTAGACGCCGGATGAGTTAAAATCTATTTTAGAGCCTACTTAATGTTCGAGATTAATGACATCAACATATTCGTTCTCATATAAAGCAAATATTTTATTACCTTAACGAATATAATTATATTATTTCCCGACAAACACTAAAAACCGGGAGTAATTTTTTAAACAAATACATACTTTCCATGTATGGCATAGCTGGATGGTGAAGCGAGATCCGTGTGAATTGTAAATAGTGAAAATGGAAAAATCAATGGGTCTGGACTATATTATTGTAAATAAGTGGCGCACAATTGCCACTAGATATATACTTGTAGTAGAGTACGTTTTGAAATACGACGTAGGTATATGTATATCATAATGATATATGAATAAAAAAAAATAGGTCAAAATGTAACAAAAGTAATTCTTGGACAGTAAGCTCCGAAACTATTAAATCACATATACATGAATTAATGCGTGCATGTTTGTTCGTGTATGAGTGAAAAAAATAAACATTGAATATTTTTTAATATCTAAAAGTTGAATCATTAAACGCAGTACAGACATTAGGTACAGATGATTTTCGGCTGTAATAGTTCAATTTTCTTTATTGCAAATATTCATTTATAATGGATCCAAAAACCGATAGATGCAATGAACACGTTGTGTACAATCCTTTGAGAGCGATCAACTCTGCTAATTTAGGGAGGCTTACTGCCTCACTGCCGTGAGGTAGGACGTAAGGGGGTGGCGCCATATGCGTTAATGTAAATTCTGGACTTTAGAAGGTTTCGTTCAAACAATAGTACCGCTTCATTTACGAAATATCAAAACGAAATTGAAAACACAAATAAACAAACGCTCAATGCATGTTCGACTGGAATTAGTTTTTAAACTAAAGTTTCTGAAACTGTGTTATGATGTAAATTTTGCCAACTTTGAAAGTGAAATGTAAGAGTAAATAATTTGAATTATAAGAAAGTATTCTCAACGAAACCTTAATTAATCTTTTGTATTCAATTTAATGTAAAAACATAACAAGAAACACAAAAATTTCTGCTGTTTGTTTTATTTGAACGAATACCTTACAACGGCAGAATTTACATTGGAGCATATGGCGCCAACCCCTTACGTCCTACCTCGCGGCAGTTAGTCGGCACCTCTGCGTAAGCCCCTTTAACTGATCCTGTATTTCAATACCTAGAAAGATACCTGTATAGGAATATAGAAAGTGCTCTACTTCTATTATAAATAAAATTATTCAATTGCTACAAAAAAAAAATCACTGATAAAAGTACAAAGTTATATTACTCAAAAATATAGTACCATGTGCACTTTCTAGAACAATACGTTTATATTCTACTTTGTACTTTTTGTTTCTCATTTGTAATGTATATACAATATAATTAACCCACTACCTTAAGAAAACATAATCTGAACGTAACGTAACGTAAACTCACTTCTCCTTACTCTCTAATTTTAGCGTGCTAAATATGTATGTATATAAATTGTGAGTCAATCAATAACTATCATTACCTGTATATTTGTAAATGATTCAGTCTCTAAATTTATGAATTAGTAATATTCATAGCAGAAATTGCACAAGTGAAAATAGCAAGTACTCATAGAAACTTGTTTCTGTCTAATATAATTGCAAAAAAACAATACTTATATAGTATTGTTTGTATTTCCTTCACTTTGCTGTAACATATGGTAGAAGTGATGGTCTTCGATATTATGCGTCTATACATACATACATGATGGTTTCTTTTTATATAAAATATAAAACCAAAAATTTATAATCAAAATATCTAGTCACCTTGGGAACATACTAAATTTAAACCAAAATTTGCTATACTCAACTTTTCACAATTAATTAACAAAATTTCAAATACGGAAATACCTAAAAACAGTAAACTAATATCCTTTGATGTCACACATTTGTTTGCAAACAGGACATAATAGACTAGATTACGCGAGAAGAATAAAACTAATCCGGTCTTAAAAATGGAAGTTTTAAATACAAAATGTCAATTTCAATACAAATTTTACAAACAAGAAAAAGATTCAACAATGGGAAATTCATTAAGCCCTTTATTAGTCAAATATTTATGGATAACCGAGAACGTGTTGTTAGCACACATCTTTTATTAAACCATTGTGTTTATTGGTTTAGGTATGTCGATCATATATTAGTTTGGCTTAATGGTACAATAAAATCCTTTACACAACTACACTAACGCTGTTAAAACTAACATAACCTTTACGGCTAAAATAGAAGTAATAAATGGTATATTATTTATCGAGTTAAATAATAGTATATTAGGTATCAAATTTTATAAACGTCATGAATGACTAACAAGTTTATAAAACAAGTTTCATACTATACTTTGTGGTGTCGCACCATGTCGGTTTATTTTGACAGATTGATGACAAGTGTCAATAATCTTGATTAAATTTCACATGATTTTCGCATTTAAAAAACCTAGAGCTAAATTCAGCCCGCGACTAAAGTGCCCATTGCTAAGTTCAGTATATGAGTATATAACACAATCCTGATAGAATATTGGGTGCCCATTTCAGGGAAATAGTCAATAAATTCTATTACGTATCATTTTTTTACAAAGCGCGTGAGCCGTCATTACTGATAAAAAGTGGAAATTTTTAAGGAAGTCTGTGGTGCAAAGAAACAAAAAGCGATAACTGTGCTGAAAAATTATTGTTTGGCAAATTTTACTTCAAACTGATTCACGAGTGGTTATCATAAAGAGAATTTCAGAAACACATTGTGTGAGATGAAATGAACATGATAAACATGTTAGATTTAGACAATGCTATGTACATTAATTTTAATACTCTTTCAAATAAAAAACAAATGAAGATTGTGGCGATCAAAAAAATTCTTTCACATAATAAAACACAATTGTGAGAGCAAACTAGAGTCGATCACATTCTTTAGTAACTACTTTTTACAAAATTTAAATATCTTTATACGTTTCCGAGATATTTGACCTGAGAATTTTAAGTGGTGCACCCTGTATATACCTGTTAATAAGCATATCCGATAAATTTGTAGTAAATAATGAAGCTCACATCTAATATGGAATACTTGAAGAGGTTTCGCGCATTATACAACATAAAGACAATAAGAAGTTGTTCGGTAAGTAATTTCTCGGAGACAAACGACTCTGCGTAACACATTCAGGAGCGTTGAGCTGCAATAGGAATTGATGCAGAAAACACATATGACCTACATTGTAGACTACGCCGTTCAATTGCATGGAACACACATTGCAAACTCAAATTGCTTCATCACATGTCTTAACAGCTCGCATCAAAAACAAAAAAACCACTCAGAAAAATGTTTCATATATAAAGAGGGTTCTAGTTTTTAAAGTATGTAATACATAAAACAAATACTCTATTTGTAGTACAATATGTTAATAAATATTAATGATCCATCTATAAATAGAGTTAACAAAGGCGCTAATTGTAATGGATCTATAATATATTTATAAATATAACTAAAACATATAAAAATCGATATCTTAGTAAATGCTGAGATTTTAAGTATATCATTCCTTACTTATAGTTTTTTATGTTACATGAATATTATAGTTCTGAAGTAGTGAAATCATTAGGAACAAATTAGCTTCTAGTATATATCAAAATATCGCTCTTTCCATAAAATAGTCTAAAGGGTGTATAACAGCTGACTTTTAATCCATTGCATGGAACACCGATGCAGCAAACATATTACCAAGCATAATTAATCTGAAAGACGGATAGGGAAGAATCTAAATGCAAAATAATTCAGTTAATTCAATTGCCTATGGCAAACAAATTTCGATTACCAGATAATTAAAATCACAACATTAGATTAAATCGTAAACTCCTTTAAAGCGCGATCCCCCCTTTTGGTAAAAATTTTTTTGCGGTCCCCCTTTTTTTACCATAACCAATTTTATTTGCAGAAAATAAAACAACACTTTGCAAATTAAATTGAACGTAGAAATGTGTTTGTTACTCACGCCATCTATGAACTAATTGCGCAAGTTCTTTCTTCTTAATTTTCCGGAACTTTCAGTAATGTCAAGAAAGAATACTACAACACTAAATCTTTCTGAACTGTCTGGATTCATTAGTTCGCCTAAACGAAACGAAGAGTATTAAACATTTAATGTTAATTTAGGCGTATTATATTTGTTCCTTGACATAGGTTGATGCTGACAACTGTTGTCTGTATACGCTACGGTGTACAGACAACGCTGTTTTATTAATCAGTGCCTCTGATGATAAAAACATAGTTGTCGAAGTGCCTGTTTAGCTTTCTGTGCATTAGTGTGGCCATGGTGTCTTTTTAGTGTGTTTTGTTTAGTATAATAATATATATTTATTTAGTCCAACAGTATCAAACCAATTATAGGACAAAGAAGTAACGTACATTAATAAAAAACAAATTATCATATTCTTATTTGTAATATAAATAATTTATAACTATATACATTTATTTATATATAAAGTCGAAGAATTATTCATTACTTGCTGAATTAGAAACAAAAAAATTATCTTCATAATATAAGTTCGCAGCACGACACATGGTGACCAGTGGCGATCCCCGAAGAAGATTAGTCCTCGAAAAGGGCAACCAAAACGTGGAGGAGGAGCGAGAGGAAATGCTGGGAATATAACAGTTTAAGCATAATAGGAGATGTGGGGAATCAATTGTTCCATTACATAGCTTCCATATGAAGCGTGCACCATGAAATTCTCGGCGATCCCGCAGTGACTGGAGATCATGTACTTGCAGTAAGAGATTGTAATCGACGCCACGTTCCGGATAAATTCGCGTATCCTTGAAAGATAAGTATTTCAGGAAACGACACTGCACTCTCTCAATGGCTAATTGTAGATATATGTACTGAGGTGACCATACTTGTGATGCATATTCCAGCTTACTGACGACAAAACTGAAATAAGAAGTCTTCAGAAGCAGTGGATTTTTAAAAAACTTACAACTGCGCAAAACAAAGCCCAAAGCTTTTGGAGCTGAATTGCAAATGGAATATATATGACTGGAGAAGCTCAAATGTGTGTCAAAGAACACGCCAAGGTCCTTTATGCTGTCCACCCGCCTAAGCTGGTTGTCCTCAACAGAATAGGTAGATGGTATATTATTATTTTTGCGAGAGTAAGACATATAACAACATTTACTTACATTTAGTTTCAAATTGAAGTTGGAACACCAAGTCGATATACGATTTAAGTTTTCTTGAAGACGAAGTACATCGTTCCAAGTTC
Source organism: Amphimallon solstitiale (assembly GCA_963170755.1). NCBI lineage: Eukaryota > Metazoa > Arthropoda > Insecta > Coleoptera > Scarabaeidae > Amphimallon > Amphimallon solstitiale. The sequence goes on along the minus strand of OY720681.1, from coordinate 85,076,893 downwards.
GTATAGAGCAGTAGATCTTTATATCATCCGCATATGCGAGTACATTGCAGGTTATTGATTTAAGTCAATCGTTGGTATATAGAGTAAATAGCAGAGGTCCTAAGTTAGAGCCCTGTGGCACCCCGGATGAGGGGGTAAACTCAAATGGCCTGAATCCATTGTAAAAGACATAATTGCGCCTATTTGTCAAATATGAATGCAGAAGTTTGAGCAGGGACGGGCTGAATCCAATTGCTGCGAGCTTTTCCAGAAGGATACCATGATCTATCGTGTCACACACGCGACTAAGATCACGTCTAATTGGCCATTAGCATCCAGTTCATGAGAGGCAGCGTGAGTTATAGTGAGTAGGTTCGTAACTGTAGACCGTCCACGAATGAAACCATGTTGGCATTCAGAAATCAAAGATTTTGTATTGAAGCTATGCAGGAATAAATTACGTTTTCAAAAACCTTTGCAAAGTTGGGTAGAATGGATATTGGCCTGTAGTTCTCAACTCTAGTTCTGTCATCTTTTTTAAAGATTGGGCTTATTCTTGGTCTTTGCCAGCGCCAAGGAAAACTACCTGTCCTTATTGAAGTATTCATTATTATAGCCAGAGGCTCAGCTAAAGCAAGTCTGGCATTGTGAACAAATATACTTGGGATTTGGTCATCGCCAGCTGTATAATCTTGATTGAAAGACGACATTATTCGTATTAGCCTGTCTTCTGAAACACTGGATACTGTATGTGGAACTTGATGTGGTTGAGAATCATCAAATGAGAATTGAGAGCTATGCTGATATACGGATGAAAACATATTAGCAAAGGCGTTAACTATATCTTGTGGTAAGTCAATTTGTTGGTTGTTATGATATAGTATGTTAGGTATAGGTGAAGTGCCACGCCTACTATGTATATATTTAAATTCCTTAGGATTTTTCAAGACTGACAATTCCACCCCATCCATGTATGATTTATAAGAGTCCGCAATCAATAATTTACATAGACCCCTTAATCTCTTAAACTCGGTGTGAAAATAATTGGTTTTTGTTGTCTTCCATCGCCACCTGTCGGTCTAGGACAACCCGCCGCCGTCATCTCGCCGCGGGGACAACTCGCCGCCGTCGACTCGCCTCGCGGACAACTCGCCGCCGTCGACTGAAAATGTAGGTTATTTAGTGTGATTTAGTTAAATGAATAAACAAATACTATTAATATCGCAACGCAACAAAAGTAAGTTCGTGAGTGAAGGTTTCATTTATGTGTGATAAAGTTTCAAAAGACGGTTCTACGGAATTCTGGCGATGCGAACGAAGAGGACAGTGCAAAGGCAGAATTCATGTTCGGGAAGGAAGTGTCGTTCATGTGGTTAATGGCCACTCTCATGAGGCAAATGCAGCTAAAGTCGAAGCTGATAAGGTTGTCGGTGATATCAAGCGACGAGCTGCGTCAACTTTAGAAAGGACATCACAAGAGATCAATTCGTGTACGGAAAATTTGACACTCGCTTGCCAAGGTGCTTTACCTAAGCAACCGTAAAAACACTTTTGAAAGACTCAGAATAAATAATTTTTTTTTAAATTTTATTATTTCATTTTATTATTTAGCAGCAAAATTATTCAGAATAGTATTCATTTAACTAAATCACATTAAATAACCTACATTTTCAGTCGACGGCGGTGAGTTGTCCGCGAGGCGAGTCGACGGCGGCGAGTTGTCCCCGCGGCGAGATGACGGCGGCGAGATGACGGCGGCGAGTCGACGGCGGCGGGTTGTCCGATTCCGCCGCCTGTAGTAAGCCTTCAACTTTAGGTGACGTATGACGTGATCAGTAAACGAAGGCGGATAAGGGTATTTAGCAGCAGAAATTGTTTTAGGCACATGCAAATCAATAATATGATACAAAGCATCATAAATTTTTTTCAAAGCATCGTTTACGTTATTGCATTCGCAGAGGAAGGACCAGTCTTTATTCAGTACGTTGGTATACAAGTTTTGGTAATTGGCTTTGCGGAAATTATACCTCATATTACTGTTAGAAGGAAAAATCACCTTTCTAGAATAATTAGATAAAGAAGACAAAGAAATACATAGCGGTGGGTGATAAGGATCCACGGGTACAAAAGGAGATTCTTCGAGATCAACGTCAACGGCACAATCACCATTAGTAAGTACCAAATCCAGTAAACATTGTAACAATTTGTAACTAAGTTGCATTGTTTGAGTTAAAGAGAGTTGCAGATTAAACGAAAAGTGGTTGTTTTCGAGCAGGAAACATTATTATAAATAAAGTTTGGCATATTAAAGTCGCCAAGTAGAATTACTAGTTTATCAAAGAGAAAACTTTCCAATGATTGGCAAATTAAAAATAATCACTAGAGAAACCACATCTACAGGTTGCCACGTCAATTAGGGATCAAGAGAGGAAACCACTGCAATGTCCATTACCTCATAATCAATTGTATCACAGCATGTAAATAAACCCCACCACCAGTTGAACGATGAACCAAAGAATATTTACGGTCAGATCTAATAGCGCTGTAAGGTGGAGGTAATATTTCGGAGGTGGTGATGGAATCGTCTAACCAACTCTAAGTGATTACTATAATGTCGTATAAAGATTGACAAGCATTCATGAAGAAAGTGTGTGTTCTGGATCTAAGACCGCGAGCATTTTGGTAGTAAATATTAATTGCATTAGTAGAACTATTGACTCTCCAACTCCACCCTGGCATCCCTATGAATTTTGAGTTGCATCGGCGTTAGATCACGCGAGATAGAAAGTCCATGAAGGTTACGGTTACCCTTAAGTTTTAAGGCATTACGCAAAACGGCACCAACAATGGATTCCGAGTTGAAGGAAACTCTTAAAGGACGCCTACGATCAACTGCGGTAGGATCAAATTTGCTCAATCTAGATATTTTGATGTCTGTATCGGCTACCTGAAGACAGGAACAGATATCACAAACCATTTTAGTATCCAGGTTTACCTGCTCGGAGTTACTATCACATTTAGATTCAGCAGAGCCAAAGATAATTATATTGTTTTTACGACGATCACGATCAATAATTTCCTGTATTATTTCTTCCTTATCCAAAACAGACGAGCCAGAAGGTGCAGCAGTTCCCAGAAAAGACTCCTTCAAAGTTTTGATTTCATCCTGAAGGGACACAATAATAGATTTTAAAGCATTGAGATCATCACCTAGATCTAAGCAGTTATTGCATGTCCACGAACGGGCCTCGCTTATTGAAATGATAGCACAATCAATGCGATATCCTTTCTTACAAATACAACAATTCACGAGCCTACGAGGGTCATCGACTTTTCCGCAACAAACACAAGAAGGCATGTTAAAAACGAATAAAACAAATAATTATATATACAATAACAAATAATTAAATAATATAGTAAGAGAAAAAAACAGTGATAGACGTTTCACGACAGCGGTGCCCGTCGCGGCGACTTAAAAAGACACAACACAAGGAGAGTACAGGCACCGGAGAGGAACTCGTACAAGAAACAGAGGATAGTAGCAGGAAAACTTCAATACATATGTCTATGCGTATATCATGAAAAATAAATATCAGAAAACGAATACGGTCAACGCAAAAAGTGTTTTAACGGAATATAAGTTATAAGAATAACAGAACTTACTTATTTAATGCTGAAGGGTATAAGCAGCAAGCAACGATATAAAAAGCACCATCACATAAAGAAAAATTTACTCTATTTGTTTGATGATATAGTTTCAAATTAAAACTGCTAGTAACTATTAGTGAAAAAAATAAATATATGCGGACAGCCAAAAACATGTATGTACGTCTACGTGTACGTCTGCGAGTGTCTGGGTGTGCCCCTCTCCGGATAAACACGGCCACAGTCTCCAATTAAGTTTCTTACCTCATGAAACATTAATTTCACTTCATCACTTCTACACAAATGTTGAACTTGTAGGTGAAGTTGTATTGTGGCTAATAATAATCGTATCGCTTACAGCTACTCTGGCTCATAAATTAGTTCTTTCTAGTAAGATTGAGTAGTATTTGACAGCATTTTTAGATTTGTCATTTAGTATCAACATAATATTTAAAAAGAAATTGAAAATTGCTTAAATTTACAGTTATACATATCTTCATAACCATTGGAGATAGAATAAAACTAATCATATGGTAGTATTTTTTACGTAGAATTTAATACTTTTAATTAAAAACGTATGGCACACTTAATTATGAAGATATAACAAGAATTTATGTTTTTTTTTATAGTTTTTGGTATGGTTATCTTTTTACGGTTTTTATTATACCAGAAGCAATTTAATTACTTTTTAAGGAAATAACAGCCAAGCAGGCTTTGAAAAATGAAAATCATTTACTTCTTAAATCTATAAACTATTTTGCGCATTTAACCGAACTTGTATCTGCAATACTAAAAAAAAAAAATTGCCAATACTGGGCATCTATATTGAAATCGAAATAGCACGTCAAACTGCAATTTAAATTATTATTATTAAGGAGTCGTAAAATTTAACATGTTCTGTTGATTTAATTCTGCGGTATTAAACCTCTACTCACTTCTTAGTTTAATTGTTTTGTTACGTTTATTATAGAGTAATGTAGACATTTACGATTACATTAATATTAAAGGCATTCCGATATATTATGCGCAATACTTTTGCGTACAAGACATCCTTACACTTTAAAAATCCTTCGTGTAATTATACATTCAAGCCTATAATTATTAGTTGTATAATCTGAATTTCGGAATTTTATTGTTTGCACATCTTAACGGCGAGCTCTGAAATATAGTAAAAAACACAAGAACAATAGGTTGATCACTGTTAGGTATTGATGGTTCAAAGTAGATAGCGAAAATTATTTTCAATTAAGTACGAAATCTAAACTCCAGGTCTAAGTGTTCGTGAAAGGCCCAGAGGATCTAGTTGGTACAACCACTCGACATCTACAGTGGATCGTGATTTCAGATAATTTATTAGATTACACCTCAGGAAGTAGTTATATTATTACAGCGTTTTCACACGATCTTTCCAGTACTTTCTTCGTCTAGTTAGTTATGTATTAATGCAATTAATACATCAAATTGATATTCGTTGTAATTATAAAAGTAACTATAATAGTTAAGTTTAGTTTTGTTTATTAATTAATCACATATGAATATGTATATTTTGTGGCACGTCAATACAAAATGGCAGAATAGAAATAAGCAATAATAGATATAACTAAATAACATTGTAAATGACAAAATACACAAATAAATAAATACATACAATTAAATATATACAAAGTTAAACACTAACATCATATGTCAACATATCCAAAAGTGTTCCAAAAGTGCTCAGGAACAACAATAAATTCTTGTACCGAATAGAGGCAATTAATTTGCAGAAACTGGCGCAGTTTCTGTTTGAATCTTAGGCATTTTCCAAAACTTGCAATTTTTCTTGTAACCTGTTAAAGAGGTTACAATTAAATCTATTATTCGGCAACCTGAAATCGTTTCTTTGCATAGTATTGTATGCGTGTATTTAATAGTTTTTTCTAAAAGCCTTTTTTTATAAAAATATAGATCAAAAGTTTTAAAATGTATACACTAGACAAAGTCAAAATGCTGTATTGCTTGAAATATGGCCTGCATGCAAGATGTAGTTGAATGAATACCGACAACAGAACGAATTACGCGTTTTTGCGCAAGCAATACTTGATTGGCATAAGGAGATGATCCCCAAATGATGATTCCATATACCATGCGCGAGAAAACCTGCCCGTAATAGAACCTGACTAGTTCTTCAGTACATATCGAATGCCTCAGTACTCTAATCTGATAACATGACGAATTAATACTAGAGATCAACTTATCACAATGAATCCTCCAAGCTAAGCACTCATCAAGCGTTAATCACTTCATCATCAATAGTTCTAAAATTATTTAAATGATAATAAACTCTTGGAAAAAATTTACGCATCACTTATAGTAAGTGACAAAATTCGCCAGAAACCTTTATTATTAAACTTATAACACATGAACAAGAAACACTGTAAGTAACTAACTTTTAACAATATTTTCAACGTTATACAATGTTAATTTAACAAAAATGTTACAGTAATAACTAAACTTGCGCTGCTTCATATTCACTTAAATTGTGTTGACAATTCACATGTTCAACTCTAGCTATACTAGACGGTGTATGTTATTATTTTAAACAAATTAAATTCAAACTAATGATCAACAAAATTAAATGACCAATTTTTGTTTAACAGCTTTTTAGGAAATCAACACCACATACATTTATTTACAAATTTATAACCTTAAAAACGTCGAATCACTGCAATTTTTTTTCAATAATAAGAGATGAGATCTTATATGCTCCCTAGATACTATATTTCACGATTCAAAATTTTGAAAATTACAAGTACCTAACAGTAAAAGAAACCAATGATGCGCTCATTTTGTCCAGGAGTTTATTTATTTATTTATTAGAACACATACGGATCTTGCATTAAATACGTCAAATAAAGTCATTTTATGAGTTAAATTAATAAAATAAAAAGATATTCGTTACAGTCTTCAATCTATTTGCAAGAAACAAAAACATGAAAGCATTATGTATTAAATTTGATTAGCAATTTGAATAAATATATAATAATATAAAATAATAAATATTGATTTGTACATAAGATATAACTCATAATAACTTTCAATTAAGTTTTACATTATTTTTCATATTATACAATCACTTCATTAGTTATTGCCATTTACCTATTCGTCTATACAAAAACATTATTGATTATATATGTTACCGGACTAACCCAAACTAGTTTGACCTAGGCCGAACTGATTGAATTAATTAGATGAACAATATTTATTCAAACGTAGTCTATTTAATTATAAAAAAAACAGTATTGATTAGAAGTGACATAACACTTGTACAAAACTATAAAAGAGAAACAAGCTTTCAGTACTTCCCCGTTTTTATTTTTTTATTAAGTCATGCACTTTTAAAGGTAATATCTTTCGAAAATATTTAGCAAAATTCAAATGAAATAATAAAAATAATTTTTAATTTATTTCCACAACGCCAATAACATTCCTTAGGTCGCTCCTTCCTCTGTCTACATCAGGAATCGGCACAGTCGCATTATTTCCCACTTTAGCCGGCGGATACGATTTGTCAGAAGCAGATTTCATTTTCTTAGCCTGTTTCTGAAGATTTTCAGCAGCTGTTTGAATATCATCACCAACTTTAGAAGCTTCGGCATCATTACTATTACTAACATCTCCTGTCTGTCCATGGGTTAACCAGTTTCAATACATTTTTGAAGATCATCTTCATCTTGAATATCCTTTATTGTTTTTGGTAGTAGTGATGACGTTGATAAACAAACTTTGGGTTCAACTCCAAACATAGCTTTGTACGGCATAGGGTTTTACGCCCGAATGATAGGTTCTGTTTTTCATAAATTGTACATACCTCAAGCCTTCTGACCATTTAGTCGATTGATTATCTTTTAGCCAACAACAAATCATGTTCTCGACGTCTTGGTTGGCTCTCTCAACGGGGCCCTGACTTTGGCTGTGCCGTGGTTTTCCGAGCACTAGCTTAAGTTCTGGCCAAAAACTCGTCATTTCACATATAATATGATTGGCGAATTCTTTTCCATTGTCTGACTACAAAATACATGGGGCACCTATCGTCAAAAATATGTTATTTAAATGGTGGGCTACTTTTTCAGCTCGTTTAGATTCCAAAGCACGGAGCAAAACAAAATTGGTCAAGTGGTCTTGGTAGACCATGATAAATTTAAAATTTCCATCAGGTTGAGTTTGAAAGTCAATGAGGTCCACTTGGCACCTGCTGTGCATTTCAGAATGTAAAATTGGCTTAGAAACTAAACCTCTCTTTATTTGTCCTCTTTTTTTGATATGTTACAGATATAGATAAATACAGATTAATCATCTGTTTTGTGACATTAGCATATTTTAAAGATGCCTCAGCCAATAATCTGTCACGTCTGCCGTGTCCGATAGCTCTGTGAGCTGCATCAATAACATCATACAATTCCTCAGCTGGAATATGGTATTTTATGTTATCTTCACTACGGGCAACAAGTTTCTTACCAGCACCAATGTTTAAAATAGCAAACCTTTTTAATCGCCTTTGATGAAGTAATGTTTTGATTTCAGCTTTTTAAGCCTCTTCCACTTGTAGGATAAGATCTAAGTATTTATCTTTTGTTAAAACATTAAAATGAGAAGATTTTATATTTTTACTTTCCAACATTTCTTTTAAAAACCGCTCTCTCTCTATTGTAACTGTTCAACTTGAACACTAGACGATGGCACATCCATAATAACAATATAAGAATAACACAAAACTTTTAAACTACGTTCAAAAAATCATATAATACTGCTTCCCGAATTGCACGTACCCAAGTCGCAACGGGATTGCGTGTAATGAGCGAATAGACAACTTAAGCATGATAGAAAGGGGCGCGGGAGGGGAATTTCCGCGTTAACTGGTCCCAACGTGTTTATTTTGTCACATGCAACGATTCAATAAATTCGGCCTAGGTCAAACTAGTTAAGCCTAAAGTATCTAGGCCAAATTAGTTTGTCCTGGGCTAAACTAGTATATCCTGACACGCGTAGGATAAACCGGTTTGGCCTAGGACAAACTAGTTTGGCCTGAAATCGGGTTTGTCCGGTAACATATACATGTTTAAGTGACTTAATAAAAGTTTAAACGTAACTGAAGGTATTTATCGGCAGCCCATTAATACAAATAGACGTCATATTTTGACAGATGCACGGAGAAGTTTGATTTTCATAATACGTACAAATTGATGTTTCTTTCATATTAACGATGAACGGCGTAACTTAGAAGTAATAGGTGAAATCGTCACAAGCATCTCTAGTCATAATTATCAGGATGACGGTAATGGACGTGAAGCATCGACATTCAGAAGAAAGATCGACAACACGAGCCTTGCTATAAATTAAAAAAAATCGACAATATTAACCATTTCGTCGTATCAGATAACCGTGACAGATGCGTAAAATAAGAAACTAATTTTGTGATGTCCGAAGACCCAGCAGGCTAGTCAATAAGGCCTCCAGGGATAGCCACTTCGCTGGTAACATTTCATTAGAACATTTTGTGTCTGCAGCGTAGGATTCACCGGCTTGTCTCTTCGTAAATTTAGCGGAACATCTTCCAATAATTTCACTAAATGCTTGATAGAAATTACTTATAAGCTTCTCCGTTAATACTGCCTTCAAATAAATGTAGGCCTATCATCTAATCACCAAGAATGCCGACGTCTATGCTGATGATCTAGTTATTAGTGAAGTAAGGATTTTCATTTGAACAGTAATGAACATTCTTTTGTTAACTATTCCGTTACTATGGAAACTAGCTTCATCCGCAAATAACACACTATCAAAAAGAATTGCCCGATTGGCAAAACACTCTTCCAGCTTTAAAATTATGATGGGTGGTAACTCAATATTTAAATGTGTACATTACTGATGATATTTATTTCAATGAAATTAAACATTGCAACTATGGTTTGGCTAATATCCAGCAAAACGATTTCTTTCATGGGTACAGATGTGTGGATTATCTGTTGTTGCCATAAGGATTCTTAATTAATTTTCATCATTAACCACATATTTAGGTTTCCTTGGTTTTAAATTAGCAATACTGCCACTAGTAATGAAAGCATCCATTACTCTTCTGAAGGTAACTGTTTTGGGACATCTTCTTTCAGGGTAACGCTGCTGGTAAGCTCTTTGGGCAGATAAATGATTTCTTTGAAATTCCTTCAGTACAAAAAGGCCGATTAAAATAAAAAATATAACGTTGGCAAAATTATATACAAAAAAAACTACAATAGCTCAGGAATGACCACTTTTAAAGTAATAACGTCTTACATATTTTTAGTGCGAAATTTAGTAAGCAATCCAAAAATGAACAGATATATAGGATGTTCCATTCTTAATTTTTTAAGAGATTTTTCATAACGAAATGCATATAAAATACATTTTGGTATGTTCCGGTAATATGACATCATGCGTATTTGAATTTTAAAATATCGTTCTCAACAATTGAGTTTTTCACACATGCGATACTTAATTGATGGCATGAATAAAAAGGTATTCAGGAAAGCCGGGAATTAGCAGAAAGCGAATAAAATCGACATCGAAAAGGAATATATTAATTCAAATCATGTTCGTGTTTTATCTTATAATTCTCTGAAATATTTATGTGAATAAACACAATGCAATACGTTATTGTAATTCTTGCTCGTGAAGAAATAAATAATGCAAATGCGATTCTAATGTATATATAAAATAAATATTTTTTTCGCAAGGTAAATTTAAACATTTACCGAACAATTATAATTCAAATTAAATATCGAAAATATTTATGTTATGTGGAAATGAAAAATCTGTTAGTTAAATTATAGGTGATATCGAGTTCTTCCTTATTCATCATTATTCAAGATTTAGTTGTAACTGATGCATAACGAAGTCGAAATAGCTTGCTAATTGCACAAATTGATTGGAAAAATATATTTAATGAAATTCATTCCTAATTTTGAAATTTAATGTAGACAGTTATGCTTGAGGTGATAATGAAACCAGAAATATTATTGTATTAAAAAAGTGTCAGGAAACAAATGAGCGTAAGTAAAAAAAAGTATTAGCAGAGCGTAGTTTCGATCTACGGACCTCTGGGTTATGGGCCCAGCACGCTTCCACTGCGCCACTCTGCTCTTGTATAAGGGTAGTAATTTTTTGTCTCCTGTCGTTCTTACATTACAATATAATTACTATCTTTATATCTGGTATTTAAATGAATAATGAATGTGACATTATTTTGTTGTGGATGATTATTAGAAATATAGGTTTTTTTTTTTGAAAAAGTAACTAAATTAAAAATATTTTTCTGTTTTTATCTATCACTATTATCATCTTTGTGAATGTCAACATTGTTTATAGCTTTTATGATAGAAAATTATTGACAAAACGAAACACTTTCTGCGTTTCTTAAGAAGGTGGCAAGATGTCTTTTTTTATTTTGTAAAAAATGATAAGAATAAGTCACACAAAGAAGATAGTTATGCTGTTCGCATACAGATATCTTCCACATTATTAACTCCATAATTCCTTTTTTCTGTTTCATTGTCGTAATAATGAGAAGTAGTGCATATTGATCCTTCTCTCACTTTCGCTATATCAAATTTATTAATCCTTTACAAATATTAAAATCTTTATTGCACGAATTATAAACTTCGAATCTGCAGGTTTATTCTTGTTTCTTGCCTTATATATTCAAACATTTGCCTATCGACTATTTTTAGCGCCTTTTTCTTCAATTAATTTTTAGGTTAGCATCATTTTCAAAACGTAAAATTTTCGTGCTTGTTTTCTTTAAGTTGTCACGCTCGAACCAATACACTTAAATCTTTTTGACAGCTACATGCCAATGGCGATGTCCCAAATTGTTTGTTATTAAAATTTTACAAGTTTGTTGCACACCTTCTTGGGTAAGTATATTTTATTCTTTTCTTGTTCAGTATAATCCTTCATTGTATTTGTATATGTGTGCATTACCCTTTTCATAATTAATTACATATTTCCGTTTACCAAGTTTCAGTTTTATCCTTTTTTTTTTCTTTTAGAAGTGTTTCCGAATTGTGTATTGTATGCGCAAATGCCAGCGATGAAGGCTGTCCACCACTATTCCCAAGCACCTCACTGATTCTCTTGCCTCCATTTTTATAAATGTAGCTTTTGACACCCGAATCAGCAATGGCCCCATTTTTGGTGCTGTACTCATGTTACACGACAAAGAGAGATAAGATGTTTTCTCGTAGTTTATCATCAAAGCATTGCAGCCAAACCATTGAATTATTAACATAAAATCATCTTCCACCAGGGTTTTTAACTCATTCCACGTATTACCTCTATAAATAATAACGGTGTCATCAGCAAAACTAATAATGCTACCTTTTGTCGGGATGCTCATTAAATCATTGAGATATATATTAAATAGTAGTGGTCCTAATACTGAGCCCTGCGGAACACCACAAGTAACAATCTCCGGCTGACTTATCGTGTCCCCAATTTTAACAAACTGCTGCTGTTTCGTAAGATAATTTCCAATTAGATTATAGGTAGGATCACGAAATCCTAGTAATGAAGTCTTAGCCAATAGTTTGGAGTGACTTACGGTATCGAATGCTTTTGCCACGTTCAAAAACACGCCCATAACTACTTTGCTATTGTCAAGAGATCCATAAATTGTCGACACTACGCGAGCTATTACACCCGTTGAGACCCATTCCCGAAACCCATATTATCTGACAGTACGTTATATTTCTTCAGGTAACCCACCATTCTCCTTTGGATTACGCTCTCAAAGCTTCTAGCAATGTTTGAAATCTAAGTAGTTGGTCTATAATTGGTTGCGTTAGTCCTATCACCCTTCCTATCACGGGCCTCACAACACCCTTCTTAAAGGCATCCGGGCATATCCCCTCATACGTAGATCTATTGATTAAGAATGTAAGAGGTTTTGAAATAATATCCTCAACCTGTTGCAAGACCTCTGCTATTATGCCCTCTTTACCAGGAGATTTACATAACTTAAGTCCAATTATGATAGATTTAATTTCTATCTCATGAGTGGGTCGAAAGTATATGGAATTCGCCTGCGGTACTGTATTACTTTTATACATACTGAATCTTGATTGCATTCTTGCACAATTGTTTCCTCTATATTCACATAATATACATTGAAAGCATCAGCAATTATTAAAATGATAAATGCATCTACTTGTTCATTATGAATTGTGATTGTTTGAAATAAGTACCCAACTTTTATTCACATGATAGATGAATATTTTGCAATTTTATGTAAACTAAAGAGTATTAAATTTACTGTTTGTTATTACAGTAGCTTAATACCCTTAATATTTAAAAAATGTTATTTATAAAATAATGACATACGTTTTATACTTTATTTATTCGTAATTATATGCTATCTCTTGTAAATTTAACAACGTGAAAATATTAACATAACAAATTACATTCTTGTCCTATACAAAATTGTTGCACAATTAAACTTTATTTAATTAATTATATTATTTTACAAGAATATCAACGTGACGATTGTAATCCCCTTTGTCAATGAGCAGGAACTTTAATTAATTTAGTTTTGTCATGCAGCAGACGCAATTAGCCAAGTCAAAAATATTACGGCATTGAGACACCAACGCGCAGCTATTTTTAGTAATATCCCATAAAAATAAACTTGAGATCAATAACTCACTCTGTAGTAACAGGTTTGTTTATCAAGATGGTAACTAAAACGATTCTTTTTCCTGGAATATTTCAATACATTTTACAATATAATATTCAATTTTACCTAAGGCAATGAAATCATTTTAATTATAATCCTTATTAATAATTTAATTGAAATATTTATTTATGCATATTAATTTTAACACTATGTAGGTATTTGTTGCATTTTAATGTATAAAATGAGTTAATTTTATTAATATTATAAAGTAAAATTTAAACAAACAAGATGAAATGACTTTGCAATAGAACAGGCGATCAGAATAAGAAAGATGTAGTACCACTATTCCCAACTCATCAAAGTTTAAAAAAAGTTATTGATGTTTGCTATGGGCCCTTTGACCAAGTTAGTAAAGAAGCATTTTTTTGGAAAGTTTTATAGCAATGAATTAGTAAAAGTCAAAGTTCTCATTATTATGACAATGAAACAGAAAAAAGCAATTATGAAGTTAATAATGTGGAATGTGTATGACGGAATTGTTCATGATCCTTAAAAATTCATAATATTTTGGTTCTTGTAAAAAATATTCCTTAACATTTTTGATAACAAATGTTATTACATTTAGATGGAGCTCCTGTACATTTTGGTAGGGGGGATACTTTACAACTCCAACCGCTTGGGATCGATCGCGACTTGGTGGTGTGGGACTCTCGAAGACCTCTGCTTATACACTGAAACTTCTGTCAAGCCCTCTGCGGTACTCAGAACCATTGTGCATATAACGCCAGATACTGCCGACTGCCTAAATCATCTCATCGCAAATTTTCTGGAAGTTCCTCTGATAGAGTCAAGTTGATGCAATGACAATTTATTGTGCCTTTTCATAAATTAGTAAAACCACACTTTTCCATATGTTTTTCTTTGTCGACAGAATATGGCAAATGATATTTTTAAGATATACCTAAAGCCAATTCCATGGTGTGTTTCTACTGTAAGGCTAGAGATTAGTTCCTCAAATTTTACAAGATAATTTGCTAATATAGTCTGTGTTGTATCAAAGAAAAACACGTTTCCCTCATTTTTTCTTATTTTCTGTAATCACTACATCTTCTGTCAATTTTCCATAATGTTTTTGATATTACTGGTTCCGACTTCAGGGAACTCCAAATTATACTAACATATTCAAGCTTAGAGCGTAGATATGTACCGCTACTTGATCGGAATAACGCCGAGTTTTTCACTATAAAATTTAAGGTGGTAATTGTATAGCTGACCGCATGACCGTCCGATATATTCACATTTAAATTGTTTTCCGTGAACCAGGTGGTAACTTCGTCGAGATATATTTGAAGGTATCGACAGTTTTGGTCCGAATTAACAACTGCAAATATTGTCAAGTGATCAACAAAAATATAGACCATTAATGAATATTATTAAAAGCATTGGACCTAGATTGGTCCCTTATGGAACTCTTAACGATATTCTTTATTTTGAATATAAGGTAAGTTCAACTAAATTGACTTTGGTATTACTAGTTCAATAGAAGCAATTATCATTGCATTTATTCGCTTTAACCTAAATTTTTTTCTATTTATATTTCAAGGTGAAATTGTTTTAAATACCATTCTAAACGTTTTGCTACTTTTGCTCTAGACATTATCATAATGTAGAACGAAAATTACATTCATTTTAAAAAGAAATTACATTCTTTATTCAAGAGGACGATTTTAATGCCAAAATTTTTTTAAATATTATTTTTCATTTTTATTACACATTATAGTTGACACAAAAAGTATTATTTTTTTACAAAAACAATTAAATTTGATTTTGTACTCGCTTATCAAAAACTGTCATTTCACGATTCGATTTGCGTGCGTAAAAAGTCACTTTAAACACGAGTGCGTAAAAGTAAAGTTGATACTTCCTAGAACTTGATTAATTTAGTGACATTTTAAAATCATAAATCCCTAACCTTAATAATATGCTACCCAGTTCGTTGTTTTTCTATGAAAATAAAAGGAAATGAAATAGAAATTGTTATATTTGGAAGGTATGTAATTCAATGTCAGAACACCAACAAATATTATATAAATTACCATTATTCATTCTTTTCAGAAATTGAAACGGAACAATTATTAAAAATTTTGATTGGGCAATTTTGACAACCAGAGATTGATACCCCACATGAACTGGTTTGTTTGAATTGATCTTGATTGCGAAGGTAGAGTAACGTTGATTGTATTTCAGATGTCGAACAAGTTGCAGGCGGAGTCGATATTTCTAACGGGGTCATTGTTTTAGCCAATTGAATTCTACTATGCAGATAATTTTCGATATATCCTTCTGCAACCGTAGATGATTTCCATCCACCATGCCTTTAAATTGAAAACAAGTCACCTCCTTGGTTTACCAACAATGTCGCTGAACTCCTTCGGAAACAGTGACCTGTGAAGTTACTTGCGCTATCAAGCTGAAGGTACTCAGCTATTCGCATTGGAATTTTGCCAATTGTATTAAGACCAACAAGTGAACAAACACACTTGCCATTGCGATATGTTAAAAAGAATCGCTGCTGGCTGTCCGGTCTTAAATTTGCATATTGCCGAATTAATGCAATCCATTCGGGCTTAATGATTGCAAATGTACGGCTGTTACCTGTTTTAGTTTCTGGAATTGTTACGATAATTAAATTCGATTTAAATTCTATGTCTCGCAATGACATTTTGCAAAGTTCTTCACCTCGACACGCTCCAGAAATACCCAATATTAATACAGCCTATAAATACATATAGTATTGTATGGAATTTAAATATACGGAAATGACTTTACCTTCATTAGTAGGAACAAAGAATTTGGTGCTTCAATAATAAATTTAGTAATTTGTTCTTCGGTTAATACTGCTGATTTTTTAGGCTGATATTGCTTCGTTATCTGTTTTAAATACGCTATGAGTTTTGCATATTTAGATATATCCGTATTATCATATATTATTAAGCATTATTTTAACATAGAATAAGTGGACCATAATGATTTATTTGATTGTAAATTTTGAAAATAAACTAATCAACAATTTTCGGAGTATTTTTGTATATTTTTAGATCTAGCCCAAGTTATGAATTTAGTATAAGTGTTTTTGTATACGTTTTTTGATTTTATGGGTAATAAATTATCCACTGCAATATTGGCAGCTTCGTGAATTTCAGGCGGTGTACATTGCATTTCATTATCAGAGTTCATGTTGTTGGTGAGGTTTTTATTTTGTATGGAATTTTTTGAATTTGATAATTTTAAATTAAATGTCACTTCAAATAATCAATACTACCAACTCAATTTTTTTAAATTAATATCAAGAGATTAGTAGTGTGTCATAAACGATAACGTATTTAACAATATGTATTATTATTATAGTTCTCGTACAAACTTCGTGCGTGAAACATTTCGCGAATTCGTGTCCATAAAGTGCTCGCCTGGTCACTCATTCGCGAAATATGATTTCACGCACTTGGTTCGTAAATAACTATATCAAAACCTCTCATGCTCTTATGATTACGTCTCAGGTATGCTTTTAATGTTCCGTCGTGTTTGCGATTGGGGAGCTGATTTTAAAACTTGAAGGCCCTTTGTGTTTTGTTAATTTGCTGAGGATTTTTATGCAATTTTACCTTATCTACTGAAATCAAATGGTGTAGTCCTGAAAAGAGTTAACAATGTTTCTAATTTAAGGTTTTGTCGCGTTTTCTATAACTTGCGGTATTTTCTACGTACTTGAAAACCATTTAAATTAAATGGGTTTACAAAAGGCAAATTATTCTATGTATTTTAATCTTTGTTAATAATGGGACGAACATTTTGAACACAAAAGATTAAATAAAAAATACGAAGATTAATTATAAAATACTCACAACATAACAGCATAATAGTGCCTGTATTCTGTCGTCAGAACGACGGAGGACAAACAAAAAATTACACTCCCTGAACAAGAGCAGAGTGGCGCAGTGGAAGCGTGCTGGGCCCATAACCCAGAGGTCCGTAGATCGAAACTACGCTCTGCTAGCTTTTTAAAGTTTCCACGCTTTTGTTTCAGGACACAATACTTCAGCGGAGGCGGCCCTTGTGTTTTCAACAAATAATAATACTATATATATGATTTTATTATATTTTATGTGTTTAATATGTTTATGCACTTGTTAATATTACAAAACACTTTACATATAAGCTTAAACTAACTTGTTTGTATTGTTTGAGTATTTTATATGATATTTTATCATATTCAGGTGCTTTTTTCTTCATGTCGTCTATTATTGAGTTCATCACTTCTATATCTACGTATATCTTTTAATATAAATCTTTTGATTGGTCTTCCGCTAATTCTTTTCCTATGCTAGTACTCGTTTATTTCTTTTATTATTTACGTGCTATCGCTTGTTTTGATTCTGTCTTTATTCTGAATTTGATGTATGGTTTTTGATTTTGTATTGCTTGTGTGTATTTGTTATGTATTAAGTTCCACGTTTTTGATGGTTCTTTTTTACATTTTTTAAATTGTCTTATGAAAAAATCTTTTTTTGCTTTTTTCATCATTTAAACAGTGTACTGCTTTTGCTGATGATATGTCTTCAATATACATATCATTATTATTTGGGTATTAGAAGTGTTTGTTGTAAAGCTTAGGGGAACTTGGGGGATTCATGGCCGTCGGGGTAATAGTGGCCATGTGATTTCCCCGACTTGAATTATAATGACGGGAAAAGTAAACGCATACGTCATCTACCAATTGATAGTTAACACTACTGCCAGACATTTGTTGCAGAATTCTTTACACTTCCAACTTAATTTCAACATTATTGTAAATTTCTCATTGCGTTATAACCTGTACTTGAAGTTGTGCAAGGTAAATATTCAGAGCTAACAGTATTTTTAAACATAAAAACTGATTTTTGACTAGTATTTAATTTTGTTTATTTCTGTATATCCTATTATTTGTAATTGTTTTTCATTAAATTTGGATATGTTGGTGACAGTGATTTACATACCTTTGGGGGAATTGTGGCCCTAGTACATCGGGTATTAATGACACTGCCACAATTACCCCGTTATGCATGTAGACATCACATATTTTGATTTTATAACTATTTATAAGCATCTATATATTTATAGATGCCTCGAAAGTTTCAACGAACTACCCAAAAAGCAACATGGAGCAGAGAACAATTAATAGCAGCTCTTAAAGCAGTTGAAGATGGGAGGTCGAAACGAGAAGTTGCAAGAACTTACGGAATTCCTCGTAGCACATTACAACTTAGATGTCGAATAAAAAATAAAGAAGGACCACGTTTGGGACGTTGTTCTATATTTAGCCCACAAAAAGAAGAAGAACTGGGACGACATATCATTCACCTGTCACAACTTTTTTATGGTGTAACTAAAGAAAATGTAAAAAAGGCTGCTTTCACTTATGCCAGGAAAAATAATATTAAGTGTCCTTTTAACATAGAAAAGCAGGCTGCAGGTGATGACTGGTATTTTATTTTCTGAAAAGGAATCCCTCCATCTCGTTGAGAAAACCAGAGCCTACAAGCATAAACAGAATTAAAGCTTTTAACAGAGAAGAGGTTATGAGATTTTTCAACAATTTAAGTAAGATATTGCAAGAAAATCCTACAATTGGACCAGCACAAATATACAATGTGGACGAAACTGGCCTGTCCACGGTTCAAACTCCAGGAAGAATTTTGGCTCGAAAAGGTGAAAAGCAAGTTGGTTTTGCGACTAGTTGGGAACGAGGCCGAACAATAACAGCTGTCTGTGCTATTAGTGCAAGTGGTGCATATATACCGCCCATGTTCATTTACGCTAGAAAACGCATGAATCCTCAATTAAAAAAAGGAGGACCTGTAGGAGCCATTTACAGAATTTCGGATAAGGGGCGGATAACTGAACACTTATTTTTGGAATGGCTGCAGCATTTTCAAAAATCAGTCAAATGTTCTATTCAGGATAAAGTCCTACTGATTCTAGACAACCATGCTACTCATTGCACCCTTCCCTCATATTTATTTTGTAAAGCAAATGGTATAATTCTACTTTCGCTGCCGCCGCACACCTCCCACAAGATCGAACCTTTGGATGTAACATTTTATTCTGCATTAAAGACCGCTTATAACGTAGAATGTGATAAATATCTAAAGGCTCATCCGCATACAAAAATCACTCCTTTTGAAGTTGCCGAGTTATTTAACAAGGCATTTATAAGAGTCGCTACACCGGAGAAAGCAATTAAAGGATTTCAAGTTACAGGTATTTGGCACTATAATCCGGACATCTTTACTGATGAAGACTTTGTTCCGGCAGAACTCCATTCGAATAATGAGAGTTTAGCACATAAGGCGACTTCTGAACCTAGAGCAACAACTTCTGTGGAAGAGCCTGTCGAACAGAACATTTCCTTTAAAGATCTTCTACCTGTCCCTTCGAAACCAAAATCTTCTGCAATCGCCGAGCCGAGGAAATCGAAAAAACAGCATTCAGAGATTATCACCTCAACTCCAAATAAAACACAATTAGAAGAAAAAGAAGCAAAATGAAACAAAAAAAAGTTAGCAGTTTCAAAGCTTCAACAATGTAAAAGGCAGGTTTACAGTGATTGTCCACTTGATGATGATCAGTCTATTAGCACAGAACGGCCAAAAAGACAGCGAAAAAATAAGCATACTGCGGCGAACGAAATTTCAGAAGGAAGTGACGATGATAATATACAACTTCCTGAATACGACACCGATGACGATAAATCTGTAGATGAAGATATCTACTTAGTCTGTGGCGGATTTGGTAAGAACAAAGAGCTGTGGTTGAAATGCAACTTGTGTGACAGATGGGCGCACCAGGCGTGTTCTGGAGGGACAAGAAAGAAATATGTATGTGATTTTTGTGTTTAAGGGTAATGAGGACCCCCTGGCCCGAATTACCCCTATATATCTGGGGTAATAGTGGCCACTAATAGTTTTTTTAAAAAAATTATATTGTTTATTCTACTTATTCTAATGTTTTATGCCAATGATATATTGTTAATTTGTATGTTCCCAATAAAACAAAACGTTCATCGTAAACATATGGTGATTAATGTGTCCACAGAAAGCAAAATTGCTTAAGAGGCCATGAATCCCCCAAGTTCCCCTATTTCTTATTTTTATTTGTTGTATCATATCTGTACTTATCCATGGGCGTTTTTACCTTCGTTTAATAGTTCTCTTGATATTTTTGTACTATATTTTCTATGGTATTTGATAACAATTGTAAAATATTTTTTTTTGTTAATGTAATTAAATGTGTGATATAAAGATTAAATTGAAGATATCTACATAGACAATAATGCTTATATTCCAGTGTTAGAACATTCGAAATCAAAAATTTTCAATTCATATACAAGAGCAGAGTGGCGCAGTGGAAGCGTGCTGGGCCCATAACCCAGAGGTCCGTAGATCGAAACTACGCTCTGCTAGATTTTTTAACTTACACTCATTTGTTTCTGGAACTTTTTTTTAATGTAACAATATTTCTAGTTTCATTATTACCGGTATCAGGGGTAAGATTACTGCAGACGTGGCTTTTTCGTTTTCGGCAAGAATATTCTTGTTTTAATCATTTTTTTCCGTTTTATGTATTTGATATATTTTGTATACACCACACTAACTCTCTTACTCTTTCCATTTTTCTCAACACATGTTGGTTTTCTAGGCTGTGATATTAATTATGAGAAATAAGTCACATGTTTGGTATCTGTTACAACTGCTGTTAGGAGGCGTTTGTAACCAAAAATTATTTCAATTGACTGTAACGTCCAGGACCCACTTTATCAAAAAAAAAAAAAATGAAACTGCATGACATCGGGCTCCTCTAATGGTCTTGACCGTTTCGTTAGAAACCCCGGTATATGAGTCTTAGTTTTTATTTCAATCTTAAAGGTGTTTCTTTTACACAAATGGCCTTCATGCTAATTTCCTTCCCATAGCTCCACGTTTTCTTTTACAAAATTTAAAGCAGACAACTGGCTTACGGATGGTCCTGTTTATATTGCAAAGGTAGAAATATTTGTATTATCTATCTAATTCATTAATTTTAGATCGATTTACAAGTACTGATTGCCTAAGTATATTAAAGAGGTTTAGATTTACGACTGTTTTTCTGTTTTTCTATATTTTGAATAATATATGTATCATAGGCATTCGAGGAACTGCTAACGATTTATTCAAATCATACCTTACAGGGTAACCACAGAGGGTCAACATGTCCTGTACAAGGGTCAGAGAGGTGGTCTCCAGGTGAGGTTCGGTGTGCCGCGGGGTACGGTTTTGGGGCCGCTTCATTTTAATTTATACATAAATGATGCCAATCTCACATGGGAAAGGTACTTTGCTTTGCAGATGATGCTGTGGGAATTATAAGTGACGATTCTTGGAAATCAGTGATGTAAGAAGTCGAAAAGGCAATTTAGGAGTTAAAAACTTGGAAAGACGGCAGCTTTCTATCGCTGTATATTGACAAGATAAATTTCATGACATGTACAAAGTACCCTTCCCGAATTCTAGTGTTAGAGGATACACAAACATGAGTGTGCAATGAATGTAAACACATGTGACTCTATTCAGAAAATAGAGAAAAACAATTTCTGAAATATTTGGGGATTTTCATTGATGAAACTTTAAATAGAGTAAATATACTGTACTACAACTAAAATTGGAAAATTGATTAATACATTTTATCAACTACGTAATATTTCAGCTAAAAGGATATTGAAAATGGTGGAATCTACAATTAATTACGGTATGGTAATATGGGGGAATGCTAGCAGGACTATTATGTGGGCCCTGTGTGTTGAGCGAAAGTAAAAAGAAAATGTATTTCAAAAATAGAAGATTTTTCACACAGGAAATATATCAAGAAACTAATTTACTAACTCTTGAACAACTATACACCAAATCAGTGATAAGATTTATGATTAAATATCCATGTTATAAAAACAATTTTCAACACCAAATGAATACAAACACAGCAGCGCGGCATGAGTTTCACGCACGTTCAGTATAAAGTAATTAAAAATTAAATTAGTTATGAATCGTAGAAAATAGTATCGCATAAGTATTGTATACAAGTTAGTCAATCCTTGAATCATTCCTCGAACTAATAAGTAAGTACTTCCTTTTGACAGACAAATATTAGAATGATAGTATACAAAATCTCATCAAATTAATATTATGGTATTAGATATTACAAGGGGTGGATCTTTTCAATTATCTTTTTATAGAGTATTGGATAGCACAAACAGATCCAGATTGATATCCATTGTGCATCCAAAATAAGAGAGCTCATCTAATATATCAAAAGAATGAACTTGTAATAAGATTAATATAGATATAAAGCCAATGTAGGTAATTGTAAAATTAAAAAACATATTTATACTTAATTTAATTTTATGTTGAAATTTATATAAATCTATTAAGAAGCCCGATATATAAAATAAATGAATATCTCAGATAATAATTACTTTTGAATATATTTACATGAATGTATATATCTGATTTAAATTGTAGGAATACTATTTACTATTACATACATTGTGTGAGACTAACAATGAACTAGTTGCGTAACCTCTCGGATAACGCAAACAATTTCTAGGGGTGCTGGAATGTCATATGTCAGTACAGAGTTTTACAGCGTAGACAATGAGAGCTTTTTATAATAATAAATTTAAATGTCGCATATTTTCCATTCAATTATTTATGTATTCGTATCCTTCGTGAGCGCCGTTTCAATGGGAACCTAAATTATTTTGTCACGTGCATAAAATACCACATATCTATTTACTGCAGTAATTACTGCTTGGTTGTGAATAGGTTCTAAATATACAATTAGGCGTTGGCTGGCAATTCTATATACATAATTGCAAGGTAATTAGTTTACCATAAAATAATAATTCAGGAGTATAATTTATTAGTACGATTAGTATCAATGTTAAGTAGGTAATTAAATAAATATTGTTATGGTAGTTGCTGTAATCAGCTTACTATTGATACTAAAATGTTTGTCCACCACGCTTTGCAAATACGGCTGCTTCTTTTAATCTTTTCATTTCTATATGTTATACTCAATTGGCGAATTCGGGCAAGGACCGAAATTGATACCCACAACGCGTTGTGGACTTTGCAATATGCTCAGATCGCATAGGTAAATTTATTCGCATTGTTTCGGCTACTGGGCAAAGCGTATTACTCTCAACGCGTTTTGACCAAACTAACAAAATCCATTACACGATTTGACGACAATACTCGAGCACGTACGCTTTATGGGTAATGCGAAGAAGCTACAAAGCGAAACATTCTAACTTGCAGAATAAAAGTGTGTTCATATGAAAGGTTTACAAGGAGATGATGAAGATGTTTTAAATAAATTTTATGTAGATTCGGATAATAGATCTACACGTATTGATAAAAGTTGCGAGAATCATGGGAGTCAATTTTATCTAAACAATAAAGGAGATATGATTTGCTGAAAATTGGAGAAGATAAACCCTTGCCAGAAGATATACTGAGAATGTTGATATTTAATTTTATGTTCATTGAGTTTGCCAATTCAGTTATTACTAAACTTGCTATTATTTGGCCCGTCCTTAAAATTGTTCATGTTTGACCAAGGCATTAGCAGAGTCAAGGCTCTGTTGCGATAGCTAGTCAGGATATCGGTGACAAGCTAGTTACCGGGGTTGAAGAAAATAAGGGCATGAAATGGTCAGACGGATTGAGACTTCTACAGTCAGAAAAAATAGATAATTTCATAGAGGTATAGGCAGAAGCCCCGATGTTCTACTTCTAAACACTTTTGAAGTCGTGTTTCATATGACTTATAGACATTTGCCATTAGTTCTCCATTAAGGGGATATTAAAGTCGATTTGTATTTGGGAATTGACTATAACTGCTTTTGGAGGTGTTGGCCCGTATAGGAGGAGCCAAATGTAAGCCATCTCATTCTCATATATTTGAAATGAATGTGTTGTTGTTCGTCACCCGAATACAGAAAAAAAATACAGCTGAAGGCGCTGCTAAAATACAAATAATTCAGTACCGCACCATTCCGGAATTTCTGAATTTAATTACTCAAATTAAACTTTTTTCCGCAATTCAAAAAGCTATATCTCACAAGAAAACATTGGTCTACACGTACACATGTACATTTTACTCTAATTTGGAATAAAAAAATAGATAGTTGTGACAAAAAATTACATAATCTGACAACCTTTCCGTGTACTCATATCTATATTGGAATTGTACAGAAAATTTCACATTTCTATCTTGAACAATAGTAACGAAGACTGATAAATTCGATATCTTGCTTTCTGGACCGCTTTAATATCCCCTTAATAGAAGAAAATACTTCTCGAATTCTTTGTTGCATATTCTCTCTTGTGGTTGGAACAATTCTATATATTCGCTCTTTAACATAACCCCAAAGGAAATAATCCATTGGAGTTAAATCTGGCGATCTAGGTGGCCACGATAATGGAGCACCACGGCCAATCCAATCTTCCCTGAATGTATTATTTAAAAAGTTTCGAACGCTTCTTGCGTAATGTGCTGTAGCTCCATCGTGTTGAAAGTACATTACTCGGCGCGTATACAAATCTATATTTTCTAATAAGATAGGCATATAGTTCTCAAGAAATTGTAGATACCTCTCTCCTGTTAGTGTACCATAAAAAAAAGGTCCGATAACTTGATGGATTGTTGATGATCAACGTTTCTCAACCAGTGCGGATTCTCAGTGGCGTAGTAATTCATATTGTGTCTATTTACTACACACCATTACTTTTAAAAGTAGCTTTATCACAAAACAAAATCTGAGTTACAACATTGTGGTTTTGATTTATTTTGTGCAACATCGAGTTACAGAAAAGTCAACTCTATTAATAAAATCATGAAGATCTTGATGTAAGCTTATATGATACGGATGGTATTTAAACTTCTTTAAGGTTCTGTTAATAAAGTTTTTGCTTACGTCGAGGAGTTCACGCACACTTGTATGTTTTCTTGAACGCGTAACAAAACATCCATTTGCTCATCTGCGTTTTCTATGGCAGTATTCCTTTTTTCATACAGAATACTACCAGTTTCTACGTATCTTGTTAACAATTTCTGAGAAGCTTTTGTCGATGGTAGTCGCATATATATATATACCGTGGGTTTTTTTATCACTGAACATAGCACACGATATCACCTATGTTCAGTTTTAAAATAAACGCGTCAACGCATGGAACATTATGCAACCAACATTGCGTTATGTAACTAACAAACTAACATTGGTCAATTATTTGTTTCGACAAACGTCAAAATCAATGTCATAACAGAAATGACATTTTGAATATTTCAATATTTCACATTTGTATTCACCTAATTTAAAAAATGTATACAAAAGATGATAAAATAGAAATTTTAAACTGGTATAAAGCTGGAAACAGTTTAAGGAAAGTGCGGGATCTGTTTTCTGTCAAATATCCTGAGAAGCCCATACCGTCTATCGGAACAATTCAGGCGATTAGTAGGAAATTTGATTCTGATGGCTGTATAATAAATACCCACAGAAAGAAAATTAAAACTCCTCACATCCTTTCTTGACACGGTACAATTTTCTGTACAAGATTCTGCACAGCTTTCTGTACAGAATATTCTGTACAACTTTCTGTGCAGAATTTATTTTGCCCACTTGCAACGATGCAAAATTTTAAAGGTCCGGGCATGCGTCGAATGTATTACTAGTTTGGCGGGTATCCGAAATTTTGTAACCCTAGAATTTCATTTGTGTGTATTTTTCTGAAAAAATTCCAAATGGACACAAATAAAAGAAAGAATTTATTACAAGCTGCAGTTCTTGTTATAATAACAAACATTCTTAATATAAAAAATAAAAAACGCGAACAAAAAAGAAAGACTAAACCTTGGCTTTTAAGGCGGCCGGGATGTTTTGTCATTAATTAATAATGAATTACGCATTGAGGACCTTGACTTATATAGGAATTATTTACGGATGAATGATGCTCTGTTTCATAAATTATTAGATTACATTAGAGCTGATATTACAAAGCAAGATACATTTATGCGAGACAGTATATCAGCCCATAGCAAGTGAGATATTCTTAATAGGTATTTAAAAAAATCAAATACAATATACTTATGATTTTTCAGGTTGCAAATTACTTTGCGGTTTTTAGCAACTGGTGAAAGTTTCCGGTTTCAAATGTATTCAACACGAGTTCATGAAAGCATTATTTCCAGGTTTGTTCCAGAAGTGTGTGAAACAATTTACCGGAAGTTAAGAGAGCATTATTTAACAGTATGGTGATTAATTCTCATATACATTTTCTTTTTGATATTTATAGGTACCCAGAGATCCTGAAACATGGCAGAAAATTGCTACTGAATTTTTTGAAATGTGGCAATTTCCCAATTGTGTAGGGGCACTTGATGGGAAACATATTTCATTTACACCACCATTATGTGAAGGATCCTATTATTATAATTATAAAGGGCAACACAGCATAGTTTTGCTGGCCATAGCAGATGCTAAATATAAATTTACCTATGTAAATGTAGGTACTAATGGAAGAGTGAGTGATGGAGGTGTTTTTCGTGAAAGCTTACTCGCATCTTGCCTAGCAGAAAACAAATTGAATTTTTCACCCCCATGTAATTTGCCTGGTCGAAGAGAAAAGGTGGCTTATGTAATCGTAGCAGATGAAGCCTTTCCATTAACAGAAGGAGTTATGAAGCCATATCCGCAAAGATTTTTAAGTCATGACAATAAAATACTTAATTACCGATTATCAAGAGCACATTTGGAATTTTATCTAATAGATTTAGAGTTTTATTAGAACCAATAAATTTAGATGTTGAAAAAGTAGAAATAATAACTTTAGCATGTGTGGTATTTCATAACTTCTTGGTAACAGAAAGTGAAAGGTATGTTACAGATGTTAACATTAGCAATACCAAACATTTACCAACAGTTGTAAAACAAGGTGGTAATAAGTCAAGTATTGAAGCCAGAAATATTAGAGATGAATTCCGGAACTATTTCTGTACCAACAATGGGAGTGTGGATTGGCAGGAACACGCAGTGGCTGAGCATAATATGTAGAACATGATTTATGTTTATTCCAGTTATGATTAATTAATATTAAAAATAAAGTCTAATACAAAAAAATATTCATTTATTTAAATATGTATATATAACATTTAAAATTTTTAATTGAACTTCATTTTTTATTCGAAGACAATTAATTTCTTTAATTTTGGCGGCTACTAATTTACCAAATACCTCCTCGCTGTTTTCAGGCTGTTGAGTTGGCTCATTCTCCAAAGCAGAAGTAAGTTTTACTAAAGCATCATTTGCATGTTTCAAATATTCATCATCTTTTCATTTCTTGCGGGATGATGTACTGTTCTTAATAGCTTCACATTTCCTTTTCTTGTTTTCTGTGCCAAAATCACCTGTATTTATAGCGCCTTCCTCAATATAATTACTTGAGGTACTTGGAGCAGGTTGAACGTCCTCATTTGCATTGCTTATAAATAAACCAGAACTGTAGTCCAACTAAGAAGACTAAATATTAAAAATTAATATTAAAATACCAATAGACAACTTACAATATCTGTGTTATCTTGTGAATAGTCGATATCTTGATCCACTTGCACATTTATTTCTTCACCTTTGTAGTTTTCGCTAATAACATCAGTCGACTTACGTGCTACTGTATGATTTACAATAAACATCATATCTTCAAAATACCATAAAGTTGGTTATGCAATCTATAAAATATGGTCAATATATTTTAGTACTTTATTAAATGATACTTACATCATCATCACCACATCCACTTTTCTAAGACTGTTGCCACTTTCGATATTCAGACAGAAAAGTAGTCCTTAAAGAATTAAATTTTGTGTTTACTTCTAATATGGTTATGACATTGATTTTGACGTTTGTCCAAACAAATAATTGACCGATGTTAGTTTGTTAGTTACATAATGCAATGTTGGTTGCATAATGTTCCATGCGTTGACGCGTTTATTTTAAAACTGAACATAGGTGTTATCGTGTGCTATGTTCAGCGATAAAAAAAACCCACGGTATATACAGGGTGTACCACTTAAAACGCCCAGGTCAAATATCTCGGAAACGGATAAAGATATTTGAATTTTGTAAAAAGTAGTTACTAAAGAATGTGATCGACTCTAGTTTGCTCTCACAATTGTGTTTTATTATCTGAAGATATAGATGGCGCTGCGATGAAAAGAATTTTTTTGATCGCCACAATCTTCATTTGTTTTTTATTTGAAAGAGTATTAAAATTAATGTAAATTTTACTATTTGTGTTAGTTTCCAAAATTTATCGGTTTCATAGATATTCTTGTTTAAAGAAACTAAGAGTAATTTTAAAGTTTTGTCTGTATTTTGTTTAAATATTTAATTTGTAGGGGGAAAATAGCAGTAAACATATTCATAATTCTTGCTAATATAGTTACTTCACAATTTAAATTTTATAGTTAGCTCCTTTTTATAAATTCCACTTCATAGGCACCCATAGGTATGTAGGCAGAAAAGCATTCATGTCTGTGCTATATGTATGTATGCTTGCTTTGATTATTTGGGAAATATTTTGACATTAGCACAGATTAGTGACATTTGCTTGATTATTAATTGTCTTTACAATTAGCTTCATTCAAACATTTACTCACTTTGTGTTGAGATTGTATTAAAAATATGGTTTTATACACAAATGAAGACAAACTGTATATGGTTTTAATTTATGGAGAATTCCGTAGAAATGCATCTGAAGCAATGCTCTACGCTTTCCAAACAGGCCTTTTCCAGATCACAAAACATTTATAAGTGTGTGTGCAAATCTCAGAAATTACCGTAGCTTGAAAAAACAAAAACCATTAAGGCAGAAAAGAGTGCGAGATGATGAAATTACAGCGGTACAACAAACAGTTAATAATAATCCACATATATGATTACGGCAATTAAAAGAACAGCATGATCTATCTGTAACCTGTTGCCGTAGGATTCTAAACGAAAATAAATACTTTCCGTACAAAGTTTATTTAGCGCACCATTTAAGAATAGGAGATAATCAACGCAGACTCGATTTTCTAGCAGGATTTTCTGTAATGTTAAAAGAAAACAACAACTTTATGAATCAGATCATGTGGAGTGACGAATTTAGTTTTCACAACAATGGTACTTTAATTAAGCATAATGCTCGATATTGGTCAGAAGAAATTTTAGGTGGATAAGGCAAACAAGAAATCAAACAGTTTTTGGCGTTAGCGTTTGGTGTGGAATTTTAAACGGATATATCATAGACCCCCACTTATCATGAAACATTCGCTGGTGTGCACATTTCCTGCAAAATTAGTTATCACTACTTTTGGAAGATGTACCTATAGAGCTGCAAAATGATATGTGGTTACATCAAGACGGGGCACTGCTCATAATGCCAACATAGTTACTGACTATTTTAATCAAACGTTCCCACGTCGTTGGATTGGTACTAATGGCGTTCTTAGGTAGCCGGCTCGTTCGCCGGATCTAGCCCTGATTTTTTCTTGTGGGGTTACATGAAAGCTGAAGTTTACAAGAAACCCATAACAGATATGAGGGACCTTTATAATAAAATTTATGAAAGTGTTCAAAAAATTAGTAGAAATACATTGTTAAATGTTTGCGGAAGAGAACTAATAAGGCGATATACGTTATGTAGCAACCAAGAAGGCAACAATTTCGAACATCTTTGTTACTTATATTTGATACATTTAAATATTTAAACAAAATAAAGACAAAAATTAAAGTTACTCTTACTTTCTTTAAACACGAATATCTATGAAACCGTTAAATTTTGGAACCTAACACAAATAATAAAATGTACATTAATTTTAATACTCTTTCAAATAAAAAACAAATGAAGATTGTGGCGATCAAAAACATTCTTTTCATCGCAGCGCCATCTATATCTTCACATAATAAAACACAATTGTGAGAGCAAACTAGAGTCGATCACATTCTTTAATAACTGCTTTTTACAAAATTCAAATATCTCTATCCGTTTCCGAGATATTTGACCTGGGAGTTTTAAGTGGTGCACCCTGTATATATGGATATTTTCGCCTGTATATTCGTTGTGCCAGCAAACAATTTCGAGCACTTTCCCCAAAACATAGACCATATTTATTAATTCAAATTTTATGTATTTCATTTTGCACGCAATGTACATTCATGTACTTATAATGACGATGTCTGTTTAAACTGAAGCTATAAATCTAAGTTTGACGTTTAAACAATTTTTGACACACAGTGACTGCGATATTTTTTATACTATTGGTAATTCATGACACACAGCGACTGCGATATGTTTTATACTATTGCTAATTCATTAAATTTCCAAACTTTTCATGAGCTTTAAAGTTTTAATAAAATTACTTATTTTTAAAAAGAAAATATTAGAAGTACCTAACTTTTTTCAATTAATTTTAGTTATACTAGCAGTGCAAGTCTTGGCAACTCATGTTTTTAAGTTGTAATCAGGTTTATTCAGATATAACACCCTATAACTTTTGCAATATCGCCCACAGGCGCTAGGCGTAAAAAAGTGATACTTCTAAATAGTAAATTTTAAGTATTTTTCAATTGCATATTAATATACAGGCTGTTCCATTTAATTTTTTTTAGAATTTTTAACTTTTGCGAATGGCATGTAATTCTAAAGAATATGCGTAAATATGTCGAAAGAAATGTTACTTTCACCTACTGAAAAGATATCTCTACTAATTGAGCCCATAAAAAGTATTTCATCATCAGTCGTTATTTCATAATAACTTTTCAAATGTTGCACAATTTTCAACGAAAAATCGCCACATCTCTGAAACAGTTGAAAATCGGTAAATACAAGTTGATGTCAGTTTAACCAATCCTTTAAGGGCTATCATAAAATGTAAAAAAACAATCATAGCATTCCATAAGAAAAAAAAACATAAGTTTGTGTTGGTTCGTTGTTGTGGAACATTCTGTATAAATGAAAATATTTTTAAATTGTAGAGCTTATGATTACACCGCCCTACAAAATTTAAAAAAATTTTTGTTGCCAAGTATTTTTGAACGAATTTAGGATAATTCAGGTCTGCTGAATTCAAAAATAAAAGCAGTTTTTCCAAATTGGCTCTAGTTTTTGAGGTAATGGATACATAATTTTTTAAGGAATTCAGCTATAACATATGCTTTTTATTTTTTAAGAATAATTTACAAACAAGAAATTTACGCAGAAACGAGAGTTCGACCCTGTTTAGTGAGCGTACCACGTGCCGACTGCTGATCACGTGATCAGTGCGTGCACTTGCTTGTCTTGTGTCTCTTGATTTTAACTGTCAGTTCAGCGTAAGCAGTTGTTCTACTAAGACTTAGCGTCGCGGTTATTGTGCTTTTCTTACGTATTTTGTGTATTTAGTTCTTATTGCCTACTTAGTGAAGTTAGTTAAATTTAATAGACGTCAAGTGGAAGGTAGGAGTACATGTGACGAATATTTGTACCTATATTTTTAACTAAAGTTACTCTTTTTTCAGAGGAATGAGTTCTTCACGCAGAAGCTGTTTGAACAGCCCTAATGTCTTCTGCTACATTTGTGGCGAATATACTGTAGCGAAACAAAGAAAAAATATCACAGATTTTGTTAGACAAGCTTATCAAGCTTATTTCGGCGTACAGCTTGGAGACCAAGACAAGTCCTGGGCTCCCCATATAGTGTGCAAAACGTGTGTCGAATGTTTACGACAGTGGTCAAACGAAAAAAGAAAAAGTTTGAAATTTGGTGTGCCCATGGTGTGGAGAGAACCTAAAAACCACCACGATGATTGTTATTTTTGTTTAGTTAATGTAAAAGGTTTTAACAAATACAAGAAAGGCAAATGGGATTATCCTGATTTAGAATCAGCACGAAGACCTGTGCCACATAGCGAAGAGATTCCCGTACCAGTATATACAACACTGCCAGATGTTCTGATGGCGGAAGAAGAAGAAGAAATTAAGGACCAGTACAGTAGCAGTGGAAGTGAATATGAGCAGGAAATACAATCAACACCACAGCAGTTCTCTCAAGAAGAACTGAATGACCTGATACGGGATCTCGGTCTATCAAAGCAAGCATCTGAACTTCTGGCATCCAGATTAAAAGAAAAAAACTGTCTACAACCAGATATAAAAATAACCATTTATAGAACACGAGAGGTGAAACTTGTTCCTTACTTTAGCCAAGATGAAGATCTTATTTATTGCAACAACATTCCCGGACTTTTTCGTCAAATGGGAATACAATTTGTTCCAGGTGATTGGCGACTATTCATAGACAGTTCCAGTAGAAGCTTAAAGTGTGTTTTGCTACACAATGGCAACCGATATGCGTCAATTCCTATCGCCCACTCAACAAAACTTAAGGAAGAATATCAAAACATCAAGTTGGTATTACAGAAACTATCCTATGAAGAACATCAGTTTTCCATTTGTGTTGATCTAAAAATGGTCAACTTCTTGCTTGGGCAGCAAGGTGGGTACACAAAATACCCTTGTTTTATCTGCTTGTGGGATAGTAGGGCGAAGCAAGATCATTGGAATATGGTTAATTGGCCAATAAGACAAAATATGACTGTAGGAACAGCAAATGTCATAAACGAACCATTGGTTGACCGTGAAAAAATCATTCTCCCACCGCTCCACATCAAGTTAGGACTAATGAAACAATTTGTTAAGGCTTTGAGTAAAGATGGCGAGTGCTTCAAATACATTTGTAGATCGTTTCCTAGGCTAAGTATGGAAAAGCTAAAAGCGGGT
This sequence comes from Amphimallon solstitiale, assembly GCA_963170755.1. Lineage (NCBI taxonomy): Eukaryota > Metazoa > Arthropoda > Insecta > Coleoptera > Scarabaeidae > Amphimallon > Amphimallon solstitiale. Next base: position 85,043,656 of record OY720681.1, on the reverse strand, counting down.
ATTTCTGATGGCCCTCAAATTCGCTAACTTATTAAGGACTCTAATTTTACAAATCACATGACGACACTTGAAGCTGCTGCTTGGTGTAGCTTTGTTATGGTAGTTTAAAATTTCTTGGGTAATCACAAAGCGGACAATTACGAGGAATTAGTGCAACAGATGTTATTAAACTTTAAAAACTTGGGTACTAATATGAGTATTAAAGTACACTTTCTTCACAGCCACTTGGATAAATTTCCCGACAATCTTGGCAATTTCAGTGAGGAACAAGGGGAACGGTTCCACCAGGATATAAAGGAGATGGAGGTAAGGTATCAGGGCAGATGGGATCATCATATGATGGCAGACTATTGTTGGAGTCTCCAACGTGATGTACCTGACGGTCCTCATAAAAGAAAATCCTACAAAAAGAGCTTCTTTCCTACGAATTAGATGTAATTTTTTAAATTAAATTATTTCTTTGCTGTTATACCTAATCAATAAATGAATTTTATTATTTTTTCGTTTCTCTTTTTTGAAACCACTTTAATATTTTTTACTAAAAGTTGCTTATAAGGGCCATTGGTCTATTAAATTGATATTTTTCTCTATTTTATCATATTTTGATAATATATCTCTAAAATTAGAGCCAATTCACCTAAATGGACTTCAAATTCGTGATCAGCACCACGAAATTACCTAGAAATCGCCCAAACATTGTTGACAATAAAATTAGTGTTGATCAGTGTTATCTACAATTTTTGTATTAAAAATTATTCGCTATCAAGATTATTAGATACCAATAATGGATATTATCGATACGCTGGGACACCGGTATATAGTATTTTTTGCACGACCCTTGCATAATAGGCACGTTCACTCCCTTAAATGAGGGAGTGAAGTGACTCTTTTGCTCCCTTGGTATAAAAAACATAGCCAACTCAATTTATGAATTTAATCGTTTATTTAATATTAATATTGACATTAATGTTAGTACCACCATTAATAGTGAACAAAGATGTTAATGGACTAATCACACGTTGCTTAAAGCCGCTAGAATTGGACAGTCGATTTTCTTTTACATTAATATCCACTTGATTTGACCCACTGGAAGTTGACGGTCGATTTTCCTTTTCCGAGTCTTTTCCGATTAGAATTTTTTCGGAAATCAAATTCTTATTAACTAATGAATTTTCAATATATCCCTCTGCGACAGTATCAGATTTCCATCCGCCATGACGTTTTATAACTCCAATTTCAACACCTGAATCGGCCAGAAAAGATGTTGATGAGCGCCGAAAGCAGTGGCCGGTGTAGGAAGATGGATTGGGTAAATTGAGGTATGAAGCTATTTGCTTAGGCAATCCTCCAAAAGTATTCTTACCTACGGGTTGTGTGGAACATTTGTTATTTCTGTAACATACAAAAAACCGTCTATGATCTGTGTTTTCTTTCCGCAGAACCATATATTTTTTACAAATAACAACAAAATCAATTGCACAGTTTTCTTTGGAGACTATCGTAAATGCTCTATTTACATGATTTTTGGTATTGTTTACAGATACCAAAATAGTTGATCCCAAGTCTTGGACATCATCTACTGTCAATTTTACCAGTTCATCCGATCTTAAAGCCCCAGCAATTCCCATAATCATTGCTACCTGAAATCATAGTGTATAATTATCTTAAATTAGAAACATTAACTTTTTTAGTTTACCTTAACCATCAAGTACTTTTCTTCTGGAGCGTCTATTAGAAATTGATGAACTTGCTCCTTAGTAAGAATTTTTGATTTTTTTGCCTGGTATCCAGTATTTTGTCTTTTAAGGAATGCTACTAATCGTGAGTACTTGCTGATGTCGACATTATTTTTCACGCTAAGAGTAGCTTTTATCATTGAATAATGTGACCACAGTGTTGAAGCCTTAAAATGCTTCGCCTTTTCGGCAAAATATACCAGGAGCACACTCTCGCTATGAATTTCATCTACTTCTTTTACCAGACACCAATCACAAAATTCCTTGAAGCACTTTTCGTAGATCTTCCTAGATTTTTCTGGCAATAAATTCACAACTATTTTTGAAG